>VYXH01003518.1:1997175-2092949 GCA_013397275.1 Burhinus bistriatus | reverse complement strand
CACATTTTTATTAGGTATCCTCTATAATGAAATGTTGTTTCCACCCTTGCACCCCCCAGCATCGCCATAGCACTCCTACTATTCCACAGTCCACAACACCGCACGCATCCTTCAATTACATACAGCAGGCACAAACAACACTAACAAGCTGCTATCTCAGCCTCATACAACTTACCAGGCTATCACAAAATGAATGTATTTAAATGTGTAATATGAAATCGTGACCCTACTGTAACCAGCGGCAGATTTCCCTGCATTTCACCAAAAGTACGTGAGCATCTCCTGTTCCCTGGCTGGCGCTGCTTTCAAGCAAACTGTATCCTGAACCTGCAGAGAACTGCACTGCCCGTAGACACTTCTCATCATAAGGGATTAAAAAAAAAAAAAAATAAAATTGAGATCCGGTGGTTATTGTGCATAAAACATTAAGCTTTAATAAACTACCTTTCAACTTAGCATGGTTCTGACTTTTTTTCTCTTTGCTATCCACCGTTTTAGTGGTTCAGATTCAGAATGGATTTATGTGATGTTTAATTCTTTTAAAATCTTTCCTATTTTTATTTCTATTCTTCATTCCATTTCATTCCTGTTCTTCCTATTTTCCCATGCATCTTGTCTTCACGACAACTGCCAAACTGACATCGCTAATATTAAAAACTTCCGATCCTGACTGTCAACCTTAAAACTCCTATGAACTTCCCCAAACAGCCATATATATCATAACATCACCTATGCTAACACACACCGTTCTTAGATAATCCGTATCTACAGAACAAACACTTCCTAGAGAACAGATCCTGTATCCATCTTCATCAACTGGAGTCAATGCTAATCTGAAAGGCTTACCATAGGAAGAGATGAATGTTATTGCCTTGTTCATCAAATATTTGATCGTTCTAAAGGGACTGTCAAACAGAATGCCAATTAAGATACGAGCTCGGCTTTATTATGAGCCATACCAAGAGGAAAAAAAAAAAAAATAGTTTTACGTAAGTCATCACTTATTTGTCACAAAGAGTAATAACCTCTGGACCTCGTAACGACCTGGGTGCCAGACTCAAAGCAGAGGCAGGAAAACTTCCTAGGGGCAATGCAATACCCCTGCTCGGAGACGGCTGCGAGTTTAGCACTAGAGTGACACAGAAAAATACAAACAGGAGAAAACATACCCCAAATATTACGAAAACGAGATGAAAAGGTTGCTTGGAAAAAAATTTGGCTATTTCTAGATTGCATTATTGTTTATCCTTCCCTTTACTGATTTTTCAGAAAGCCTCTTTCTGCGATGAGCGAGGAAGAAAACTGAACTGATGCAGGATGGCGTCTATGAACTTGGCTGTGTTTGAACGAAGGGAGGGGGAAAAAAAGAAGAGATGGTACATTGGGATTGAAAATACGGGAAGCGGTAGGACACAGAAGCAAGGGTGGAAAGAGAAGACAGTGGGGGTGCCAAGGTTAACACGACGACTGGAGAGGAAAGGGCAACGGGGAGCACGACGAGAAATGAGAGCCAAGAGTTACGTTTGGACAAAACTGCGTAGCTCTGAAATATCTGAACTCGCTTAGATGAACAAAGGAATAACTAGGAGAGGAATACGAGAAAAAGACGGTTATATTCACAGGAAAGGAAAATAACATTTGCAGTACCAGCTTAGACAAACCGGAGGATTCAAGAGCATCATTAGAGAGATCTGGAGGCTGGCTTCTAGTAAGGCAAGAAAGGCGAGAACCTGGAAAACTTGCAAGAGGTAGACCCAGATTTTCTCCACTGTAAATAGGAAGGGATAAGACTGAATTAACAAGCAGATTGCTTATCATCACCTGGACCATCACTAAACCAGCATCAAGAGAAAACTGTTGCGATTACTGGTAAATCCAGATTTAGAGCCTGAAACGACACGGCTTACGTTTCTTACAGAAAAAAATAATACACCATTTAAGGGGTAATATTATTAGAAAACACCCTTCTGGATTCACTTGCATTACTTCGCAGCATTGCCAGAATTTAACCCAACAAATGAGATGCTCTCATACGTCTTTCTTCACCAGCACAAAAGCTGCTAACTACCAGCGATAACCGATTTCTCCGGCATTGTAAGCTTAAATAACACCTGACAGCGCGAGTCCCCGCGAACATGCCCACCGAGCAGCCGCGCACGGAGCTGACGGACTCACGCAGGGCACCGGAGGATACGCTGGAGTGTATTTCCACTTAACACCGAGTACAAGGGGAAGGAAGGGAAGTTTATTATAATGTAACGTGCGACATAAATATATGTCAGTTGTCATTCCGTGTGACATCAACTCTCATTTTACCTCGGGTTATTATTTAAGTAATAAATCCTAACAAGGTGCGCTTTATCATCCCACGGAGTGTATCCGGGAGGTAGAGACACAAGGTGATGGCAAGAACGCTCGAAACATGATAATTCCTGACAGCTGCTGCTTGAGCACAAGTTAAATTGAACAGTTTATCTCAGCATAAAGATGTTATAAGGTTTTATGTTTAATTTAAAAAAATTAACATAAAACCCAGAGAAAGCAGTTAGGCAATCTTTCACAAACATGACATACTACAATCACTGTATAAGCTGGATTAGTACTTATTACCATGCTACTAGAGAATTAAGCTGTTTTTAGACCACCAAAGAGCTTTAAATTGCAACTTTTGTCTCTGTAAGAGAAACCTATATTTAAAACGTCTGCTAAATTCAAATTAACAGCTACATCATTAACTTACCATCTCACAAAACCCCCCTACATTTCAACTGCTACGATGGCATTCTTATCTAGACCTATCAACGCTACAACACACAAAATATTACAGTACTCGTCAATAAATATATTGTGCGAATCCTCACAAAACCTGCGCTGAAGGTCACATTTTGAAGGCGACTGCCCTAGCTCTCCTCTCCGAAATGTGCCCAGGTCATTTTCTGTGTTACAAATAACCTTCTTCCATAGAGCAGGACCATCGCACACGCGGTAGCCCCACTGCCCTGGAGGCTGGCCAAATTTCAGGGCCACCATGCCCACAAGCTCCGGTCTTACACTAAGCTTGTGCTTAATCTGAATCACTTAATAGTCCTTCTGACTTCCGAGGAACTACTTACGTGAATTAAGTTAAGCATGTGCTTAATTCATACAAATATTCATGGGAGGGAAGCTGAGAGCGCTTGCAGGTTCAGAGCCTCAGTGAGTCCGGAGAACACTCTGACCTTTGCTATTGTCTCTCTCATTATTTTACATCAGAGGACTGAAAATCGGCAAAATATAAAAGCCTTTACCTTTTTTTTTTTTTTTTTGTTACCAGCAGACAAAATGACTAGTATAGTTTTCCATTTATATCAAGCATATTATAAAAGTAAAGGTGCTAAAGTATTTTTATTTTGCTTTATCAATCTTCCTCGTGTCACGTAACCATGATTTATTCTTTTATGGCATTGCCCTAAATCTTTCAATTAAATTCCCATGCAACTTAACTAAAAACACATTTTGCCTTCCCCTTGGGAGACCACACAGGGCACATTTACGTATCTGTGGATACGGAGGCTGAACTCTCCAATTCTCCAGGCTTAGAGCACAAAGCGAGTTTCAAACAGCACCCGATTTGGACTGGAGTATTCCCTCTGTCTGGCAGAAGCTCTGCCAGCACCAAGGACTGACGGCCACGGCCACCATTTCCATCGCAGCAGAGGTAAGCCAGCTCCCCTGGAAAAGGAGGATTATGGAGGGTACGATCCTGCAGCAGCAACAGGGACTCTCCTGCATCCCAAATGAAATCCGAGGTCGCAAACCTCTGCTGCAAAACAACTACGTTCACAGTAAAATGAGCTTACGATTAGAGATCTGGCCGTCCAGAAAAGAGGTACGAGCACTCTTCGTTTGCCAGGCGCGGTATTACGATAAAACAAGAGTTAGATTTGGCTATTGCTACAAATATCAGCCTTTTAGGGGGATACAGGTAGTAAAAAAAAGACTGATGCCACTGACTGAATTGACATTCATCCGTCCTTCAGGAGGGCAGCACGAAGCTGGAAGAAGTCGTTTTCGCACCAATCTAGAATTAAAACCTTGAGCACTTGGAAGCATCAAATCCCACCATACTTCTGACGAGGCATTGACCGCTTTGTTCTCACCGAGCCCCAAATTATACTGTATATATAAGTACATTTCTTTTTTCCTGAAATTTCAATTGGCAGGCCTAATGTCATATAGCAGAGTCTTAAACCCTCAGATTTTTACCCCAATGATGGTTTTATTCTGAGCATGGTTCTCGTGCGCTCAGCAGAGCAAAGTCAGGGTGCCAGCTGAGACCACGTGGGCACTATGACCCAACGAATTGTCGTCGATGACCATAAAACACAGAACACAGTCATGATGCCACTGCCGACGGCTACATTTTCTCTAGCTGATGAGAAATCAACCAAAATTTTATAGCAAATAAGAGGATCTTAGGGCAACCATTTGCAGTGAGATTAGGGGCAGCTCATCCTTCTAGTGAAGGCGAGCAGGGATGGGAGAGGAAGAAGTACTGAACTTCTGCTACGTTGCCTCCTTAAACGTCAGAGAAATACAGAGCAAGGAGAAGACAAAAGGCAAGACCATAAACACATCCACTTTGAGAAACAGGGGCTTCAAGGACCGTGGTGTCTTCCAGCTCCTCAAGAACAAACCTGAGGGCTTCGGCTCCTCTATCTCATCCACTATCATAGAGTTTCCTCGATTTCAACCCAGAATTCAGGCAAGTCCATGGATTTGGCTTTATTTTTCCAATGTAAACTGTATGGCATTATTAATGCCTGGAACATTAAACAGACCAGTTATTTTTGTTTATTAACACACACAGTTTTATATGATCAACTTGTAGAAGTTGCGTTTTTATCACTAGACCAAGAACACACAAGTTGCCATCGGATATAAAATGCTTTTCCATTTCCCACTAAACAATAGACGACTCTGAATTTCTGAACAATAAATACTAATAAGTGATAATATGACAGTGTACAGTATAATAAATAATAAATTAACAATAATTTTTTTGACATGGAATGTACAAATGTCAAAAATGCTTATAGATATTATAATATATATCTCATAAATTAAGGTTTTCTAGATAGAGCATAATTTGAAATGTTTACAGAATTAATTAAGTCTTACTATTTTAACGTTCTTTATTTTTCAGAACAAATCACAAGGGTTGTCATGCCTTTCATCTTAATTAGGCCATGTGTTTGTCTTATTTATTTGTTATGTACTTTCATAAACGTTTACAAATATTAATTGTAAAGAAAAATATTTTCTCCTCTTGCTGTAATTACTATATGTACATATAGTACCCAGTGATAAATATTCATGGCTGCTTCCAGTTCAATAGTTTTGGATTTGGGGTTTGTCCTGTATGCTAAAATGCTCTAGAAATGAATAGCTTGTTTTGAACTCATATTGCCAATCTCTTTTTGATATTTTGATTTACATTTTATAGTATATCATTTCGCACTATAGTTGAAATTCTTGTCCCTACTGTGACAGACCTTAGCTATATTTTCCAAAAGAATTTACTGCCCAGAAATCAAATGCATTTTCCCCTTCTTCATATATACCATATCCCAAAGAAAACTCTCAACTCTCCGCATGCACATCTGCTATTTGACACAGCTGGAGTAGAAGGGGGCTGCGTTTCCAGCCCCACTATTGCATGTCCCACCCTTCCCTGTGTCTCCTCGTGCCACCCAGATTTTCAGACCTCTCTTAGGACCACGGGTAGAATTTTTGAGGACCTCCCCGTCTCGACCTGTGCATCCACTGGTGTTACCCAGCAAAACTGGAATGGGGCTGAAGCTGAGTAACAGCAAATCTCTCACTTTTAAAGTATTCAAGAGGTCACATAAATGCATTAATTAATTTGTAAATTATTTGGGTTCTCTCTCAATTCCTTCCTATCCCTCTGAATTCTTATTTCAACCAGCTGATCAGAATATTTATGTACAACCAAATCTCAGATCCAATTTGGGGGGGCCACATCCCCACCTGACACAATTGGTTAAGAACTAGCTGTAAACGCTTACCAATATTTTTGATGTCCTTTAATTCAAAAAGATACCAAAAAAGATGTGTCAACAGTTAATACAAAGCTACTTTATTTAATGTCAAGAAGTGAGCTTGAAAGAGACTCTCTCCCAGACAAGACTTTTAGGTCTTTGAGGGGGGAGTATTTTGGTTGGATTGCTTTGGTTTTTAGACAACAGCACTGAAGCTTCTTGAATTTTATTGTGTATGGTACTATTTTTTTTCCTTGATTTGTAATTAAATTTGGCTTCGATTAATTACTGACAGATGCACATTTTTACTTCAGTGGCCAGATTGCTCACCATGGGCTACGTTGTCCTCTCTGTTCCCACGAAGGGAGAGGTCAAGACCAAGCAGCTATAGCTGCGGTGATGAGGGCAAGGAGAAAGCCACGAATCCACATCATCTTCCTCGCTCAGATTTCACACCGTCAGCATTAAACAATGAAGCAAAGACACCTTATTAGAACAGAACCATCATAAACAAATCGGAACAACCCACTAGTGAACAGTAGCTATTGCTAGATAGTCTATGAGAGATGTATGGACCAGCTCTGCCCAAATACATGTTGCGAGGAAGAAAGAAAAAGAAAGTAAGAAGAAAGGACGGTGTCTGAAGGCAACAAATTCACCAAGGGTAAATACACAGGATGTAGCGATATACAGTGAAAAGACTTCTTAAGAAAAGGACTTGTAAAACTGATGTTCTACTCAATTAGATAACACTTAAATAGCATTATTCATTGTCTTAAAGTCTGCAAATTCATTTCCTTGGGTATCTTATCTGTCCAACTCTGGAGAAAAAACAAAACACGTCAAATGACTGGCATGAAAAACGCAGTATGCCCAAGAGGTGGTAGCAACACGGAGAAGTCCTAAGACTACACATAACGACACTGCTGTTCAGTAGCAAACCTGAACAACAAACTTTGAGGACCACTACTTCACATTATCTGGTGTCAGTCTGGATCCAGGATGACACAGAAGAGACAAAGTCATGGATATATGGACCTCACGTAAGCAAGACTGATTTACACCACTGAAGGGGAATCAAACTCGGTGCAGCACAGACTCATCAAAATAGTGAGTTTCCCCTAAAAAGCTTTATATGAATAGATGCCTGAATGAATGAATGGCAAAGTAAAACAATAGCCAATTTTCCTTTATTTTAAAAAGTTTTGGCAAACTCAAAGCTCAAATCTTCTCCCAATTTTTGGGCCTACACATTTTATATTTTAAAACAACAGAAGCCCCACTCACTTTGCCCAATCACATAGATGAGCAGGGTCTTAGCAAACCAGCTAGCAGTTTTACGTTTCAAATGCCCCAAAAATCCTGTTCTCCAAATATTTCAGACTGGTTTGTATGTTGCTTTATGCACCTTGATATCTAAACACTTTTTTTAACAAATTTGACGACTATCACCAAAAGAACTTAGTTTTCTTAGCAAAAAGACTTCACATTTTTTGTATATCCCATGGCTCTGATTTCACCTCACACGATCTATAAACATCAAGTCCTTTAAAAATATTTTTATGGAAGCTCTTAGCTAATTTTCAAAAAAACCTCCCACTCCAGAGCACCAACCCAAGGCCTAACTACTGCCTACGCATGGGGACCTCAGGAAAAGCAGGATTCTTCCCAGAAAACTAATACAGTCCTCGAAAAAACTCAGACTGTCATAAAACCTGAGCAGCTGGCAACTCTGTCACCATGAAGTATCCATATGGAAGACCGAGATGTGTCAAACTACCCAAAACGAGTTTGGATAGTGCAGAAGATGGAATAAATAATTCAGTATCTTCAACACTTTCAACAGCAGGTAGTAGATATGCTACCTGCTTCTACAACGTGCCAAAATGTAACATGCGAGTGAGAGCGAGCGAGAGAATGTGAGTATCTCCAACCTGTTTTCATGAGGATATTTTGCTCGAGGAACTTCTCTTTTTAGAGGCATATGATCCGTATCAGATGTTTGTCAGGAGCAGGCAGCACTACTGAACATTAGGAATAACTTGGTGATTTTAATATATATTCACAAAGTGCATACTCCTTCATACACATATATAAAAAAAGTATCTTAATCAAATATTACCAAAAAAATAGAAGTGCAAATATTTATTTCTCCTAACTGCCCTTCACATTATATATTTGTTGCTGTGACATAGTGGCAACTTCCCTGCCTCAATATAAACTGAGCAAACTATTCAATGTGATCAGTGCACTGGCAATCAGAACCACAACTGAAATGTTTCTGCTCTGTGTTTGTGCAAAAGTTCAACTATAAAACCACATTATGCAGTATCAATCTTCTTCCTCCTCTTCCTGTAAGACGCAGTCACACATTCAAACAGCCATGCCATCCAGAGGGACCTGGACAGGCTTGAGAGGTGGGCCCATGCCAACCTCATGAAGTTCAACAAGGCCAAGAGCAAGGTCCTGCACCTGGGTCGGGGAGGAGAATGAATCGAGAGCAGCCCTGAGGAGAAGGACTTGGGGGTGCTGGTGGATGAGAAGCTCAACATGAGCCACCAATATGTGCTCACAACCCAGAAAGCCAACCGCATCCTGGGCTGCATCAAGAGAAACATGGCCAGCAGGTCAAGGGAGGGGATTCTGCCCCTCTACTCCGCTCTCATGAGATCCCACCTGGAATACTGCGTCCAGCTCTGGAGGCCCCAGCATAAGGAGGACACGGACCTGTTGGAGCAAGTCCAGAGGAGGGCCACGAAGATGATCAGAGGGCTGGAGAACCTCCACCGTGAGGACAGGTTGAGCGAGTTGGGGTTGTTCAGCCTGGAGGAGAGAAGGCTCCAGGGAGACCTTATAGCAGCCCTCCTGTATCTGAAAGGGGCCTACAAGAAAGCTGGAGAGGGACTTTTTACAAGGGCATGTAGTGACAGGACAAGGGGTAACGGCTTCAAACTGGAAGACGGGAGATTTAGATCAGACATCAGGAAGAAATTCTTTACTCTGAGGGTGGTGAGACACTGGCCCAGGTTGCCCAGAGAAGCTGTGGCTGCCCCATCCCTGGAGGTGTTCAAGGCCAGGTTGGATGGGGCTAAGTAACCTGGTCTAGTGGAAGGTGTCCTTGCCCATGGCAGGGGGGTTGGAAGTAGATGATCTTTAAGGTCCCTTCCACCCTAAACCATTTGATGATTGGTGCATACACGTACATCCTTTGTACTTACAGAAGATAAAGTGACACTTCTGTTCCCTAAGAAATTAAAGTAAGACTATTGAATGTTTGAGAGTCTCTAGACCTGTATTTGGAGGACCAAACCTCTACCCACATGCAGATATTTATCAACCAGCACTTCATCAAAACACAGGGACAGCAGGTAGACCACTATTCAAAAGCATATCAATAAAGAAAATGTCGGTCTTCATGTATTACACACTATTTTCAGCCACTCGGCTTTCTTACTAGATCATTTTTTAACTCGGCAAAGCCCATGTTCGCTCCCAGATTTGAACGGTTACACCGAAATGGCTGAACGACCGACTGAAGTGAGATTTCAAAAGAAGTGAGACAAACACCCTCCTAAATTCAAAAGCTGCCAAACATATTTCATCAGACTTTCAAAAAATAATTGTTTTGTCTGTTCTGAATTAAGCTTTAAGTGCTTTTAGAGAGGTTTCTCTACAAACATGGCTAGAGATCACAAAGGGGAGCATTTGGATTGAATGTAACCCTTCAGTCATATATTTATTAAATAAAACTTGCATCATGCCTGGCATATACCATAAGCTGTTTTATTTCCATTTACATAACATGATTTTAAGTGTCATCTGTGTTGATGTCCTATCATTTTATTTCTCGTGTTATCGTAACAGGCCTCTATCTATAATGCCACCAGCAAGAGAAAAGGAATAAAAAGGTCTCAGCTCTGCAGCTTGGACAAGGCACTTTGGAGCTCCTGACACGGGACGTAGGGGACCAACACAAGAGCAGAGACACAGGGGAGAGACTTCAAAGAAAAAGAGAATGTGCTAAAAGTGTGAGAGAATTTGACAGTTCTGAAACAGAAGCCTTTTGCCCGTTTTTTAAATGGGCTCCAGCTGCTGGCTGGGAGTTTTGCAGGGTTAACAACCACGCTAGTCATTTACAGGCACGTTCAGGTCCATTTTCACAACACGGATGTATTCCCCGAGTAAGCAAACTGAACCCCAACGCTGCAGCGTTTTGAGATTTTTCCCCACAAGGAAAAAACCCAGTAATAAAATAATAATCTAATAATAATGCTTTTAGGCTTCCAGTTATTTTACAAATTATGTTTTCCCAACACCTCTCATATGCAACTCTGGTATCTCAAAACTTCTGAATTCCTTTTATCATCAAATACAGCATCCAGTGCTGAATGCCCATTATTCCCCAGTAACAGGCAGGAGAAACACACGCCTCGGGGGTCGAAGTCATACAGCACAAAGTCAGAGGAATATACTAGATGCTTTCTAATCTTTCAGATTAAGAAACTGAGGCCAAAGCTTGCTTATCGAGGGCCACGAAGAGAACCAGGGCCACAGTGAGAACTCAGGAGCCCAAGTCAGAGTTGAAGAAAAGGGAGCATCACAGTCTAGTGATTTAATCAACTCATTTATTCTCATTCTGCCTACGTATCGTGCGGACCCTGCTCACCACAGTACCTGACAGGCGCCCTGAAATAAAGTGTTGTCTTTGTGGGACCACACATAGCGATTCAGTGTTTTCAAGATCTCGTATTTTCAGGTGCAGATAATACCTGTATACACACATATGTTTGCATGCATGCACACACAGATGCACATCCACAGCATGCATATATACTATATACGTGTATATTTTCTGCACTTCTGTCAAATTCCACCATAAAACTGCGAAGCATTCTGAATTAAGCTATTTCAACTGTGGCCAGGAAAATTGTTGACAGCAGTTGATTTGTTACTGGGAAAAGCTCGTGCCTCTCTCCATCACAGAAAGCTAGGAATCTGTTCAAGGTGGCTGGCTGACAAGCTCTCCTATCTGTAAAAACAGAGCAAAGTGACATAGTTCTGGTCAAGGTCTCCAAATAACCCCATTTTTTCCAGCGATGCCTTTGGACTACACGTAAAACCTTTCAGGGGCTCCTGAAAAGGAAACCTTACTCAAGCCGTTTGTCAAGATGACTGGAGATGTTCTTTGGAAAGTATTTCCAAAAAAGTTCTGGAGCGCTGGTAGCTGTACAATCATATGGGATTAATTTTCTGTATATGTCTCTATATATTGCTGGAAGAAACAAATTAACTTCAAAATTCAAAGATCTTTATACAGCCCTGTGCTCTTAGGTACAAATATTTAAGTAAGCTCTACTTCCTGTCAAACACTGAAATGGATATTAAATTACATTAAATTATTATAGAAACAAGTAGTAAAATTTCTCTTCTGCTTTCTCTGTGAGCTCCTGCATCTTGGTATTTCTTGCAGTGAGTATAAAAGATAATTTAATATTATCTGCGATTTAAATTCCTGCTTCTATTAAAATACTAAGTGTGCACTGGATGTATAAACACATGCCCAGAAGCCAGTGCCAGAAGAAGTCTCACGAATATCCCCCATAAAGGGATGACTCTACAAACTGGCTCAGGAAAACAGTATTTATTTACCGTGCTCCTTTCCCCAGCATCTTGCGATGATTTCAGGATGCCACCCGTTCAGTCACCTTTATTTCTTTTCTTAAAAAGAAATGAATAAACAAACAAACCACACAGAAGGAAGGAACTTCACCATTCCAGCCCCAGCTGAACCCAAAATTCCTCATTAAAGCCCTATGACCACCACCTGTACATGCTCAGCATGGCAGGAGCTGCCCTAGCCTGCAGGTACACCAAGAGGGGGAAATGCTTCTCTTGGCTTCACATATGATATTAAAGAAAGAACTATAGTTAGTGGGGTTTTGTAATAAAAAAATAAAATAAATATATATATATATGGGAAATCTCCCTCTCTCTTTCTGACCTGTGGATTGACTTGATGAGAAAGAAGCAAAGTATAAAAAACTTAATTTCTTTCCTTTCTTCTTGCTCTTGTGTTTGGATAAATTACCACAGATATGAGTAGAAAGTACAAAACCAAGGAGGAGCGGGGCACTAGTAAAGAATATCAAGCCCAAATTACATCCACCAGGGTGACACAGTGCAGTGTCCTGAGTGGTCCCACCATAGACCTCCCTAAGGGCTACTGTTTCAAGGAACAATTGAACAAGATTACACAGAAACCATTCAAGATTTGAGATTTTTCCAGCTTTTGTGTCACGTTACATTATTCGAATGAATCTCACCTTTTAAAAACATCAAAACACCAAAGAAAAGTGAATGAGGGCTTTAAAAAAAACCCAACCACTTGTAAGAAATAAGAGTCTTACTAGAAGCAAAAGAGCCACCCATGTTATTACCAATGGTAAGAAGTAACAACTTCTTTAAGAATATACCACCCACTCTCTTTTTACTGCAAGATTAACATGAAAAATGCTTATTATTTTATTAGCAATTTTATATAGGTTGTGCCTATAGGTCTTCGCACGTCCATCTCGCAAGAGTCTGTGGATGAAGCCCAGGGTTCCCACCACAGCTGTGCACCCAACCGCACCACCCTGGAGGTTCGGAGTTACACAACTCAACGAGGGCTCAGCTTTATGGAAAGGATACAGCCCCGAAACTACAGAAAGAGCTCTTCAGAAGTATGAAAAAAAAAATAATACACAGGGTTGGGTGTTTTGGTTTTTTTTTTCCCTAAGTTACCAGAGAAATTTGAAGCAGCCAGCACTCAACCTCCCTCTTCTCTCCACTCACAAGCACTTACAGAAAGCCTGTTCTTAACCCTTCTGCAAAGGCAAAATCCCCTTTTATCTTCCATTTATTTTCATTTTTACCTGAAAGGCAGAGAAGAGTTGGGCTTTTATGTACAACAAACACGAACCGGCCTTTTTTTGCAGTGCATTAGGCTGTGGTCTGCTTTCACCGACGGCCCTGCATACCTGAATTTCCACAAAAATAGCAGTTTTGCCCTTCTGATTTAAGTATAGCGCATATTTAATGTAACGTTCATCTATACATGTTCTCACTGTTTAAGAACTCGGCGCAGGTGTTATTAATAAAATAAATTTATTTTTAAAAAGGATGCTATTCTATAAGCTTTGAAGCTCACACATAGTCTAACTTAACCCAGCTTGGGCTCATCTGGTCTTTAAACGACTTCTTTCATGTGGTCAGCCCACGAGCCATACGTACTGCTGCTCAATCACGCCACTGTACATCGTCAGCGTGAGGATGATTTGCATGATTTGCATTTCCTGTACCGTTTGAGCTTCAATGAGCTCTAAGCACCACGTACAAAAGAAACCACCGCCAAGCAACGCAAAGATTTTAGTTAAACCAGATGAGACTATTTTAGTCAGGCTGCCAACACTGAAGAAAAAAAAAAGTCTCAGGGATATCCTGTTAAATATTTGGAGGGAATCTGAACCTTAGATTCATAGCCATACTCTTAAAATATAAAAGTTGTACGAATTCCTTAATAAATGTGCCCTAGCAGAAAATAATTCAGTGAGCACATCTAATTTTTTTTTTTTTCTCCAATGTTCCTAAGATTTTGGCACCACATTATGTTACTAATTTATTTATTTAATAGTAATCAGAACCCATTTATGGACATTAGTTTTCCTACCGTATAAAACTAAATCTAATCAAATCGAGTTCACTGATTGCTGGTTAAAATTTCTCCCTATGAAGAAATCTTTTATTTTATCACAAATGATCGATAAAAGCTGTTGGACAAATAACTATGATAGAAACAGCATTACAGTGGGCTTCAATGAATAAGTACTAAAGTGAAAAAAAAAAAGTACCAGAGCCTCGTTGTCATGAAAAACAGAGACAGATGGGGAGACAGACCTATATGATGCTACAAATAGATGAATATCTTGTAAGGATTTCAACAAATGTTATAAGACCTAGTCAAAATGTGAAAAACTACAGATTTGCTTGTGCTGCTGCACTGAAGTTCATCTGAAATCCAAGGCATGATAGAATTTTTACCTGTATCATCAAAGTTTGAAAAATAGCAATTAAAATAGAGTATCCTTAAAGCCTTTATAGGATCTTTTCTAGATAATGGCACAATTAATAATGTCATTATTTAGTACATACCCTGTGTTAGTAGGAAAAAAAAAAAAAGACGACTAAGAAAATTTGCTTTAATACCTGCTTTAGAAATGAGATGTATCCCGTTCCCAACTTCAACACAGAAGGTGTGCACACAAACTTCATGTGCAATATTGTATTTTACAGCAAGTCTGTCTTTAAAATGGCAGATAAATTCAGACACTGGCAAGATTAATAAATAATAGCACGCTGATACAGTGAACTGCGTCTGACCAGCTACAGGGTGTACATCACGTATGCCTGATAGCGACCCAAGACAGTCTGTTTGAGCACTCAAGGAATCTGCGTGCAATCGTGCTTAATAAAAACCACAGAAAACTCCCACTGCTCTTGGTTCCAAAGGACATTCATTCTTAGAAAATTAAGTCGCGTCTTCATTTTTCTGTATTGTTCAAACATAACCAAATAGAAGAAGTGGCAGAAGCCGTCACCAAGGGGTTAAATTCTGTCTTGAATACAAAAATTGCACTTATTCCATTGTTGTCTGCAAATACACAGTCAAAAGCAACGTTTAATCACAACATGTACTTTCTATATTGTGACTAAAATTCAGTAATCGAAATGGCTACCATATTAAAAATGCATTCTGTCATTTTTCCACTTAGAGATCCCCTGTATAATGCTCCTAATTTAAAGGTCAGCTAATTTTATTATGGAAAGCAACTAATAACCTTTATTAATTCTCAGGCTCGCAGTTTTCTAGCGCATCAACCAAATAAATAATACACTGAAGGAAGATGCCGTACAAACCAAGCTGCTGAACACCGTCTCTACCGTGTGGGCAAAAAATCTGTGTTTGCAATAGACAAAAAGAGGTCATTAGAAATTTAATACGTGGGTTTTGCCCTGCAAATTACGAAAGCATGTACGGACGGAGCTTTTTAAAAGCCAGGCTGCTGGTCCTCCCCCGTGCTCCAAGATGCTGAGACCACTGAAGGAGGTGCTAAGGCCACTAAGGTCCAAGCACAACCAACAATCCCAAATATTATGCAGCAACTTTGGTTTTTTTTTGGGGGGTGTCATTTCCTAAATTTGCAGGACATGCACAGCATTGGAGAATATAACTAAGGATTTTGCTTACAAACTTTTCTGCCGTCTTTAATTTAATAAAATGACTGAAGAACATGAAAATATCAAAGCCAAAAAGCATGCATATTTCTGTTTTGTTCTCCCGACATCTCTTGCATGGGAAGCATTATTAATGTTGCACACTATATAAAATGATGCAAGAACATCCCCCGTTTTATTAAGCATTTTTGGTTTACATAAGCAGATCAGAATGCAGCAGTATTCATGACCCGCCTTTCCTAGCGCACTGCTTTGGGGGAGTTTGTTCCCGAGAAACATCACTACGTTTGAAACTAAAAATAGATTGCTATTTTTAGCTCTTTAATCACAGGAGGAAAAGACGCAGTTTGTATCGGCCGTCTTTAATTTCCAAAATAATTCCATAATGCACCCTGCGCGTCTATCCTGAGAATCCCTGGCACCCAACCTCCGGGCTCGCGCACCCTCAGCCGCGCGCCGGCTGCAAGTGGAAGCAAAACGGGTTTGAAAAAAAGATTCCAGCAACAATGGTCTTGTGACTAAAATCAGAAACAGAAGCAGAAGTCATGAGCCAAACAGATACCTATCGGTTTCCTTGAGCTTAATCTGATTAAAACATGGCTCTCAAAAAAATGTTAAAGAGAATGCCACGTCAGAGAGCAGGCAAATGATAAAAATAGTTCATGACAGGAAATCATTATTAAACCAGCATTACTGGTGTATCTGTTATGGAAATTTCCCTGTAATTTTTCAAGGTTTCCCCTTCTGCTTTTCTTGAGTTGCCTGTTACACTTTTTTTTTTTCCTTTTCTTTTTTTTTTTCTCCTCAATGGCGTGTAAGTTTGAGATGTAAAAAGAAAATTATCACTGCAATTTTCCAACTATACTCTGCTCAATACCATCTCAAGTGTGTCATACATCATCTTGTCATTCACTTTAACAAGAAATCACATAATATTCAGAGGCAGAAAATAATCCAAAATGGGCAAGTGCCATTATGGTAAAAACACATTCATATGCTATCACAGGAAGAAAAAAAAATAATTTTAATCTTAATTTCAAGGACTTTCATAACGAAAGCATCTTTAAAATATTTAAGTGGGGGGGGGTGGTGGAATTTTCTATGAAAAGCTGCTGGGAATGACAGGAGAGCTGTTCTGGAGTTCACCAACCAGAATTAGAAAAATAAAACTGTTGATAACATACTATTGCAGATCAACCTTAATATTTTAAAAAGAACTTACACAAATAAAATTCAGCACCCTAAAAAAATTAAAAAATAAAATCATTATTACTATCCTTTCTATTATCACCATCCCTCTCGCAACCGTCCCCCGGATCATCGTGCCTTCAGAGCACTCCATCAAACACAAACCAGACTTGCAGCACCTTGTCCTACATTGACTTACATAATCCAGAAGAAGTTTTAACAAAAAAACAACCAAACAAGGAAAAAACAAAAAAACAAAAACAAACAACCTTTGACAAGGTCTTATCTTATAAGGCTAATTCCAATTACTAAACCCCTATTTCAGCATATTGAAGAGACTTCAACAAACTTTCGCAGTCACCCCCAAAAACCTTTGGTTTCTTTTTTAAAATGTCACCCGTGGGAAAAACCCACCGTCAATCACATTTAGCTGTCTTTTCATTGAAAATAGGCATTTCATCTCTAACGATGATTCAGCCTTCCCCGAAGAAGAGCCCTGATTGAGCCGACCATCGATGTGCTGGCTTTCCAGCAGAAGGACACCCAACGTCCCTCCTGTACCACCACTCATTCTTCCCGACGGCCTCTTCGCCCAGCAGCCTCCCCACCGCTGTGCATGGACACTCAAACACCAGCAGGTTTTTAAATTTTAAGTCAAACTCGGAATGAATTACCACTGGCACATCGTAAGACAAACACATGACGTGGGGAAACAAAGAGGTGCTTTCCTGGAAAGAACCAGGACCGGTCTTTAATCAAAAATCCAGTTGTTGCCCACCTAAAATCCAAGGGTAACAATGCATCACAGGAATAATGGCAATTTTTAAAGATAGAAGAGTCACCCTATGTTTTGCAAGTGTTTTCTAAGACCTTCTTGATTTTTGTCCTGAGTGTTGGCATGTTCATTCCACAACAGCCAAGCTGTATCTGACTCAGCATGAAAGCGAACGCGCATCCTATTTACAGGGGTGCTTAAGCCTTATTCCATAAAGAGTCTTCCAAGAATGCTCGCATCTATTCTTCTTAATATCCCTCCCACATTAAGAAATTATTATCTAATACAGGGAGTAATCAGCTCATGGTCTTACTACAGTCATCCTCTTTGACAAAGCAGGGAAAAAAAAATACCCAACTGTGAAGCATTAGAAAGTCAAGGTTCAAAACATCCACATTTATTGAGATCAACGCAAATTTATTTAGATCTCAACACAACAAGACCAAGTGCTGCCTCTTGATACAGAAAAGCCTATCTGCTGAGAACTTCAAAGCCTGTATTTTTGCAACGGGCCTCTACCAGGACACATGCAATGTCACAGCCTGAAATGCCAGGAAGAAAAGCCAGTGAAAATTAAAGCAGAAATGGTTTTAATGGTAATTTTAACATTTTACCATGGTGAAACACAGAAATTTAAGGGGCATGGAAAGCCAAGATGAACTAAGGTGGAGTCACCTGCAAACCGGCCTGCAAGTGGTGCCTGGAAATTGCTTCAAATGCTCTTAAAAAGGAATCGGCTAACAAGACAAATTCCAAAATCCTAAAGCATGGGCAATTTTCCCTTCCCTCTCTACCCCCTTCCCTGGCTCCCCAAGGACACAGCATGGTAAATGCAAAAGGTGCAGGGCTAGAGCCAGGGCAAAAGGAAGAGCAGTCCCTTTTAATCACAAGTGTGCTGGCAATCAAGAAGAAATAATGATTTTTTTCATACCAATTTCTCAATAAACACCAAATATAACCAAAACAACATACCTGTATCATCTGAAATGCTGTCCCACCATCAGAATTAAACAGCTGCCTAATTTAAAATACTGATATAGAAGTATGGACTTCTAGAAATATTATAATACATTAATAATCACAGCAATATTATTAATAATAGCAGTAATAATACTAATAATAGCAGCAATAATACAGCCCCTAAGACAGAGCCAAGCACACCCTTCAAGCAAGAACTGAACGGACAGAGTTCCAGTGTGCACCAACAGCTATCCAGATTGATGCAAGTTCATTCAAAATACGCTTTTTCTCCTTTTCTCATTTCCCATCCGCCTTCTTTATATTACCCTAGGAAACGAGACACGCCAAGGAAAAACAGGCATTCTTGTGCTTAGGAGCAAAAATATGCATGTGTAGAGTTATATGGAGGGCCAGAACACCTCCGATCGCTGAAGGCTAAATGAGTCATCCACTTCAGAAGAATGACCAGTAATTAAACAAGAATCTGTAAAGCTATTAAGCGCGAGTATCAATGTCAACCTATGACACTGAAGGGAGAGAAGCTCCCTATGTACTGAAACCATCGATACATCATACAGCGGAGTCGCTTGCAAAATAACCTCTCACCTAAGGAAATTCTTCTCCTTAGGAAGCCAAACAAAAACAATCTAAAATATTTATTGCCATAAATTTCAGCCCTGTTCCATAAACTGCTTAAGAGACATGACATCATGCTAACTACCTAGACCTGTCTGGTTGACGATGGTCCTAGATTTCAGGCTGAAGACTAAACTGCAGGAGCATGGAAGGGCGCGAATCTACAGGTCATCACAGATGCTGAACACAAATCTGACTCACCAAAGCCCAAGTTGACGCTCCAGCAAATACAGAAGGTCTGGCGGTGGCAGAGGCTGGCATCACAAAAGTGCGACAAGTCTTGCAATATTTTTGGCTTCTCTTCTTGGAGCGGAAGCAGGAAAGCTTTCCTTTAAGTGGACCGGACCTAATTACTCCGTCCTCCAGTCCCTGGATTCACAGTTCTGTTTTCATGCGCTACGAACTCTACGTATTTCCTGGGCATATGTCCTGATGTGTTAGCAAAACAAAGAACAAGTCCCATGCTCCGATGGGATGTTACTGTCTGTTTTCTGTCAGTTAGCATAGCAAGCTGCATCTCCCTTTGCTCCGTGGTTTCTTCTTCCACATTGCTAGACTTGAGCTATATAATCTTAAACCTTAGCGCTTTACTGAAGTCCTTTTACACACCTCATTTCTAAATCTTACTTGTCTAGAAGTATTTGTCCATTTTCCCCTTTCTAGCCCCTTTCATCACTAAGTGCCAAGCCCCTGGCAAGCCAATATTCACAAATCGGGCTTCAAAGACTCAATTCGGAATCGTCTTGACTCAGGTTGTGACAAGAAGGGGCAGGCACCCCCAAATGCCTTGCTCCCTGCTTCTCGAAGAAGGAGCAGATGGCCAACTTCCAGATGGCCGCCAACCTCGTCTCACCAATTTCCACATCTGCATCTTGAATTACATCTCCAAGGATGGTCCCGAGACAGACTGCAGGTCACTGCCCATGGCTCCCGGCTACACGGCTTATCCGCAAGCCAAAGCATTCTGCAAAATGCAGAATGACAAGCCTGAAAAAAGGTTAAGACTAATTCAAGTTCGTAGCAAGGCACAGCTAAAAAAAAATTTCAAAGGCAGACATTAAGGAGAAATCCATCTTAAATATATATATATTTTTTAAGCGTAGCCCAAACCAGACAACTTCTCCTCAGCCACAAATATCCCTTGCTTTCCACATGGCAACTTGCGAAGAAGGAAATGCCTCAGCGTTGAGCATTCGTACCTACCAGGAATTAAGATGCGAACCATGAAAACCCACCCGACCCCAATGGTTTTGCTTCCAGGTTGCCCCACAGCTAAGAATAGGCTTATTTTTCAGCTTCCAGACCATAAGTCCAGAACAGCGCTGCAAGAGCGCTCGCAAATGGGTTTGATCCAGCTTTAAACACGACAAAACTTCCCAAGACTCAGTGACACCGCGGTCAATGCATTTTAACTTGAAGTAGCCAAAGAGTAATTGGTGAGATTTGTGTACCATCTAAGCCTATTTTTAACACAAGCACAAACCATATTGTTTCTTCATATGAACTTAATCCAATTCCTCTTTGGGGCAGTTAAAAAAAACCCTTAAACCTACCAACAGGAAGGTAACAAAACAGTAAGGAGCTGGTAGGGATTACTGATTTCATCAATTTTACAGCATATATTCTACACTTTATTTAATAAATTTAAAAATTAAAATGTTACTGCTTTCTTACTCTCAGTGCAAAATCTCCTCAAGATGACTATTTCCAGACATCTAAAAGAAAAGTGTATTTTACAATAGGAAAAGTGAGTATACCCGCATTTCAAAAATCCATTAAAACACAAAATTCTGGTTACAGGCGCAACAATCTGCCTAATTAGTTTTTCCTAATTAGCAGGATGCTCTAACCTCTTTAATAAGACTTCTGTGGACAGAATGTTCCATATTGGTTACCCATCTGAGGAAAATCTAAACAAGTACTTCTAAAGTACAGCTAATAGAACAAGCGTGGTTGGGTTCCACGGTCAGAAGGCTGCTCTGGCGCGTTAATACTGGCAATCTGCAAAAACATGGAACACTCTACCTTAAATACACCATTGCTCACACTACAAAGCCCTCTGTATTTTAGAAGACAATATTAAAGGTATTACATGCGAGAACTAATGAAGTTGAGAGTTTTAAATTCCATGGCGCGTGCTGAGAGGTGGGTGGGGAAGGATGGACCAAAATACGCTGTGGAAAAGTGAGCTGAAGGTATAATGGGAAGGCAAATACCACAGTGATGCTGTAACAGCCCAGAGCATGGTTGTGTAGTTGTTTTCCTCTCCTCCAAAGCATTTACACTTTTTGTACCTTCCTCTTTATGAGTCAGAGTCTTGGTACGTACCTAGCAATTAAAAGGTAACAATATTAACTTCGAGTCCCATCTTATCCAATTAAAAACATTCTCATTATTACTATATATCGACCATGTGATTCAAAGAGTGCCAGTTAAGAGAAACGCAGAGCCCCAGCAACATCTGTGGTCAGAGGCAGATGCTGAAGATAAAGAAAATTCAGGCCCCTGTTTTGTTAGGGGTTTGCAGAGCAGCTGCTGAGCTTCATCTCAACAGCCGAAATATCCTTTTTACTGCCTAAAAATGCAGGAAGCGCACAAGTATCGCAAACTCCCTCCCTGCCACCAATTCATTCACCCCGCTCACTCTACCCATGTTCTGGACACATTGGCCTCATCACCCACCAATGGACCTCTTGAAGGCACAGGAAAAAACTATTATAGCCTTCATTTTTTTCTAATCAGTATCCCAGAAAAGTTAAAGAGTCACCCACAAAATACAATCTAAGAAGAGTACCTTGAAAAATGCCTATTAACGGCAGGAGGTACAGCAACACCAGAAATACTCTCTTCAAACATGCCTGAGCCCCAGAGACGCCGTGCAAGCCACAACGTCAATGACCTTCCATACAACAGTAAAGATTGGAAATTAGTATTTTAGAAGTATAGATGCCTACTTCTTAATACTGAACGCATACTCCACTCATCGTAACATCACGTGGCGCGTTAAAATCTAGGGGGTTTTTTCTGTATTGCTATGTAAAAATATATACAAGTATTTTTCAGTCTATTTACACCAGAGTAAGTATCAATTCAATCCAAGACCACTCTCTAGGTTCTCTACTCCATGCTAAAAAAAATGGGGAGGGGGGGAAGAAAAGGTAGGCTTTATAATTTCTAACTTATGATGCAATTTTGAACAATTACATTAGACTCTGGTTTTCCTGTTCTGAAACTGCTCTCTACCACCTCTGCCTAGAGAGCTTCCATCTTCTTGGGCAAGACCCGAGATCTGGGTTTGAAGCACTTCAGACCTGAATGCCTCAACAGCCACAGAAAACACTGAAGTCTGATTCCAAACTAGCTTGGGGCCTCAAGACCCTTTGCAAGGCCAGCATTAAACCTCCCAAGAGTAAGCACTACTACAAATCAGACTCCACCTGTACAGCCTTGAGTAGATGGCAACGCAACAGTCTAGAGTAGATAGCTCTGAGGACTCTGTAACCAAGTCCTCTTCCATATAGGTCTCTGGACTGGTATCTTGGAGACATCACCTCAAGCGATCAGTAAATACAATGGTGAATTGACCCCGGACAACTGAACTTCTCTCCGAACCAGGATCCTGAAGTTTTGTGAAATTAACGGAGAGAAAAGGCAAAACCAGCAGGGTCAGCAGGCATGACTTGTACGATACAAGGGCATGGATGAAGTTACTATTCGCTCCTGGGAAAACTGAGAGTGAGAAATACCAAGAGACACGTAACACCTGATGGCAATGCCGGGCTGGCTCAAGTTACTCCCAAAGCACCTACCCAGCTTCTTTTTCCTCCCACTTTGACACCACACAGCTAAGTCTTGTGCATGTAACAGTAATTCAGAACAAACTTTAATCTAGGATGAGGAAAGTATAAAGAAGTAATTTAAGGGCTAAAAAAAACCCAAACTAAAAACCAAAAGAACAAACAAGGAAAAGGTCAGTCTATGACCGAAGACCAAAAAACTTCAAAAACTTGCCAAATGTGGCAAAATAGGCTGTTTATAGAGAACCCTTGCAGTTTAATCAAAACCCTCACCCTCCTCCATCCACCTATTAACCTCCAACATGAGCCTCAGCCTGTGTCAAGATGAACTGGACACCCCTGAAGGAAAACAGGTCTAAAGCACACATTCCTTTTGTTGTCAACTGTTACAAGGCAGACAGAAGCTGTGTCTGGCACTGTAAACCGTACGATGTAGAGTACTTCCTTCAGAAACAACATCTAATTTGGGCTCATCTACAATTTATTACAGTATAGCCATAGCAAGAGAAATTCTCCTTCTAAGTTAACTTAGGAATCATTTCACTCTAAAAATAAATTAAAATAAAAATCCTTCATCACAATTTTCCCCAAAATTCATCTCTTCTCCTTGCATAAGTTTCATATCCTTAGCACTATCTCTCCAAATTCATTAGGCGTATAAAATTTTTAGCTGTTACGTTTTTAATAAAACTGATTACCAGGAAATTTCTGCATATGCAAAGTTTAAAATAATTCTATTCCTCAGGGCTTAAACATAGAGATGTCACAATGCATGACAACTGTTCCATGTTTAGTGAGTTACAACTATTCTGCTACGAGTAGGAAATGCATTTTGCTCACAAAAGCCAACGGCACTGTCAAACCTGCAGCACTCCGCAGAACAGGGGGAAAAAAGTGCCTGCTAACTGACTGCTACTAGATAATGGTCCCATTTATCATTCTTAAATTCCATCTTTAATTAAAAATGGGATAGTCTCTTACATAAATAAAAAAACGCAGATGTTCTCAAATTACTCGCCTTCCGTTTTTTTAATCCTTCCATATATAATATACATAGTATTAAATGCATTCAAAAATTTCTTTATGTTATTACGTAATACTTAATTCCATGAAGATTCTTCCATGTTCCAAACAGACACACGTCTGCATTATATGCAGAATATGATGTCACAAAAAATACTGTCACTCTTAAAACACAAGTTAACAAAAATTATAGTAGGAATAACGCTTAACTGCCACAAAAATTAAAGTTAAAATAAATTTTCTATTGTTTTACTTAAAACAATTTACACCTTTTTTAAAAGCAATTTGATAAATCAGTACTTTAAACAATTAGTTACATCAGGTCAAATAGGTGCGAGGGAAACATTAGGCCTGCTCTAGATACCCCTTTCCTCATAGTAATTAGAAACAATACTGTTAACAGGTACAAATTCTTCCAGTAATTCTGCAAAAAGCAAATCACGTATTCGCTTTTGATGTTAATGTCCATTGCTGCTTCCTTCGGTCTTTCTCCAAGTTGCTATTAGACAGAAATAGAAGCTCCAGCGTGCAACAAGTAAAATGGAAATTAAGAGAGCTAAAACGAAAAATGATGAACAAGTAGGCAAGGTTATAAACATAAACAATACAAAAAATGCATTTCTGAAATGGAAAGCATTTTTTAAAATGACTGTGTCCACTGGACCATTAGAGTATACGTGCAGGAGGGAGAGAGGAAAAGACAGGGACAAAGGACAGATGCAAGAAAGGGAAAATACCATCCAAGGGAATAAGGAGATTGCAAAAACCTTTATTATAGAACGATGAGCAAAAAAAAGCCGTTTGACTGCTCTGTATTTGTCAAAGATATTCAAATGACTAGACATAATTTACATAGATTCTCAACATTTTTTTTGAAGGGAGGGTAAATTAATCATCATAATGCTTCAAAGCATATAGGTATCATTCCCAAGATACTTGGGCTGGGTAGTATAAGCAGGAAGAGGAGGAAATAAATTGATCAAGCTGTGGTTTGGGGGAGTCAGAAATCCATCTCAAATTAAACACCTTCCATCACACCGTAACATAGATTGTAATCAAACTACGGCCTAGGTGTATGTTGTACGTTTAGGGGAGAAACGACATCATAAGTCACAAAATCAAGTATTTAAAGGTCAATTTAGATTAGCGTTTCAGTTTGATACAGGAGAGCATTTCTGAAGCAACGCTCACAACCACCCTAGCATGCCTCAGCTCATACCAGAGTGGTCTTCAAGATTATGAGCTGGATTCCTTCAGATGAAACAAAGGCAGGAGGCGATGCTCCTGGAGAGCACTTAATGGACTCCGGCCTCACCTTATGGACATTCCGTCCTTTAGAACCAGGCTACGCCTGGTCTGAAGTAAAACTCCCCAAAATAACAGGCTGTGTTGATGTTGGACCAGGAGCACCGCTTCACTCTGGCGCCTCTCCACAACCCCATCAAGCAGCGCTACTTATTAACAGGTATCACCTGCCTACACGGTCACATGCACATTGTACATCTGTATACGGCCGTAATCCCAGAGGAATCAAGGAGATAAAACCAGAAAACACCATTGGGCACATTTTCTAGAGTGCCTGCGGATTGTTTCAGTGTCTTCAAAATCCACGCTGAAACTCGTGGATGCCCAGAGGAGATGCTACGAGCCCACAGCTGGTGTGAAAAAGCATCTGTAGAAATACTGCTTGAACTTCCAAGTCTCCACCACCCAAGCACATCAGAGAAAGCCCCCAGCCAGTGGTGACAGCAGCTGTAGTAGTCAACAGAGACAAGGTGAGCAGTTACAGCAGGAGTGGAAGTGAAACCAGCTGAGCAGGGCTGGACTAGGTAACGAGAGGGAACGAAGTGACAAGGTAACTGAATTCCTGGTCTGCCGCAGATGGGCAACTGAGATGACCCCAGCAACCCGAACCAAGACTTTCAAACTTCAGTGCATTTTGGGTTGGGTTAATGCTTGCCAGGGGCAGGGGGGAACCACACAAAAAACCCACTAGTGTTAATGTGTCTTCTCCCAAAACCATTTTGCTATGTCTGCGTAACATAACATTTCTTTTCATTTCACGAAATCCAGCCAAGCTGCGAGTACTTATTAAGAAAGCTAGTTATTTATGACACTGGAATGTAAAGCTATAAATCCAAATCATGTGCAAACCAAGTATCTGATAAAATTTTCAAAAAAAAAAAAAATTGAGATTAGGAAAAAGCAGCACAGGAAAAAAAAATATCAAGATTTTATTCTTTATTAGATGCAAATCAAAAGCTTTGTTTCTTTCCCTTTGGAAGATCAAATTAGTGTTATGGACTAGAATGACAATGAATTGTAGAAAGTATCATGTTCTTTATAATATAGTGCTGTATATGCTTGTTATTTGAAAACAGAAATGTAATCCATAACTAATCTAGAAATAAAATATATACATAGAAACCATTTAAAAGGACAGATAAACACTCATTAAAATCCTAAGCGTAGAAATACTGACTCATAATGCACAATTTCATTACATTTTACTGCCAGCAATGTAAATATCAATTCTCCAGGTGATTCATAAAATTCATTTTAGAAAGAAAAATAAGGATTTCACCTGGCACTCGAGAACACAAAGGGTTTGAAAAACCAGACTGTTCTTCCCTTGTCTCAACAGAGTTTTCTTCTGGAATTTCAGGAAATCTTTTACACATCGAATGGACAACTGCCACTCGACACTAGCACTCTCTGTAGATCACCCAAGGGTCCCAGCCAGCGTTCTCCCCGGTCCCACACCTTTCCTTACATCATGTTCATCACTCCCATCTTATTTCTGCCAAATTTGACATCATGTATATATATATACTTCCACTGACTTCCAAAGGAAGCAGCCTGGATTGAAATTCATCTAAACCCTCTTTTAAATATCCCAATTGTGAAATTGCCTAATAACAGGACTGTATTTTTTGGTTTTTGTTTTTGGTGGGGTTTTTTTGTTGTTTTTTAAAAAAAAAAAGGCACATTGGCGAAATCAAACAACTAAAGTTTTTGGAGGGAAGCGCGCATGTGGGGGTTTCCACACAAAAACGTAAAGAAAACCTGTCACATTTAAAATGAATAGCTACCATCTGCCAGCATTTTATCTGAGGCAAAGTTGATTAATGCAAAGTGAACGTTTAAGATCACATTGCTGTCTGCCTGAATAAATTTCAGGTAGTTTACTTCGGAAATTATTTGTCCTGTTTCTTAAAAGAGGATTTTTGTCATTGTTACTGGAGTCCTCCCTCCAAGTTTTAACGCAGCCAGACCTGAGAATAAAAACATTTGCTCTTAAATTGCCGTACTGTACAAGGACTCCGAGGCCAGAACATCGTTGCAGGCCCCCCTGCGCGGCGGCAGCAAGGTAATTAATCTGCCCGACAAAGGCGATCCCACCTCCTTCCCCGGCTTCATGCAAACTTTCAGGCAGCCTCCCTCCGTCATACTGAAAAGTAAATTTCAGCAGTCTAATTGTGAGCAGAGAAACCACAGCAGTGCTGTTAATCCGCAATAAGAAATGATTTTGCCCTTAGACTTCACCTAATTTTTTGACTGGATTACCTAATATTTTACTGGATTAATTTTTTTAGCTGATTACTTTTTTTTTTTACATTTACAGTATCTTCCCAATTTAGAAAAATAAAAATCAATTCTAAAATTCGAACTTTTTTCTTAACTTTATCAAAGCAGTGCTTTACATTAGTGTTCTGATAAAAATCATTCTCAAATACATTTGATTATGTGCTCTTCTTTAGAGGTTTACTTTGAACGATTACATTTTCAGAAGAAGTTTTCAGAGCGGATTTGGGGCAATATTAACCTAAAAAGCACACAAACCCCAGTTTTACGCGTACGTTCCCACGTTACGCGCTCCCAGCATCAGATGGCCCCCAAGCTCTCCCTCATCAGAGAGAATTTCACACTCGTTATTCAGGCTGGGACACCCTCTATTATCCGGGGCTACAGAAGTGGAGGGCATCATCTGTGATAAGTGGTGGAGCTTCATGCCGTTCCATATGGACATGTATTCTCTTTGCTTACACTTTAAGCTGGCTGGACCCCAGCCAGCTCTGGTCAGAAGTCACAAAAGTTGTTTTAGCTCAGTACATGGTGCCGGTGTCTCGTATCTCGGTGGGGTTTCTTTGGTTTAGGCTCAACACGACGCTAGGACGGCCATCTGGCCCCCCGGCGCGAAGTTAGCTCCCCCAACCAGCTAGTGCAAAGCGTGGGCAGGACGAACGTGGATGCGTTTGCGCAAGCCCGTGTGAACCAACCTTGGTGAACTCAACTGATTTGTTTTAAAAAAAAAAAAAATGCAAGCAAGTTCAGTATTAATGAAACCAAAAAAGTAATGACCCTTTACTCAGCTAGGAAGCGTGAAAGGGGAGCACGGAACTAAGTAGTGTCTCCTGTACTCTCCTTTCAGTGTGCTTTTCCCCGTTAAATGAAGGATTTCTGCTATTCCTGGTTTGGACACGTCTACAGCAAGGTGAGAACGTCGTTATTTGTATCCATCAGTGAGGCTATAGAAATGGGTCAGTTACACCCACATGGGTCATCTTAATCAGATCAAATCTTAATCAAAGACGAGACCTGAACCCTGTCTGTAGGGGATAGTGGCTATTACATTTCATCACCTCATTTCTTCATGCCTTTCTATCAACTAATCAAAGTACAAAGGACAACTCACCAGTTTATTCTTTAGGAGCGCGTTCCGCTGCATCTGACATAAAACTGCGGTTAAAACACACGTACACACGCTCCTTCACCACACACTGAACATCAAAGAAATGGCTTGAAACTTAGGAGAGCTCGGAGCCAAAAATCATTCAGCAATTCCGAGAAGGTGAGTCGCGTCCCATCTTCAAATGTAATAAAGCTGAGCAGTATGACCAAAATACACACTCTTAGTAGTCGATACCGTAAATGACATTCAAGTTTTGTTCACCTACACACAGAAGAAAACACCAGAAAATATGCCAAAAAAAAATAGTGTCAGGTAAACGTATTTTAATTTGCAGGTATGTCTTTATCTTTTATTTAACTAACATACTACTCACACATAGAATTTATTTATTTATTACCTTAATGTTAATAGGGCCAAATCCTGGGAAGGCCTTTAATGCAGGGAAAATTACTCCACTTCCTACAAAGATTATATAAAGCTGCACTTAAAGTATTTGACATAAAGATGTAGAAGACAGAAATGTTCCCAGCACAAATGGGCATCTACGTATCCAGCTTTAATGAGACGGCTAAAATTTGCCCTGCCGTGCTTCAATTCACATCTTCAAACATCTTCCCCAGGACACGTTACTTGCAGGTTGTTTTTTTGTTTTTAAAAAAAAGAAAATATCTAACAAACAAGAAGTACCCTAGCTTACGAACGCTCACACATGCAAGCTGTGCTGTGTTTTCAGTGGGACTAAACTACTCACTGGAATAAAAATTTCCAGGTTCACCATTTCAAAGAGGACATTTAGGCAACACTAGTCCATCAGTTAGCAAAGAATTCATTCACTAATGCATTTTCTCCTTAAAGAAGAGATTGAAAGCATCAGATCTGAAACAATCCTAAATCTAGCAGTCTTAACAGGTTATTTTTAAAAAAATCCCCGCATTTACATTCTATACTTTTGGAATATACTATATAGTGCTGAATACCACACCCCCAGGTGGGTTTGGTTTTTGGTTTGGTTGGGGTTTTTTTGTTTGTTTGGGTTTTTTTTGGTGGTTTTTTTTTTTTTTAAGAGCTCTATTAATTGAGAACAATGATTTGTTTTCTCCTTTGTAAAATGTAAAAAACAGAGTTTGTCTTTAAAATACAGTTGTCAAATATCACGGGGTATATATATGCTAACATTTACCCTAGGGGTATTTCAGGGCTAGAGTCTGTTACAAATAAAATCTTTATTCATATGAACAGCTACCTGGGGGGCAATATTGAATGTTACACATAATATTTTTTTATATATATATATATTTAAAATAATCTAGCAGTGCTATTAAAACAAACGGGAAGCTACACTGCATTTAGTCTCTCCATTTTGCAGATCTAAGTCTCATACTACTAACTTTTGGGGTTTTGAATTACTTTCTGTAGAGTATAGTCCCTATAATATAAATGCTTACATCTAGTGTGTCATATCAACTGTTTTACTGTTTGAAATTTGAAAGATTGTTCATGGTTATGAAGAACAGAATTACAGAAAAAAGAAAAGCAACCTTTTTTTTTTCATTGAATTCTGCAACAGTATTTTCAAATTTGAGAACTTTCCTTGAATTAAGAAGAAATAAAAAGGCTAAATTTTTTTTTTTTTGTTCGTGCTTACCAGAATTACTGAATAGTCACTATGTGCTATGGAAAACAACTTTAGACGAGATCAGACATCTACATTTATCAAAGAATTTAAGCTGTCTGAAGCAAGTTGGGAGACAAAGCAGACAAGGCAGCAGCTCTGCAGACTGCCAGCAGCCTGAGGAGGTCATGTCTCTCTGCTGGACCTTCCTAATTTACGGAATGAAGATGATAATATTCCATCGACTGCCAACGAAACTCTGTAGTTGTTGAAAAACTTGCCTAGAAAAAGCAGGCAGTAATTCTGCCCTTTTCTCAGTGCGTTTCAAATGCTGTGATTTGGAAATAGCCACCACAAGGATGAAACTCCTTGTGCTAATGCAACCTCCAGGAAGACACCTTCTTTCCAATTAAGGAAAAATCATGTGAGTCTCTGTGTAGCAATTAAGAAAGCTCTTAAAAATGCTCAGTTCTGTAGCTGCTGTACATCAACATATTAGACCATTTCAAGTTTACTAGCCAAGTACGCCACCTTTAAAAACTCTCCTTACGGCCTTCCAAGCTGGAGGGACTCGCTACATGCCTGATCCTCCCCATTCATCAGGGCTTCTGTCCTCCTTTAAGGAGATGAATGAAGACGTGAGCTGGTTTAACGACATACTGCACAATGAAACCACGAAAAAGAAAAGCAGCATTTTTCTAGAGAAACAACAGCATCAAGGAACTAATACAAATCTACGCAGTGTCGCAAATAAAATACTAAGTGTCCGATACCTTCCGTAACAGCTACCTGTGTTCCTCTTGAAGGGCGGGGACATCTTCTCCCTATGACAGTTCTGGGTAGATGTCCTCATTCTTGCACAGGAACATCATTTTATTGCACACCAAGATACTGGCTTCATGGTTCACAAAAGTAATGTTAGATGCACTGCTCGTTACCAATTCAGCTTTAATTCTTGCTCAAGGGAGTACGTGTCTGTTCTCCGATAAAAGTATTTGCAAGTTCATCACAAACTCTCCGGTCACTGCAGAGCATCTGAATTTAACATCTATGATTCTGCACCGTATACTCTGCTTGAAAAGCACTTTTTAAGACTGTTCCTTAACTCGTTGAACATCCCTTGAAAACTAACAAACCTGCTGCCTTCCCATAATCAGCTTGTACGTAGATCTTTCAAGACGTATAAATATACACACTACTGCTGTAGAGATGTATAGCAATATCAGACTTACTAGCATGCATATTATTTCTCATACATGCCAGCATCTTGAAATAAAGTACAGTGTGAAACAAAAAACTTAGTAGTGCAGCTCCGTTACTGAAAGTGTTTGCGCTCGCAATAGTTGTGACCTTTCTGTATTATTAAACGCACAAATAGAAACAAGGTATTTACGAAACGTCACATTTATGAGAATCCCTTGTAAAAGAAAATTTTCATTCTACAAATAATGTCAACATTATAAATAATGTAAATCTGGTATTTCCCACAACCTCACAAGAAGGATGAAAAATTTAAATGTGTAATTCAAAACATACACTCCTGCCAGTTTGCAATGAGAATTTTGTCTTAAACTACTACTTGGGCAGCAGATCTTTAGTGGTTACTAGCAAGCTAGAAATAGAAGAATCAATGTTAATTTTAATCAATGTTTTTTCTAATAGGAGAGAGTAGTCAGCTTTACTAGGTTGTGGTCTGATACACTTATACTTTCAATTTAACACAATACTTGAAACATTCAATTACAAAACAAACATTAAAAACGTGCAAGTAAAGTAGAAGGTACCTCTAATCAGTTTTCCTCTCACCAGTCACATCAGCCCTTGTTCCTAAAATTTTATCCTTCCTCCCAGGATAAGGCACATACTCTTTTTTAAACATCGCATCTTTGTGAACTTTGACTGCTTGATTCTGTCTAATCAAACCCTAACAGCAACAGCAAAGAAAAAGCTCTTTAAGACGCTCTATTGGTTAGATCAGATTTATTTGCTGTCAGTAAAGGTTATATTTGCACATAAGTCTATGACAGATTGCAAGTTTATTAACTTCAAGTGAGTTTTCAAGCTGCTGGGTTGAGGGGTTTTTTTGTTGGGTGGTTGGGGGTTTTTTTGTGGGGTTTGGGGTTGGTTTTTTTTTTTTGTTGTTGTTGTCATTCCCTCCCCCCTTCCCCAAGATGTGGGTTACTTGACAAATTGGAGTTAAGTTATCTTAGGTCAATGTAACTGTAAGTTAAACTAATGAAGTGTATGTCTATGAGTGATGTCTGATTAGTTTAATACAGTTAGTGCTGGACAGCTTGGGCTGCTGACCTTGAAGGAACACAGATAACATTGTGATGCGTTGGAGGATGTGGTTGCGATACAAGACAAATTTACATAACAGTTTGTCATATACACTCCTCCAAAACAAAATTGTTGCAAAAGGAAAGCCATAGGAAACCAACGCTAAATGCCTCGCGCAAGACAAACCGGGGAAAATTAATTATAACGTTTGGCTTGGGATGGGAGCTTATTTTAAATGCAAGCCAGAAGCACAGCAAAGGTGTACGTTTATATAGTACGCGTTCCAAAACGGATTAGGCATTGTGCACTGTTCAAACGCAGCCTTCCGTAGGCACAAGATCTAATCTTGAAAACTCATATTCCTTCCCCAGCCAACTACGTCTACTCACTCTTAGGACCACACCACCAGAGGCAGTTCGGAGCTGCTAACTAGTCAGCACACCTTTCTGGTGTGCTCAGAGCCCTGCTGAAGTTCACCCTGTGGCTGAAGAGCAGCTGCTTGTGAGAAAACAGCCCCGTGCACGAACGGTCTCGCTCCACGAAGGTGCGCCATCAAGCCAGCGCTCCTTCACTACCCAGGTCGCGATGCTCCGTGGAGCACGCACCGCCCCAGGCGGTACCTCGCTGCTCAACGCAATCACCCCACCACATCTCCACCGACCAGGTGGGCCAAGCGAAAACCGCTGGGTTTAAAGACAGCTTGGTTCTGGAGTGACCGATTCTCACGACACGATAGCTATCTGTTGACCTAAATAGTCCGCTTTTATCAAGCCAGGGTCGAGCCGATAGAAATTTACCACTTACATAAATGCATAATTGACCTCCACAGTTGCTGGCACATCACAGGATTGGACCGTCATTAAGATAAAATTGCTCCCTTAATCCTCCAGGTCAGCCTGAGCAGTAACACTCTGATAAATCAGACTTGCTAATAGATACATCAGTGAGGAAGCTTGCACTATTCGCATCTGTGCCATCTTTCACCCTAATCTGTGAAGCACAGTTTAAACCTTTCACTGTTACCGACTTCCCTTGATGATTTTCACATAAGATGTACATTATACACGTATACACAAACAGGTATCCGTATACTTGCACTCTTAGAGACTCTCAAGGACTAGCGATGCAGGACAACGTAGACTAGGAAACTCTGAAACATGGCAGCAATTTCCCAATTACACCCCAAGAAGTCACTGCAAGAAGAAAAACTCATGTTGTCCATCGCAAGTCTCTATTCTCTTGCACATACCCACTCGCATGCACATAACTGAAGATTCACCTCAAAAAACCTGGTTGAAGGTCTCTCTACAATTTGAGCTTAGAAATTATTCGGTTCCTGGGTTACCTGTAATTAGTACTTGTTGGCACTGTTTGCATGAAATAAAGCGCAGCAGTCCGTGCTTTCCAGTGCCACTTCTTGGCCGGGAGCGTACAGAGGACACAGTCTTCTTGCAGCTCTTCCTGGAGAAGATCCATCAGCTGTTTGTGGGAACCACCATAAAAGGCTTCAATGAGAAGAACACTCATTTCCCAAGTACTTCAGAAACATCTGGATTCTGAAAATGACAATAGAGAAATATTTTACTTTAGAAATACACCTTAGGGTTTTTTTATTTAAGAAAACGATATTGGAAAAAGCAGAAGCATTGCAAGGCCTTACAGTGTCTTCATTTTTTCCCCTGTGAAATTAATCCTTCATATTATATTAATGAGTTTACTTCAGAAAAGGCTACTTAGCAATTATGATGACAAAATTATCACACCTATCAGTTTCAACCATTAAAAGATACCGTTTGTAATTTTTAAATGAATCAAGATGTGCAGGTCTTACAAAAATACTCTGTTTTCATAGAATCACAGAACCGTTTAGGTTGGAAAAGACCTTTAAGATCATCCAGTCCAAGCATTGACCCTACTCTACCAGGTTTGAATTCATCGTTTTCTTTTCAATCAGATATTCAAAAGCAGTTCACTTTACACATACCCACTCTTAAACACATACAATTTTTCCATAGGTTAGGAAGTAGTTTAGTCATTCTTACAAAGGTTTCCCCCTTTTCCTGGTGGTAGATAAAACTAAAGAACAATTCAGAAACACTTCAGCCCCAACAGTTGCTAATAACTTGGGTAATAAGAGTTGCTAATGACTTGGGTAAGTGACTTAAAGTCAGAGAGCAGCCTGGGGAGATGCAGTCTGAGCATCCCCCCAGGACTCTCTCCTGCATCCCTAGGAGCTAGGATCACCACCCAAGCAACACGCTCAGACCCTACAGGAGATGTAAACCACGTTATTTTTTTTTTCTGAGCACTCCGAAATGGCTGGAAGAGAACAGTCCCGCAGGCTTAAGGAAGCTCTCAGACGAGAGGCCACAGAGCTGCTCACAAACAGGATGCAAAACGTGCTGCCCAAAGCAAAGGGAAAGACGAAAACCCTGTGACTATTGCTCATCTCTTCATGAGTCACAGACTGGGGGGACTGAAAAAGCTGCTTTTCAGATGCTCCGAGCAAAACCATCACACACAAAAGCTGAAAACAAAAAACTGAAAGGTATTCACCATCCGTGACTACCTCTCTGATGGTTTCCTTCTCAAGATACCCTAACGAGGGAGGACTCGCCGTTAAACTTAGTTGCTTCATGTTTGATGCTGTATATTGCAAGACTGTACATCCACTTCCTGACCTGTAATTTCTAGTGGTTTCAGACTGTAATCCTTATCTTCTCAAAGCCTCTGGTGACAAGAAGTGAGAATTCAACAGAGTGACATACTCTCCAGAAAATCTCAATCATCATCTCAACTTTGAAATTTAAATTCAAGTTCAGGTTAAAAAAAAAAACCTATGTATTCTGTAATCACAGGGTAGAAAACAAACAAAACTTATACATGCATTGCAGCTATTGAAAGATCAACCAGCCAGCAACAAAAATCCTAACGCTGAAGAAACTTAAGTGGGAGACAAAATATAAGAAACCTCTAAAGTTTTGAGTCATTGGCCCATCGTGGTGCAAGCTGCATCGGCAATGTAGATCTCCTGGGACATTACAGACCAACCAACAAGAGAAGAAGTATTCTGTGCTCTGACTTTCTTGCCATAATCTAGCCTGGATTCAGTTTAGAATTTGCTCTCTTATTCACTGCCCCAATACTGTTTCAAATTTTTTTTTTTTTTTTTTGACAAATATGTTCCTTTCAAAAGAAAAAAAAAAAAAAACAAAATGATGGCCTTCTGGAAGCAGAAACTCACTCCATTTTGGAACTTGCTTCTTTTCAGGTAGCAGATTCTGATCTCTTTTCCACTGACCTAATTTCCAATTAAAAAAAAAAAAATCACACTTTTGAGATCACTGACGTTTTCTGAATTTACAATGATGTAACTGAAATCATACTCTGTACTCCAAAGCCCTTTCGGAGCCTGCAGGGTAATAACTGCTATAAAAACACAAGCTGTGTTTTAGAATCTGCACTATTCACCTAAAGAACAATTTGTAATTAATCATGCTACGCTTGTCATCAAATGTCGCCAAAAATTTAACTCAAAGGGAAGCATTTTGCAAATTCAGCCCCCAAAAAACAGGGTACGTGAAAAGTTGGTAAATGCCACGGAGTCAGTCGCTCAGGGAGAATGAGTTGCAGTTAATTTACAAATCATTAGCGGTATCAGTAATAAAGTAATCTGTTCATGAAATATCTGATCAAATTGCACTTCATCAGACTCGTTCCGAAACCAGTTTTATCGCTGGGTTTAGCTGAATCGACAGTGTGCTCTTTGGTTTGATTTTGCAACAGTTTTCACCGTACGTCCCATATGGGGACGGAGAATGACTGTACGTGCTGACGGTAAGAGACTTTTTCAGTTCTCAGGTTTCCTTCTTGCTTAAAGATCCTGACATTTAGGTTCTTCTGCCTTTATCCTACCTTTAGATCTATTAACAAAAATGCGTCGGGCAAATATTACGCAAATATTGCCATATAATAAACTCCCTTTGGCTATTTACAGTGGGAAACCGGGTTGAAATTGTGGATGCGTGGTGGAGTGGGTGTTAGATGGTTCTTGACGCCTAGTTCTCCACAATAACACTCGCAGACCCCACAGCAGCAGCACGCGCGGGTGAAAACCAGCAACGACACATTTTTCAGAGACATTCTGAAGCTCAAAAGCTTTCTTACAAAACTCCCCAAAAATCTAGGTACTGCTTACTAAAATTCTCACTAGCACTTGCAGGATTCTAGCGTCGCAGGATCTGCATACATTACCAGCAATATACATCAGATTCAATTTAGAAAAAAACATTATCTAGAAGAGCAGTATATGGCATGTTTTTGTTTTTTACAGAATGCTACTTAAATATGAAACTACTCAAGAACAATGGCAGCACAATATATGTCACGTTGGCTTCAGGGATTGACTAAGCTGGAGCAATGAAAAAGTCAATAAATCTTCTGTTTTAAAAAGATACACTGATAATGCAAAGGAAATTGTATTATATATAACTAATAATTTCTTGTATTTAACAAGGCACAGAGGAGGTAGGACACAGTCATTTACCTCATATTTCACCCACATGACTTCGTTTTGTTCACATACAAAAATAACATCTATTATTTTTGCTTTATGTCCCTTGACCTAGCCAAGTTAAGGTAAATATGTACCATATACTCCTCAGAGGTCTCGAAAAGACACAGCTGATAAATGGCCTGAGAACACTCACCGTATCTGATGGAATGCAATCCTCAATTAAAAATAAATCACTCCAGGTATTCTTTTCCCCATTTCAAAGAAAACAACAAATATTAGAAAAACAGAACCGCTTCCCCTTTCTCATTACAGTATTTCCTCTCCGGAGCCAGCAATCCTGGGTGTTCCTCCACCAGCTCAACCCCATCCGCAGGGTTCCAGCACCCTTTGCTTTGCAAATCTGTTACTCTGCCTACACCAAACATAGCAGCACGTTCTTCACGATATATATTAATAAGAAACTATCTGAAATGAGAAAATCCTCCCAAGTGGTCACAGTGTCAAAAATGACACGACTAATACAGGGATATATTAAACTACTGAGAAATTTAGGTAGGTAATTAGGTGCCGTCTCAAAGCCAGCATCTCACAGTGACATTCGTCCAGGACTTTTGTCATTTGCTTCAGCTCTACCGCACGGTGAGCACCTCGCGGAAAACTGGCAAGTGATGAAGTCCCTAAACGGGCCACTGCTGTTTGACCCAATAGTTTTCCTTTAAAAGAAATATAAATTCTGAGTACTATACAGAGTAATAAATAAATATCTACTTTAATAGCATGGAAGAATTAACTGTTCAACTAGCCACAGAAACCATTGCTTCTTTTTAAACTCTAGGTGAACACCAACTAAAGTATCCTTAACCAACCTAGGTAGAGAAAACTCATCATTTTCCATGATTTATTAAAGAACATACATCCAGTCTGTCTTATAAACAGACGTGTGGTTTCATAAACATCAGCACAGCTCGCATCAGAAAGCCATAATTAGCTCTGTTCATTGACGTATTCAGACAACATAAATTACAGATCATGTTTAAATATCTGTCCAACAGAATAGCTGAGCAACAATCCAAAACCAAAGGAATAATTGTTAATATATTCCATAGGTAGAGAGCTGCTATTAGTTACAGGAAATAAGGTATACGGTTTCAGTAATGATTGTTTTAACGGTCACAGTCCCACACATATGAGAAATTTATTCCACCGCCGTATCCAGAGCACACGTGGTTCAGCATCTTATAACTCGACCGACTACAAAACCCATCAGGTATGCGTTGTGGACATAAACATACTTATAACCTTTGCTGGTTTCAGATGAACACACTGTAATACCTAATTGCAGGCAAAAACTTTTCGTGTTCTGTATTCTGGTAAAATGGGATTTCCCAAAGGACTATTACAGGGTCTTCACCTTTCCTCCCGCCCCTTCTCGCTCCCAGCCCCACAACACGCACCCATCCAAAGTCTTGGTGCGGCGCAGACACACACACACACAAACCTAGAGCGAAAGAGCCTGCCTTCCCCTCCCACTCACGACAATGACTCACCCAAACCCCAGAGCTGTACCTTAAACAAAAATCACATTGTAATGTTTGACCAAAATTTAACTCGTATTTAGATCACCCAAAAGTACCGGCTGTAAGGTTTGTCATTACTAAACTGTATAAGCGCACAAAGCGAGAATGCCACTTAATTTATCTTTGATATAAATCAACTGGAAAAAGCAAGAAATTCTCCACCTCTTTTGAGAATGCGGTAAACCAAAATTGTTCACCTTTATCTGGACATCTGCATCAGCACCAATATTAATTTACTGGTGACACCCATAAACCACAGTCTGCCCCATCCACACAACCCGAGAGTTGCAAACCCCTACAAAACGCCAAAAACTGGTACTACCTGCCGGCATTGAGGATGCCGAACGCTGTCTACACCGAAACCAGTATGGATTGCACTGCCAGGTTTTGTTTCACTAAACGTTAAAATACAACATTTGATTTTACTGGGCTTATGATCTACCTGTACGTTTGCAAAGACTGGACTAGATGATCCTTGTAGGTCCTTTCCAAATGAAATATTCTGTTCTATTCCAGTGGGTCCTGCCACAGGGGCTGTGCCGTGACTGTATCAGTAAACAAACCCACCTTTTGTGACTGTCTGCAGTACGTTGACAATCAATTCCCAGCCAGAAATAAAAAGAGAGTGAATGGGAGAAAACGGCAGAAGTCCCAGTGGTCTCAGGTAAGGTTTCCCCCATCCAGGAACTTTGCCTCAAAATCCCTTTTGGTGTAAGGCTTATTTACGATACTTATTTGCAGTACTTGCTTAAAGGACTGCTAAGTTATTCTTCTATGTTTTAAGATGTACTAAAAATACACATATATTGAAAACCCAGTTGCTTGTAATACACTTTAAAATATGCAACTATTAATTTTTTTTTTCCTTATTCTCCGAGTTACATTCCTCAAAACGCTCGCACATCACAGTGTGGGGCAGGCACGCATCCCAGATAGGTGAGACGCACGGCAACACTTGAGATGATGCAGTTAGAATTGCAAACAACAGAATTTTAAAAGAATTGTTTTGATCTTAACTAAAGAGCAAACTACGAGGATCGATGGGTTCATCTCTTACATCTCTGCTTTCAACCCCGAAAGCCGACAGCAGGAATTGAAAGTTACAGTTTAAAGATGTCCCACGGCTATTAATCCGGAGACACCCTGACACAGGAGACTGTAATGGTCCCTTTTGGAGTTTACGTATTTAGAAAGTAACATGCTGTAAAATCTGCACATTATCCTGCGCGCGCCAAGTAAACAACATCGCTATAAATCCCAGTGAAAGAGTTGTTAAAGTATACGCAGAGTATGCATTTTAAAACTCAGTATTTAAATTGTTTTATTATTTTACCTAGGCAAAGGCAGTAATGGCCTTCATGATATCTTGCTGTAAACTAAATTTTTGCTATAGAAAAGCAAAAAAATTTAATCCTTAGAATTTTCTTTTCACCTTCTATCCTGACAATCTAAGATTGTCATAAATACTTTGCATCTACACCTCTAGTCATCCTCAGTCAACATCTTTGGAGATCTTAATCTATATCGAAGTAAATAATTGCAATTTATTTTATTTCCAGTGGAGAAAAAACATCTGTGCATCACATTTATGGTTAACTCAAAACCACATCCAGCCACACTACCTCGGTGGGGAGGCATACATCCCCCTTCGGAGCACAGCCCTCAAAAGACATATTTTCAGGGAAATTTCACTGCCCGACCTCCCGATTCCCAGTAAATTGTGAACCGCAATTACAATACACAACCTGGTTTGTGTGTCTCCAATTGCCCTATGACGTGGTAGTACCCGGGACTAAGTACTACTCAGAACCCGGGTACCAGGGATACTCAATAGTCTGTCAACTATTTTTGTGAGTTCAGATTCACAAAACCAAAGTAATTATTTTTTATATTTAATTAGGAGAAAGTTTTCTTGATTTCTAAGCCAAAAGAGGAGGTGAAAAGACAAAGAAGAGATGTGAGGAAGAAACAGGGGCCATGCCTTGTCCCATGGACTACAGCCACGACTACCCATCACCAGCAAACTGGGTTACCCTTCCACAGAATTTGTTCCTCCACTTCCTCCCTTTAATGGTCCCAATAGATTTACAGCAGTCAACATGAGCATTCTGCAGAGCAGTCGGTATTAAAACAATCAATTATCTTCACAAAAAGTTCTAACAATATTTTGGGTAGCTCTTCAGCCAGTAATAAGTTTTTCAAAAAACCCAGTACAGATCTAATATGAGAGTATAACGTGAAAATGCAAGGTTAGCATTTGTATTTGATAGAAAATTAGTTATTCCGATTTAACAGTTAATTATAAGCTCCCATTTGCCATGTAATTCAAAAGCCTGGAATAACGACAACTGACTTTAACAGAGACTGCTAATGTTGTTTCATGGTATGTTGGTTTTATCCAACTTATTTAGACTGAGTTTACAGCGCTTGAAGGCTCAAGGCAGTTTGCAAGACTCATCTTTTCCAGTACTGTACCTATTACTCTAAATTTGATAATATTGATGATCTTGAAGGCTTACATTAGGTTTAAACAGATGACCGATACTTGATGTAGAATATCTCCGAGTGGATAGGGAACTAATAGGTGTGGTAATGGGAGATGTAGCGCTATTTTTAAACTTGACAGGAGACATATTAGTTGCTAGTTCCCTATTATAGAAAAAGCACCAGTCTGGTAATAATGGGCTGGCATTTTGAAATTCCTCCGATCTATTAGCAATATGATGAGAAATGTGTTCTACACATTCTGGGCTTCAGACCAGTTTCCGTACAGAAAGGTAACCACTCCAACCTGCATTCATAGCCTGTTTAAGAACATATATATTCACATATATATATATACACACACGCACTTGAAAAAAAGGACTTATAAATATTTTAACTAATATAATTAGTTATAACTAATATAACTTAGTCTATAATTTGTATTAGCTAATTGATAAAAGACTTGTTAGAAGCCATCATTAATTGCTCCGTGAGATAATATAATCACCCTACATCTAAAAGTTGGTTTGTTTTCTACAGCAAATTTAAAGTAGTAAAACCTTAAATGACGAATAGCAAGTCATTCTCCTATCATGGAAATTTGGGATTTAGCACTTAAAACACTCCTCTTGTACAAAAGCTGGAATTGCAAGAGTTAATTTAAACATTAATTTAAACATTAGGCTTGGTAGCCTGAGATGTTTGGCAGCAACTTTTGAGTGGGCACAAGCCAGATTTATTTTACAGTCAGAAACTATCCATTTGCATATGTGATGAAAGGATCTGCATCTTCAGTCACACCTTGAGTCAACAAAAAGGATGGGATGAGACCTACTGTCAAATCGAGTTCAACTGTGAAATCCAGGAGTCCCCCCACACGGAGGAGTATTACCGAGGGACAGATCTGTGAACTTCACAGCACATGCCGGTAAGGCTACTTCAAAATGGAATTCAATCTTGATGTAAAACGGACTCCAAAAGGGGTACCAAATTTATCTGCCATGTTATTCACCTCAAAACCCGCAACACAAGCAATTTAAGATGATAATCATGAGGATTTTGCCAAGCTATGAAACCCTTCTCTGAGTGAAGAGAATAAATCATCATGTTTTCATTTGTTTCTAAGATGCAACATTGAAGTATTAGATCCCTACAGCAGTTTGGATATGACAGTCTTGTGATTCATAAAGTAACTTCAAGGTTGCAAAGTTACCTGCACAAAAAAGTCCTTAATTTTAACTATTAAGTACTAGAATTCAACTGATGAAATAATTTTTGGTCTTCCACTTGCCCAACTCTTGTCTTCTCAGGACAGCGCTGAACAAACGCTTCATCCTATGAAGTCTATGAGACCAGAAATACATCTCAATAACTTCTGTCCAGTGACCATCACGTTATCTCTTTCAGAAACTGCTCGAAAGCTCTCAGATTCAACAGTAAACACCACACAACACTGAACAAGGACTTTATATGGCACTGAACATATTTTTCCATTTTAAGAATATTTACATCCTATTTCCAACTTGACATAAGAGAAGATCCGTTATCCACGTCAATTTATCAATCTACACAATGAGAGTTGCCAAGTTGACTTAGTGGTGCAGCATCGTGTTTCCTGTAAGTAACGTCCCTATAAAGTTTTGACTAAGCCCTCTGGAAGGGTTGCAGCAATATTAAAGGCTCTGGAGCGCGGCCAAAACACTTCCTGACATCGCACTGCAAGCGGTCCCCAACATCTCTGCTGACCCAAGAACAGCAAATCTAATGACTTTCACCCGTTGGTTCCATTCTGTTGTCTGCAGAGCCTGGGAAATAAATACTTCCAAGGATTTGCTTAAAGCAATGAAGAAATGCATATTCACACATTTTCTGTTACTTTGCGAGTATGAGAAAGTTAAGGGGTCTGCCTCCTCCACTGGGAAGTATCTATGGATACAGGCATCGCAGCAAGCTGAAAAAAACTGACACGAGTTAAATAAAGACGTCTGTTATCATCTGTCAATTGAAATGGGGAGCATTTCAGGAAATATTCTTTTCATGAATAAAAGCGATATACAAGCATCTCAAAACAATCTGTTTTGGAAGGTTAATTTGGTTATTTTGTAAACAAGTTTAGGTTCTGAGCTGATGTTTTTAAAACAGATACTGCAAAAAGAGTAAATATTAATGTCTAGGGGAGACCCTAGCAGACATGAGAGGAGCGTGGCCCTTTTTAGCACTGCCACAGATAACAGCAAGGCAAGGACATGCACAGAGGGCAGCAAGATGTAATTATTTTCCTTGAAGATTATAAGATGGCTGGTATGAGAAAAGCACCATTAAAATCACCACCATCAGAAAGCCTGTGCCTTTGGAAGTTTGCTTTTGTTGCACGTAGTAAAACGTGGCTGTAGCTCACGATCTGCATTGTAGTCTTTAATGAAGAGAGTTAAAAACAGTTGGGGTTTTTATTTTACTTCATTCTAAATCATGGAGATATTAGTAAACTCACTTAGGATTTCAGCTTTAGTGCCACTTTAGAATCACTTCTCTGCCTATTTAAAAAGAGTCTGAAAAGCATTTACCCTGCCTGAGTCAACTGGCCACGCTCATAAAAAAAACTTTCCTCCTAAAATCTGAAAACCCTTATTAAAATCAAACATCCCATTCAACAAAACCAAAATGATGCTGTCGCTCATCAGCTACCTCAACATGAACCACCCGAGAACCTGCAGAACCTAGCATGCTCCTCCTGCAAATTGGTACAATATTAAGAACATTAAGTATGGTTTACAACGGCCACGACTACTAGGGTACAGAGAAAAACATCTTCACGGCAGAGCTCAGAGCTGAAGAAACTATTTTAAGGTCATTACGGGAAGACGCTAACTATTTAAAGTTTAGCCGGCTATTAGTAGGCGCTTTTACTGACATCGCTGATACAATGAAATACCAGAAATACCATTACAAGCCAACAAGAGAAACCGTTTCTGCCTCATGCGCGCAAGGTCTGTGCTTAATATTCCCACCTCTTCATCTCAAAGTCGCAAAGATCACAAGTTTTGCCAGCAAGTTGAGGCTCTGTTCTGACTCATCCTAAAGACTGTAAGGGTTGTGCAGTTGTTCTGGCCATTGGGAAATTTTTGGCAATGCCACCAGTTAAGCGTTCACAGCAGCCATAAACAGCCCTTGGAGACCTGATGAAGAACAGCAGATGGACAGCTTGGAAATACCTCTCAAATAACGGCAGTGGTTATCTCAGAGCGCCTTCCACATGCAAGCAGACTCAACGCAACACTACAGCTAAAACCTTTGATATTATTTTTCATTATGTTTTTTCCATATACAAAGACTAGTCAATTGTGGTGCTGAAGACACTGAAAAAAAAAAAACCCACAGCAGGTACTACTCCTCAGGTCTCAAAACAATCTCAGCAACCGCCCAGCAGAAATAACGCTGACTTGCTGGGAATCCCGCAAAATCTGCGGTGTTCACTGTTGCTCTAGATGAAAGCTATGAAACCTTTTGCTGTGAAGGCTTTCAACCCAAACACACCAAACATCAGGACTAGGAAAACTTCTTGCCTATTAAGCAAGCCACACAACAGAAACCGTTAAGGTAAAGTAGAGTCATTTATATAAATTAAAATTTAAAAATGGAGAATATAAAAATGCAATTTTTAACTGTTCCTTCCTCTTTGCCAGAATTCCAGTGAATTTAGTTAGTTTTAGAGACGTTTCTTGGGGTTGCCTTCCAGCTGACAAAAGAAAGAGGGAAACTGTGAACTGTTTTCGCCTTCATAAACTTCTGCCCTTAAGAGCTGCACCTTCTTCCAGTCAACGCAGCAAATACACTCTGCTGAGCAGTGAAGTCTTAGAAGCCTGCAGAAACTCAAGCAAAGAGAAATTCAGGCTCCAGAACTTTATCTAAGTGGATTTTATTGGTGGTATATTGGAAGTTACTCTATGATCCAGGGAAGGTAGCGCACCCTTACTCATCAGAGTGGAAAATAAAGACGCTGCATTTTTGCTGTGCTGGGGTGGTGGCTCCTGACACCACTGTACTTGGCTATTTTAAAAAAAAAAAAAAAAACAACAAGCAGGTAAACAAGTGCTTTGCTTATGGAGATAACATTAAACCTCTCTTCAATTATCTATTTATGTTGAGATTTTCAAAAACCACTTTCACAAAATGGATCCGAATCTAAGAGAGGTGTTGGCATGGGCCTTACCTTATTACAGAGTAAACGAGTCCTATCTTTCTGAATCTTTTCAGATCCAATCTTCCCATCGCAGTTTAAGCGGAGGTTGGTTCCACAAAGATCAGTTTGATGTAGATACTTGAAGGTGCTATATGAAGCTGGTTTAGCCCCAGATTTAAACCAGAAAAAGCTCTGGAAGACACTTCACTCTCCCAATTTGAATATTGGAGATAAAAATCTAAGAGAGGGGAAGGGGTGCAAGAAAGAGTTGGATTTTCAGAATGACAACAGCTTGTTGCTGTGCTTGCACAGGCTAAGTTGCCTCCAGCAATCACATACAGTGGAAAACGATGCAGACAGGGGACCGAAATTAAGCAGTAGCAAACAAATGCTTTGAGAAGAGAAAAGGAGTTATTTCCACCTATCTACACCGATCACGCATTCGTTCGCTTCTGCTGAAGAGAACCTAATCCAAACTCTGCCGTTTCATTTCAAAGTGGTTAAGAATCCATTTGTGAGGTGCATTCAAAATGCGCTAAGATGAACAAAATCTGTTTTGCATGCCAATATCCTTGGAGAGGGCAATATTCATGCAAGCTGATTCAAGCTACTCTTCAGAGCTGCAGCACTCTGCCTTCCCACTGAAGCTCTGAATGACTATGGACAAGAGAGATCCATAAATGATTTTTCTTAGAGTCTATAGACAGCTGGTTTCTTAACACCCGTGGAAGCATTTTCTTGGGCATTAACAGAATGACTTAGAAAAAAAAGTCTGCTTTTTTTTCTTTAAAGCTGTTTTTCTTTTCAAGCTGTGTAACACCACTTGATATTTAGGGTACATTCAACTCACGTGAGCTACTCAACCAGGCACTAAGGCTTCGGCATACTGAAGGTGCGTAATGGTTGACTAACAGACACAGACCATTTCACATGTTCGTGCTTATTTACAAATACCACTTAGATACTGCTGACATTTATAATGACACCTGTGATGTTGCTGACACACCACTACATCTGTAAAGTTTGCATCTACAGGCACAGTCGATTCTAAGAAACTTGCTGGCGAATATACACAGCATTTCCTTTGACTGTAACTAGAAAGGTTATTTTCAGTATTTCCTATTTGAACAGGAAAAAAAGCTTCAGAAACAACGTTTAGTGAGGCTAATCCACCCCCCCCTCCGATTTTCTTATCACTCAACACCAACTTCACTCAATTACTTTCATCAACAATTTTCTCAAAAAATTTTCTCCTGACCATATAACTGGGTTGCTTACATCATACTGTAGACACATATTCATACATACACAGAATCTCATATATTTGTTAATATTATTGTTACCTACTGACTTGTTATTCCAAAGTCTATGATCTCTAACTACAGCACTTGAGCCCTTCCAGAAACCTTGACACAGAATTTGACAACAGAGAAATACATGGTTTGGTTTTGTATATGTAGGCAGACTACAAAGAATTCATCATGGAGGCAAAAAGGAAACGTAGATTAATTATTCAACTTTTCAAAGTCAGAAGTGTTCTAAACTATATTAAGATGAAAAAAACACTAGATAGAATCATTGAATGGTTTCGGCTGGAAGCGACCTTAAAGCTCATCTAGTTCCAACCCCCCTGCCATGGGCAAGGACACCTCCCACTACAGCAGGTTGCTGAAAGCCCCATCCAACCTGGCCTTGAACACCTCCAGGGATGGGGCAGCCACAGCTTCTCTGGGCAACCTGGGCCACTGTCTCACCACCCTCACAGTCAAGAATTTCTGCCTAATATCTAATCTAAGTCTCTCCTCTTTCAGTTTAAAACCATTCCCCCTCATCCTATGACTCCACTCCCTGATCCAGAGTCCCTCCCCAGCTTTCCTGGAGCCTCTTTAGGGACCAGAAGGGGCTCTAAGGTCTCCCCAGAGCCTTCTCTTCTCCAGGCTGAACAACCCCAACTCTCTCACAGCCTGTCCTCATAGCAGAGGTGCTCTAACCCTCTGATCATCTTCATGGCCTCCTCTGGACCCACTCCAACAGGTCTATGTCCTTCTTTTATGTTGGGGGCCCCAGAGCTACACGCAGTACTCCAGCTGGAGTAGAGGAGCAGAATCCCCTCCCTCAACCTGCTGGCCATGCTTGTTTTGATGCAGCCCAGGATGCGGTTGGCTTTCTGGGTTATGAGCGCACACTGCCGGCTCATCTTGAGCTTCTCATCTACCAACACTCCCAAGTCCTTCTCCTCAGGGCTGCTCTCAGTCTACATACATGTTCAAATTACTAATTGTAAGAAAATGCTTGGATTCAATAAATAAACCTAATAATTATATAAACTTCTAACCAACCATTCTCAATTGTTTTAAATATGCTTTAAGCAACAAAATGTAACTGTTCTATCTCCTCCCTCCAACCCCAAAATCATGCATCTTCTGCCTGTTGTTTTCCCATTATTAACAACAAGAGTTTTCATCCAAAAACACTGAAGAGCTTAACATTAATTAAACCTCACAACACTCCTGTGAGGTAGGTACGTATTGTTATCTCTGCTTTACGGATGAGAATACTTGAATTAAAAATTGTGATTTGCACAATTTTCCAACAGTAATTTTATAGTAAAACCAAGAGCAGAAGAACGGAGCAGTGACTCTTATGTCCCTACTTCCAGACACCCCAATGCATGTTCTCTTTTAAACCAGCAGGAATTTACTTGCCATTTTGCCACACATGAAAAAGTGTTCTCAACAACAGTGTTAATTTTTCATTAGCATGAGCTCTTGTAAGAAAATACAGACAAATACATATTTTACCCAGATTGCACTTTCATTTTTTTTTTTTAACTGAAAATAAGACAAAATTTTGTATCCTCTATTAATATAATTTTTCATCTGGTTAGCTGATTAATTCCATCTTCAAAAGGAACATCCACACTTCTTGAAGCCATATGAATTGTTTCTCATCAGATGACTGAATCCTCGATTTCCTCTTTTCATTTACATTTCTTAACATCTATTTTGTTTCTTATTTTCTCTCCTTTTCTAATTACGTCCTATTGTACTTACCTTAGTCCTACATCACCTTTTCTTTAAAACTTTTTCAATGATGCACTAAAATCTACAAAGGATAGACTTACAGCATATCAACTACCACCTTGGCGAAATACATACCAACTCTTCCTGTCTCAAACTACCCTCGCTTCCAGCCTTTTCCTGTGTATGGACAACTCTACCCATCTCTCCTATCCGCTAAGAGCCACAATCTCAAACGTTCTTCTCTTTCCCCACCATGCTCCATTCCTCATTAGGAAATTTGCAGTTTCACTACGGTCCTTTCTTCACTGTTCAGAAGCGAAGCTTCATGGCTCCCTTGCCTAACCTCCGGTCTCACTTACCTGCCTGGCAATTCTTCTTCACTCAAATTGTCTCAAACACCTTTACAAACAATCTCTTTCTCCTCCGCCATCTTACCACATCAAATCCCAAGTCTTCCTCTTTACCTCTGAATTTCCCCCTCCCCTCCCAGTAGACTTAAGGGTTGTTTCAACCTGTTTTGCTCATTTTCATTAGACTTGCTTGGTACAGTTCAATTTCTCACCAGAAAAAAAAGAACAGGTTTTAAAATGTGGCCAGTCATCCATTTTTTGATCAACTCTAGTCCATACGCTCTTTCCAAAAATCTCTCCAATCTTCTGTTCTTTTTCTGTCCTTCCCAGCCCCTGCTCATGAATACTTTAAGTCTACTACCACTCTTCTACACTTATTCTGTACGTGCTTCTCTAAGCCCAACTGTTTTGACCTTTGGTCTTCTACACTCCTACCTTCTGTCCATGTCCTCTTCTGCAAGCAGTACAGGTGGAGACCTTGAACAGATCCTACATGTATCTAGGAAGCTCTCTGTACCACTATGAACCAGACTGTCCCATACAGATAAAACTACTTCAACGATGCTTTGAAGTAGTCCAAGAAGCGTGAGAATCCAGCCTCGTTTTTAATTATTTTTTTTTTTGTGAAGCGACTTGCTGAAAAAGCTGCAATCCTCAAACTTAGCCACCTAATTTTGTATACTTTCACAAATCTAACAAATCTGTATTCTATACGAGTGACAGTCTCCAACTCTGCTGTCTTACAAACTAAGCTGGCACCATTAATAACTGTCTCTGAATAGACATGCACACCACTAAAGTTAAAGAAACAACCATTAAAATACAAGTAAGCGAAATAAAGTTTTTTGTTTTTCTTTACAAAAATATTTTTACATATTTGTTGAAGATGCAAGATTTNACTAAAGTTAAAGAAACAGCCATTAAAATACAAGTAAGCGAAATAAAGTTTTTTGGTTTGGTTTTTTTTTTTTTACAAAAATATTTTTACATATGTGTTTAAGATGCAAGATTGTTATGATTTATTTCTCATATTTTGGAATCATCATGAAAAGTTAAATTTGGTTTGTTTTTTTTTTAAAAAACAACACAACTTAGCCCATATTGTCTGCACTGTCTGCTCTAATGACGTGAGCCTACGTTTGCCAGCGTACAGTAAAAATAGGTAGCTTTTTTATTCATTTACTCTCTGCAAGTGGCAACTCGCAGGCTTTGAGAACTGCTCTCATGACATGGAAGCCGCAACAAATGTTCAGCCACGGCTTTCTCTTTCAGCTCTCAAAATTACAGCTGGATTCTTCAAGCATTACGTGTGGTATCTTGCCTTTCAAAGCTTCTGAACTACTTGGATTGCAAGAAGCACGAGTTCTGCCCACAGAGACTTTCTTGCTGTCACTGATTTCATGCTCCAGCCAAAAAAGCATGGAATGGAAGGAAGATGCCTTCCGTTTCGCCATATACACTGGCCAGTGTGTACAGCATTCCCCCGATCATACTTCAGCTCAGCAGCATCCTTACTTGCTGCTGCAGTACACAAACCCAGTCTATTCCTTTCTCATCATTCCACAAAGGTGATGTTTCAGAAGAATCTACTAAGCAAAATATTTAGCATATATGCTCAGGAGTAGGAAAAGCCAGCGTAAGAAAAATCATGGCTCTCCAGCAGCTTTTTGCTGTTGAGTTACCATTATACTATTTAAATTCACAACTTTTACACTATTTCACAATGAGCATACTATCTAATGGGAAGAAATAGATGCGCTATTGGCTACCAGTTACTATTTGTTTCTATTTTGAGAAGACTCTTGCTGAAGCTGTCTCCATTTCTGCATGCTTAGCACAGGTCAAGAGTTACTTTATTTAATCTCTGCAGGCAAAAAAAGTTGCATTTTTTCCTTTCTAATATCCCCTAAGCTTACCCCTTCCTTTGCATTCAGCTGGCGATAGAAGTATCTGAAATCCTTTTAAAACTTCAGATACAGATCAATATGTTTCACTATGAGAGGCCTCTCACAGCACTAGTCTCACTCTCCGCTATCATCGTTTTTTTCTTGCTTGATTTCCAATGTTTTGTTTTGTTGGTTTTGGTTTTGTTTTTTTTAAAAATTTTAGTGAATTTTTATCTCCAAAGCCATGAATGACGTGAGCCTTGCCTACCACTGAAACTGCCTCTAATGAGCAAACACTCTCCAATGCTGAAAAACAGGTTGGAACTCACAGAAGAGCAGTTTCAGTGAGAGACTCCTACTCTTTTCTTTTTTCCTCTTTAGATCTATCAACCCTATCTTCATTGAAAACAGTCACTTTTCCCAAATAGCTTCTTATGTTGAGACAACAGAAAATAAAATTGCTTCTTTGGTTTTGTTTTTTTTAATTTTATTCTTTATTATTCTTCATATTATTCTTTATTACACCAAAACAACGTTCGCCTCCGTAATAAAAGCTTCGCTTTGTGAGGACTATAATAAACTACCCTCTCTCTGTGGCTTATGAAAATCCAGAGCGAGACTTGCCTTGGTTCTGCTCTTCTAAAGCCCGGCATCGGGCAACATCAGACCAAAGTGTGAGCACAAGCTTCTTGGGCATCAGAGAAACACCGGGAACATCAGACGCTGAAACGCGTGTAGGTGTATTAGCAGTCCTACCATCCATCTGTCAGAAATCTTCGATGTTCCTGCACATCACCCACTGGCAGAGCTGTCTGCCAAGCAAAAATATTATGAAATGTTCATTATATACTCAAATCTTCCCCCCCCACCCTTCCCGAGGAGGAAATGGAAAAACCTGTCCCTCCACACGCACAGACTCACATTCGTTACCAAGAAACAGTGAAAGACTTTCAAATTCACCCAAAAAGAAAATCTACCAAGAGACCAAGACTGTGAATTTAGATATATTTTAGCAAACTTTCCTTACCAGAGGATATGCTGACTTTTAGTTCACATATATCTCATTTTTTAAGGTACGTTAAAGACCGAGTTTACAATTAACTGAACAGACAGCGTACAAAAGGCTTTTAGAACTACACCATATGGTCGAGGGAAAGGAACAATCTGGACTATCCACATTTCAATCTGCAGGCATGTCCACCTCTATAACACATTGTATTGCTGTAATAAAATATTAAGATAGAAATGTAAAAGTGAAAATAATCTATCTTTTGCACTACCAGGGAACAAGGCATCCTACAGTCTAGTGCGTTTAATAAATAGTTTAAGTTTTATGATTTTGGCATGCTGAATCAGATATAGTCAATAAAATTCCCAATTCATTTAAAACAGTATTTCCAGAAGGGTATGGGTGGGTATTCATCTTACGCTTCAGGGAAATAAAAAATACCAGTTTACATGGGGTATACTGGCAGCAGTTTATGTAACAGATGACACATTCTTGGAAATCAAATAAAAGCAGAAAGAAAATACCCATTGTTGCTTAGTGAAGGACTAATCACATGGTCACAGCTGGAACTAGTGTAAATCATTCATTAATAAAATTCTGTTGTAGTAGTCACTTTTTTCTGCTTTTCAAATGCCAATAGAAAAAAACAAAACACTCCTTCAGTTCTTTGCAGAAAGGATCCATTTGTAAGTATTCCATAGTAACTATTAAACTTACTAAATCTTTGCAGGAAAAAAATGCCTACAACGAAGGCGCTGCTGACACTCAGGAAAAATATAAATACTTACGTATGTTATGTATACTCCCAGAACATAGTCCAAGAAGATACTTTCTACACTTGGAGGTACTGGCCTGACTTCTAACTGCACAGAATTCAAATTCTGAGAAGTATCAGCTGGTCTTTTGTAGAGTACATTTTCTAATGTAACAACATATAAATGACAGCCTTATGAGTCATATCCCTCAATGTAAACTAGAAAGTTGCACTAGATCAAATACAGACACTATAGAAAGAGATCCTGTAATACACAAGTATTCCATAATTACATTCTCTGTTGGATATAGGTATCATAGGCTCGTGGCCAACCCTGCTTTGGACTAGATGGCTTCGAAGGTCCCTTCCAACCTGAACCATCCTGTGGTCCCACGTTCTTTCACAATATAGAGCTCCCTCTTCTTGAGTTGTGACCCTTGTTTTCTCTTTCACTTTGAAAAAAAAACCACTAAACAAAAACTTAACTATTGCAAGTTTTGTGTTTCATTGCCTCCAATAGCAGGAAAAAACCTCATATAAATCTATATGACTTTGCAGATAGCAAGTTACTAAATCACAAAAATCAGATCATCCTCTGCAATTATTTCGCAAGCAACCTCCTGCTATATCAATGCTGATACGTTCATTGCTCTACTCACAATACTACAGGATAACAGGCCTGGTTTTCTTATCATTTTGGAGAAACTACTGAGAACAGTAAATATAAACTATACTATTTGATGCCTTAAACTACAACAATATAAGGTTAATGGGATAGGTTTTTCTCCAGTCTCAAAGAAAAATCAAAATCACACCATTTCTCATCATCCAGCGCACACACTATAAGAACTGAGCATTTAAAATTGTCAAGAATTCCTTTAATTGAATGGTTTCCTTGAATTTAAAAGCTAAAAATATATTATCTCCCTCATTCTGTGCCTACTAAGGAGCCTGAGCAAAAACGTAAAGCACCCTGGCTTGATGGGATATCTGGGTTTTATTGTCGAGCCTGCTAAGGACTTCTCAAATCTCTATCAAGCCACAGACCCTTGAACGACGGCTGCATAAGCCTGGTACAGCCAGTGGGAATGCTCAAGTGGAAAGTTCAACACATGCTTACATTTTCGCATGATCAAAGGCTCAATTGCTCCGTTCTTCAGTGTACTGTAGTTATTCCTACCTCACAGTGACATCCTCAGTAAAGAGATATACTTTATACGAAACTGGTTAATATAAAAAAGAAAACCCCAGTTTTCTAGTAATTATCTTCAAGTGGTATGAAATGACAGTTCAAAGCACTGTCGCTCTTAATAGCTTTACTCACACTCAGGAGGAAATCACTACCTAAGAGATATACCTAGAATATATAAATGAAGTATAAAAATTTCATCAAGTTCAGAAACAAAAAAGACCCACAAATTTCCCACTAACTTCTATTTTAGCAATTAGCTGTGTACTCTTTGTCAGAACAGATAAAATCTGAAGGCAGGCATGTGAATTGAGTACGGAAATGCTAAAGGAAAATCTGTAACTAAAGAAAAGCAACAGCAGAAAGCATCAGCTCTCACATATGTATGTCCACGATGCAGACAGGCAGCTTTTATATAAGGCACCATTTTCTGCTCTTCCTCTCTTACAAATAATAAAAATACTGCTTTCTTTGGTAACAGAAAAATGCAGTAAAGCAGATCATGACTGGCCAGGATACACAGGTAAGTTCCCTTCGTGTTGTGTTTCCATTTCAATAAAATTATTTAAAAACAATAAAATATTATCATCATTATTATTTAAATAAAAGCTGTTGAGGAGTGTATCTGACCAGCTTGTTACTTTAAAAGATCTTTTGTAGGAGAATTAGATAATATAATTCTCCATCTGATCAAAGGAGGCTGCCCTTACGCCCAGGAGGAGCAGCCAGGCATCTCGCTCTTCCCCATCCCGGAGCCTGCCAGACATCCTGCTTTTCAGAAGTCCGTCCAAAGGGCTTGGAAACATAATGAAAACAGGCCTAAGAGGACTCCTCCATATGCTTCCCACAAAATATTTGATTTTCTTCTTCATTTCTCTGCTTCTAGATGAAATGCAAAGGGAAAAAAAAAAAAATATATATAGTTACAAATTCATGTGGAAAAAGGCAAATCAAATGAAATTCAGGCACATCTCCCCCCATCACGCTTCCATGCCCACACATTACATTCTCCTTGAAGCGACACCACGTACACCTGAGGAGTATTATACTTTCTTTTTTTTTTTTTTTAATCTGCTGCTAACACCTTACAAAGTGTATTGTTTCTTCTGACACTGGTATCATCAAAAGAGCCATGACTAAACGACGCGAATGGTTTCCACGCCTAATTGCCATTACCTGGCCATTGCCCGGTAGCCGGGCGAGGCCATCGTTCAAGGCTACCTGCGAAGCGATGGCTTTGGCTGCAGCCGCACCTCCACCAAGCAACACCACCAGCACCAGCAACGTGTCCCCGCTCCTACCTCCGCGCTCTTCGGGTGGGTGTGCAGCCACAATCAGGAAAGGCAAACAGCATAAAAATTAAGCTTTTGAAAATACACGACTATTAATGGTATTTCCTCGCTGGAAACCCTCTACCAAGTTCTAGGTCAACTAGTTCTTTCGAATGAAGTGTGCCAGGGTTAAAAAAATAAGGTAGTTTAACCAGGAGACAAAAATGACAGATATAAGCTTTATATAAAGATTTATCTTTACTAATCCCCCCCAATGAAAACAGAATTAACAATGACAAAGTATAAGACAAGGGAGGGCATTTTGGGGAGACACAAAAAGGAGAGACAAGGAGGCACACAAGGAAGGCTGCTGCCATCCCACCTAGAGAGCTGCAATAATTCCGGTCAGCTCTAAATCAGTATAACAACCTTCTCACATAGAAAAGCATCAGGATTATTAATTTCAGTGGATGTTACCTGAGCGTACACAAGAAACAGAAGTTCAGGCATTTACATTTCTGATTCACAAGCTAAAGTCAAAAGTAGTAGATGTCCAAAGTGTCTCTACTGAAAGGTAACGAGCAAGTTCGTTTAGATCATTAAGGCATAAAAGTCATCCCCACAGTTACATAAATGAAGATAAAGTTATTCATAGAAAAGGAATACATTTTTCCAAAACATGTCGTTCCTCTGCAGCAGAAAAGAAACCACCGCAGAAAGAATGCTGCTGCCGGATGAGAGACAGAAAGGGCAATAGCGCTGCACCAAGAGGGAATTTCACACTGAAGTGAGGAGTTGATTAATATTTTTGACAGTAACAGAACAAAAAAGGGGCTGGGCTTAACCTAATAGCTAATTTTACAACCTAAATTTTATTAAACAGGTATTATATTTTGTAATTGTGTATTAAAACGTGTCCCACATGAGGCAGTAAGTTTGCTTTGAGGCAAACGCTTTGTTTTCTTTAGCAAGACAAACCTTCAACACCAACTGCAAGTACCAAAGCAAGCGTTCTCTCAAATGTGGGTTTTTCTTTTTTTTCCTCCCATTTCACTCAAAATAGGCAAACTTGGATGCCTACGACTTGCACCTCAACCTGAATTAGGGCATTTAAAGCCATTCATTAAAAGCCAGCACTGAAATGGTCTGAAGACAGAAGTTTAAGCAAAAGCAACTGCTCCCTCAACCAGGACCAGCAAGCATTTACTCCAAGGGTCGAAGCCCCAGAGGTTGGGACTGGAAGTGTCTGAAATTCTTGCCGGTTTAAGGTGAGACATTGCCGCTCTCCTTTTTCCCCACCCCGGCCCGCAGCTCTGTGATTTTTCCGTGAGGTTGGTGAGGTTTCTTTGAAAAACCAAAACCAAGTGGCAAGCTCGCATGCCGGGTACAGGAGGGTGCTCTCAAAATGCTCACAGCGTCACTTTTCATCTTCTAAGACATAAATTCATGTGATCTCTTAACAACTATTTATTTCACACCGAACCAGATATCTCCCTAAAGCCTACCAATACAGCCTGCAGGCATATTTCTTAAATAAAAGTACTGAATCCTTATATACTTAAAATTTGCATAGCAAAGGGATGAATCAGCTATCACAGAAGTAGTAACACTGTGCAGCTACTGCTCACCTCTTGCAGAAGGGAAAAAAATAACAAACCCTGTTTATCGGGTTTGGGTGGGACTCTACACCATGTGCACGTCTTCAACATTTCACAACTGTGAAATATTTCCTTACAGAACTCTGCCAAGCACGACTGCTGTTCACGCTATTCAACGTACCAGCTACGTTCGTGCAATTTATATTTTTGTGTGTGTAAACCACAGCACCTCTTTACTTGTAGGTTTTTCTTTATTTCTGCTTAAGGGTTAATGAAATTGTACAACACCAATTTAACTAAATTAAATAACAGTGGGAAGACAGTTATTTTGTTGCAAAATTTCAGATACCTTCCCATATCATCCTTACTATAAACAGAAGAATTTCTGCCTCTAGAAATGGTTCAGTTTTAACAAAACTAGCAAACTATGGGACTTCAACAGCACCTCCATTAAATGGTATAACAATAATTTTTTTTTTTTTTTTTTTTTTAATAAAAAGTCCTGCCACATCAGGACTACATTTGACAACTAAATCAGCCTGTTGCCCTGGCTGTGTTTAAGTGTTCAGAAAATAAGTAGTTCTATTTGAAAACACCGAATGAGGCCCATCCCCCAAATTAAGACATGAATTCTGCATATTTGTTTACAGCACAAGAGTAACTTCATTTTACCTACAGAACCAGACACTAGGAAGAGGTAAGTAGCAGAGGAAAGTCCAGCAGGAAAGCTCCTGCCCACATGCTGATTCGAGAAATATTTAAGGTGAAATTAACTCTTTTGGCACTAACGGATCACAATTAAAGCTTTAAAAAAAAAAACTACTAGAGGAGGAGATCGACTGAAAAACTGTGCTGGAGGCTCTCAACACCTCATACAGTATCTCCTGTGATCTAAAAAATCTCTTATCTGCTACATAGCAGAGTATAAGCTAGTGAGGGAGAACAGCAACTCATTCTTTATGAAGACATTCCTCCAGTGAGCTCTCTCAGGACCAGGCACAAGTGAAATATCGTATATTCTTATTACCTTGACTACAGTCACAGAAAACTAGGTATAACGAATTTCCATGTTCAAAACATGATGCAGCTTTACATTTCCTACCTACACGAAGCCACCAGCGCTGTCCCAACTAAGGAACAGTGCGATGTAATCTTCTAAATGGTGCCATGACAACTAATGTAATTATACCGAAATAGTATTAGCTATATTTATATTGGGGATAGTCTCACCACAGTTCTTAAAGACCTGTTCTGCTGCTCAGGAATTAACTGTATCTCCTCGGCCCTGTAACAGCGTAATTAGTCATTTTGACATTTTGCCTTCCGTGATGACTAACAAACTCCTCCCACTCTTGTAATTCAGTGGCAATAGCTCGGATTTAAATTATATGGTTCAGGTAATACATAATCACATGATCTCATTTTTTCCTAATATCTTCTTTTAATTCACTGAAACGAACTAAAGGAATTGTTAAGTGTTTCCTCCCACCCCCAAGTGGAAATTTTGGGTGTTTTGCTAAGCACAAATCAAACCTGGTAACTCAAGGAGCTTCCATAGGAAGATTTCACCTTAACATCTTCCACTTAAAAAAAGAAAATAAGTTTTTACTCCCTTTCCCCCAAATGCAGCTAATACAAGGTCACCCTCCAGCTCAATACATCCTCACTGGTCAGCGAGCTTTTGGCACAGAGAGGCTCTGCACAGAACCGGTTTTTACCATATTTTTTTACCAGTTTTGCCATATTTACAGGCACATGCAATGAAACAACAAGACTTCTGCAATAACAACATGGTTAAACAGTCGGGAGCCTACATGCACGTGCTCTAAAATGTACATGGTACAAACTAATCAGAAATACATCTATCGTGCAAACTTGCAATTATTATTTAAATTCATTTTAGTTATTAAGTTATTTTATGTAAAATTTTATTTAAATCACACAATGCTTACAACTGTGGTTTTAAGAAACACACCACCGGTGCCTGCTGTACCAGAATGCCAAAGAACATCGATTCTAGGCAAATATTTTCTTTTGACTGAAGTGCAAAAGGCATGATCCGAATATGCATGAACTAATTAGCAAAGCAGGTACCCACAAGCCGTGGGTTACTTCTCACTCTGCAGGCTACCGAACAGCAGACACTTCACTACTTCTAACAACCATCGTCCCGCAAGAGTGACAGGAAGAACTGCATCACATTCGGCCAACAAAATACGAAGATATTTTCAGAGACGTTCTTACTGTTTATTATTAATACTGAAGTGGAAGCTAGCACTTAAAATATTTTGAAGAACTACCCTGACTTTTGTTTAAATCACTGGAGGTATGATTAAGGCATGCAAATCCCTTTGGACTAAACGCCCTCATCAAAACATCTTATAGGTACATGAAAAATTGAATGGGCGTAAACAACGCCAGCAGCTCGGAGCTTGAGTTGGTATCGCTGTGATCTTTGCAATTCATAAATATCAACACTTGGGATAGTTTGCATGGGAATACAAGCAACTAATTATTATCTCTTGCTTAAGGGCACGTATGGTGTGCTCCACAGGTATCGCCGCTGCTTTTTGCCTAATGTATTGCCTCTTGAAGTCTTTCAGTGTAACAACTTGCTGATAATACTCTAAAGCATTTCTAGCGTTACCAAACTGCTTCATATTCAAAGAGAACACACTGCAACTTCTGAAAGATGTGGCTAGGAAAGAAGCTGTAGTTACAAAACTGTATGTCACTTGGAGATAGTAATTTCATATTGTTCACTAAGGGACAAATTAACTTGTTGCTTTGCACAGAGACAGTTTTTTGACAAAAATATTGATGCTTTATAAAACAAAAAATGTGCAAGTCAGTATCTTTTTATGGAAACTACTTGATTTTGCAGTATTAGTGGAACTTCTACCTTAATGACAGATTTAAAAATGAAATTAACTGATAATTTATCAGCTATATCTTTTTGCATTGATGCCATTAAAAAAGCAGACCTGTTGGGGCAGCGTAGGGGAATACTGGAGGACACAGAGCTGCCCGGTATTTTCCCCCAAAAAAAAAAAATCTTAGTACTAAAGTGCATAGAATACAGAGCAGTTAAAAACATGGTAGTAAATAGTTCTATTGGCTCTTTGATGATAAGTAGTTTTTCTCTGATGTACGACTAAAAACATGAAATGAAGTACTGAATCCAGATTACTTCTGCCAACATTCAAACCTACAAAGAAAAGGGAGAAAGTACTACATGATAATTTAAGGGAGCCAAGGGCTTCTCTAAATTATGCTCCCCAAGAACTGATCCTGTGGCTGAAATGTAACACACCTTGATTGCATCTCCTTGTGCTGTCCTCTTCTCATTGCTGCTTTTGTGTTATTCTTCTGTAGCTGAAAAAAATCCCTAGGTGCCAGAAGTCAATTTAAAGTGAACTTTATATTGATGGAACAGCCTAAAGATGACCTAAACTGGGCTGAAGGCCTGAGCCAACAATAACTTAAGGCTCCTTCACCCCTAAACACTGAACACCAAGAGGTTCCAAAACCTTTATAAAAATGACAATTAAAACCTGCAAAACCACGCTTTCATGGCAAAAGACTCTACTAGAAATAAAGGTTACCATTAGCCTGTTATTCAGAGACTGCAGAGTGAATTTTAAAGTAGTAAAGTACAATTACTCAACCTAGAAGACACTTAAGGTCAATTACCCAACTAGGAGAGAGACAAAAAAGACGTTTAGTCACCACCAAAAGTCAAGAGCAAAGCAAGAGAGCAAAAATTGCCCCTAGGGCACCACTGGGGAGAGAACACCATCCACCAGCACAACCAGCACACTTCCGCATACTCGCCTCCAAATTCTTTCCTCCCGATTTTTGACTAGCTGACATCAAGTTTGGAGGTGCATCAGCCACCAACTTTGGAGAATCTCGGTCCCAGTTTTGGTTCACAAAAGGCTCGTGCTGCATCTTTTCACTAAATTTAGCAATTCCAAAAAGATACTAAGAATCCTGTTTGCAACCCTGTTCAAATGATCAAGGCTGGGTTTAGTGACGTGGTGGGCAATGCTTTGGGTTCTTACCACTTTACTTCATAGCAGAATTGGGCCCACTAGGCCTAACTCAGTATTTTCCACCCTGAATTGTAAACATTACTTTCATTTCTTCATCTAAGTGATTGGTATGATTGGTAAGGAGTAGTTTCACTATTACAAATAATGAGGCAGCACAAATTCTAGAAAATGGAAACTTCCTGAGCAAAACTAACAGCCTCTTCAAACACTATTCGTAATGTTTTGTTATTAACTATTTCCTCACTAAATGACTTTTTTTTTTTAATTTAGATTCACAGATATGCAGGGCTGCTAAATCAAACAGCAATTCAAAGACTGAAAACATTTTACACATGGTTTACAGCTAACGAATTTCCAAAGTTGAAAGAAAACATCGCTAAGAAGTTAGTCAAAAACACTAGTGAGATTCTGTAAATAGATTCAATTCTTCAAAAGAAAATCAGGCACCGCATGCAGCTTTACAGCCGGTCTTTCCAAGCTAGGACTAAACTAAGCCTTTATTTAGTAAAATGACACTAAATAAAAAACAGTACTAAAAGATGCAAGTGTAAAACAACACTAATCATCCCCAAAATACCCTTTTTTTTTTTTGGTACAAGAAGCTCTACAGGTCCCAACAGCACTGCTTGCATGAGTGGGTTGGGGCCCTACTCATTTAAGTTGCATTTCCATCACTTGACTATACGTGCTTATAGGAAGATAAATAGCACAACCCCATCTTCGTGATGGGGAAATCTTTGTGAACGACAGCGATATTAGGAAGATGAGTGGCTCACATTTAACTTACTGTCAGTCACATGTATAAAGTTATGCACCAGACTAAGCCAAAACACTGTTTCTCAGTATGTGGTACAATAAGGCTTTCGTATGCAGTTATCTTTGACGCCTTAATTTTTTTTTCTATTTGTTCCATGATGTAACATGAAGTCTAGAAACAAAATACCCTCTTAATTCATGGACTGATAATCATTGGTACACTATTACATGGAGATGCATAGCTGTTTACAGTCATTGCAGAAATCCAACCATCAGGATTTCCCCCCATTCCTGAAGTGCCTTAAGGCTTCAAGACCTCATCCAAGGTATCAAAGACCTAACAATGAAGGCTCTTGCAAAGAACTCAAAACGGATGCCCCAAGTGAAAGTGAAGGAGAGTTGAACACAAATCAATAAGAGTAGTGTGTGTCATTAGAACGTATTGGCAGCTAACACGTAGGGTCCTTTCAACCACCAGGAGAAAGCTGTAAGTGTAGTGAGCAGCGGTATCTGAGCTAGCTTAATCTAGCTAGCAGAGATAAGACACCGAAGTCAGAAGAAAGCTTTAGCAACCAAGATAAGCGTTTTCCAAGAACACACGGTATGTAATTACGTTGCTGCCATATGCAAATCCTGTGTCACTGCATACGCACCGCTGCTGGTACCCAGAATACCTAGACCGACTCAATATAGGTATGTTTAGCATATCTTTAAAACAACACACCTTCCGTTTCGTGTCTGAAGACCTAGCCTTTGATTTGCTGAAACGTGAATATAAAAAAGCAGAAATCCTTACAAAGAAATGATAATAGCTAGCTGCTTTGATACCTATGGCAACATGACTAAAAACAAGCAATTCAAAGAAACAATTTGTTCAGTTTAAAGTTATGAGCTTTTTTTTTTTTTGTGGTCTTTAACTTATCTGCAAGGTTCTTTCATCCAATTTTTGTAAAGAAGTGTAAGTAGCCATTCTGAATTGATTATTACAACTTTAGGAAGAGTGACACTTGACTGAAAGAGTAAAAGCATGTCAGTCTCCTTTGTTTTCATTTTCAAAGAAGGAACACAAAAATACTCTTCTCCCTCCATGCTCCTTTGCTATTCAAAAAAAAAATGAAAGATCGTGGTTTGGGCCCATGGTCTTGGACTCCGCTCTCCCTACAGTGACTAAACAAAGAAATACTTAATCTGGTAGTTAAGGCAAAATTGTTCAACTGTCTGGACCATGCAAGCTGAACATAAAGTCCTGTTTTACTAAAATTAGCTCATATTCCTGTACACAAGATGTCTGCAGGATTTCGTCCAAGTCACCTGTAGTCTGTACTCTTCCAGTGCATTAGAAGTTACCAAAATACCATATGGCTCTTCTTTCCTGCAGCAATTCAAGAAATTCAAGGATGCAGGCATTCACTCAATTTTTTTCTTTTTCTTTCTAAAATTTATGTTTGGATCCCAGCAATTCATCTTGTGCCATAAAACGTTTATGGTTTCAACTTGTACGGAGAATCCAGCAGCCTGCAGAAATCGAATGGACATTCTTACTGTCAAAACTGTAAGCTTCACAATGACAACTTCGTTTTCATTACAGTTTCACAAAAAATACAGAAATACGTAACTCCTTTAGCTGCCAATAGCCTTACAGAATAAAAACATGCAACACCAACCAATAAGTTTTTGCTGACCACAGAACACACAATTAGCTTTTGTCAAATGCTTTTAAAACAGCACAGTCACGCATTTTTAAGACAATCGCCAAAAATTCATAACATGACACAAAATGTAGTTTTTCTGCAAAAAAAAAAGTTTAAAAAAATTAGTCTTCTTCCAGTACAAAGACAAAAGCATATTTTAAGTCATTATGTCCTCTTTAGGCTTCCCCTCCTAGGCACAGGGAGGGGTTTTAGCTTCCATTCTGAGCTGAGATGAACCAGTTGGCCTAGCAAGCTCCTTCAATGCTTTAAAGCTATCACACTGCAAACCCAGGTTTTATTTCAAAACTTTTATACCCCAGGTTAGCCAGGGTCAACAGTTCTGCACAGGCTGTATATCTTCACCCTCAAGAATGACGTGACTTCAGTTTTTCACTCTCATCACTGAAATAAATTATATTGATAGGTTATTCAGCAATTCGGGCAAGTACACGGTACCCGGAAAGCTACCCAATGAATCCTTTGACCTCAGGAAAATCTGGGTATTTGCCATAAGCAAGCAAGCCACTGTTGGAAGTTGCAGGCTTTCATTTTCAGCTGCTGCTTCAGGAGCAAAAGAGCAAAACAAAACTGAGAATATTGCTTCCTACAGATCTGCATCCTATCTGTTACAGGGTCTCTAAGCCAGTACAAGTTAAAGATCCTGTAAGTGAATGAATGCGTGTGTGTATATATATAAAAAAATCTGTATCTATATAAAGTCCATATTTGGAATACTTTGAGCTCACCCTAATTGAGATTTTTAAATTGTTTGTAACTGTGACCTTATACACAGCTAAGATGATTAGAATTGCCCTGCTATACAAGCATATTATTCATGAAAAATAATTTCAAAAAGAAGGAAAAAAAAACAACAAAAAGGTACAAAACAAGACAGAAAATTGGTATTTTAAGATTTACTACTGCAAATGCTATTCTGGCTACACCACGGTCCTACCAAGCATGTTGGCTCAGATGAACTGGCAGCAAACTTGCAGGATCGAGCCAGTACCTATGCAGCTGCTGTTTCCCAGCGAACATCTGAGTAACTACCCCTGGTTTGTCTCATTAAAAAAAAATAAGAAGATACTGTTACAAAATATGCTGAAACAGTGAGTTAATGAGATTACATTCTGGAAACCACCTAAAAATAATTATTAACTGTTTACCAGAATCCTGTGAAATTTCCAGTAGATAATATTCAAATTCAAGTTGTCAGAAAAAAAAAAAAAAAAAAACAAAAAAAAAAAAAAAAAAAAAAAAAACCAGCCTACATAAAAAAATATNACCAGAATCCTGTGAAATTTCCAGTAGATAATATTCAAATTCAAGTTGTCAAAAAAAAAAAAAAAAAACAACAGAAAACACAGAAAAAGAACATACCAGCCTACATATAAACATATACGAGTACATACAAAGTACCGATTCATGTTCTACACTTGCCTTTTCTTCTGCATGGGAAAAGCCCATGCTACACCTCTCTGAAAAAATACAGCAAACTTCCCCCACACCTCAGCCACTTCCACACCAAACTGCAGCGTGACATTTGATACACACGTTTTCAATTTGCACTTTGTGAGTGTGTGGTAAAGTCCTTTTTAAAGATGATGTGAATTACAGGTATGCAGATGGAAGTGCTAGAAGGGGTTCTAGTTTCAGTCTCTGAAGTACCTTCACGGCAGTAACCACATGATTCAAAACTGTCTGTACTCATTGCTGCTACCATTTGAACACAGGAGATCGTTTCGCTTTGCACTAAAACATATTCCTCAGATTTTGAAGTGCTACATTTTCATAATTCAGGGGGGAAAAAAAAAAGCTTCTAGCAGTAACACCCTAAAAGAACAATGGAAGACTTCGGAATTTTTCATGGCTTGAAATTAAGCTTTATCATTTATAAGCCTCCAATAATTTCAAAAATTCTTACTTCATCAGCTAGGCTTCTGTTAGGCTTTTATTTTTGAAAAGTGGCCTTGTTAAAAATGAAGTGCATTCAATCTAAAACACAGTTGCGTGTCCTTTGTGAAAAGGACAAATGACCACATAAGAAAAACATAGAAGTCAGAAGAAATTGCCTTCAAACAATAAAAATGCATCAGATACAGTGCAGAGATGCACCCCACAACCCAGCTGGTCATCAGCACTCCAGCTTCATCCCACCGCCTTTCCAGAGGGGATAGGGGCAAGCTGAACGCTCAGAAGGTGCAGTGGGAAGGGCTTTCCTTTCTGAAAGGGAAAGAGGAAGATGGGAGAAGTCCACAGGAGAGGACAGTCCTTGGTGGCACTTGTCCTTCTAGACCTGCGTAGCCAAGAACGCAATTGTCACCTTGAAAATTCTGCAACCTGCGTGCTGTCTTGCATTTTTACTAGCACCACAGTGCAGCAAAGGAGTCAACAGCTGAGATGCAGGCTAAATTTTCTTTTACACTTAACGACGACACTTGCATATCAAAGCCTACATGTGGAAATAACTAACGTTTATGGAGCCACTTAACTGCACACTGAAGCTTGAAACGAGTTACAGATGGACAGGTTGTGCTTACCTACCCACTATACACCTGATGCAAATAGATGAGAAACTGGAAGTTGGTCCCTTGCAAGAGCGGCACTAGTGGTCTCCATCTAATCTCCAGTCACCCCAGTGAACACCCCTCTGCCCTTGGACTTGCTATTGCTTTGTGTGTGCTAACAGTAAATCCGTGCATGTCCCTCCACCATGCTCAACTGAGCATGACGAAAGTATTTTAGAAAAAAAATACCTAAGCAACCTGGAGCCATGTTGTCAAAAGAAGCTGAGAGTCTCATGGAGTTACAATGAGACTTGGGTACCTAAATGTTTAAATCTTTTCTGAAAGTGGCAGTTGAGCAAAGACTCTTAAAAGCTTTTGAAAATCTCACCCTGTATTTTGTATCATATTAATCATAGTACTGGCTTCGTAAGATGCACAATTTTTTACACTTTATGGTAAAAGATACATGATATACAATATTTGTGTGAACCAGCATTTCTCTCCACCCCCCCAACATCACGTTCGCTCACTTGGGGATTGTATCAGAGGTTAGAGAGATGCTGCTCTTCCCACACGAGGCTGTTTCTCCCCAGCTCTGAACAGGGGGTGTGCTACCTGTCCTCTCCCATGCACTGATACGTACCCAAAAAAGACACTATTTTAATAAAGTTTACATGACTTTCACCTCTGTCCAGCTCACGAGGCTACTGTGGGTCCTGGTCAGCTGTGCAAGAAGCAGCCTCAGAGGCATTACAGGTTTTGAGAGTCTTGCAAAACCCCCATTGAGAAAGCATCTCGGTGGCTGTAAGCGATCGGTGGAAGAAAGGAAGGGTCTGGAGTTTGTTGTTTACTTCTGTATCGCAAGTTTAAATTCGCAACATGGCAGAACTTAGAACACAGACAAATAATTAAAACATTAATCATAAATTAATTCGTAAGTTAAACATATCTAGTCCTTGACATTTGATTTCATGGGAATAACCGACAGTCTGTTATTTTCTGTAGTAAGTTATGATTTATGTCTTCAACCCCTTTCCTCAGTCTCATGTATACCATCTGCCTGGAAGAGCAGCACCTCCATGCCCAAGCTAGGGGCATGATGCCTTCTCTAACCACCATGGACAATAGTCCACCTACAAATTGCAGACACCATAGTACATGAAAGATCTCAAGATCCAGGCTTTGTAAAACTCTGCTTTGCCAAAAACTTCTTATTTGGCTATCTCACTAGCTGCCACTGAAAACAACCAAATTAGGCAAGTCTTTCCTACTTTACACTGAGAATGACATACTACTAATTGATTGCACCCCACAAAATTTTAAAAGACAAAAAAAAAAGTTGTTCTTGCACAATTTACTTATTCCCTGAAGACTCCTTTATAATATTCCTTTATTATTATTATTAAAGAGATTGAGGGAAGAACAATAGGGAAAAGCCCACATCTTTACAGTAAAAAGCAGCTGAAAACCAGCTTCTTAACAAGATGCTTTCTGAAATTTAAAAATAAAGATTCCCTCAAAAAACTAGATGCTAAGAACAAAAATAACTACTGTAAGGAAATGGCAAGATGAGGGAGGAAAAGAGTATCACAAGCATCAAACAAGCCAATAAAAATTTCATTAGAATAAATGGACTGTAAAAGTTCGAACAATCTCCATGCTGTGGAGACCTCCAGATAATGCTGTTATGACGTACAATTACAGTGCCAGCACAGTTCTGATGCCTCAGAGAGTCAAATCAACAAACCAGTTAGGACACCATAAGAAATACGTGTCAATATAAGCAAGACCATCTAAGAAACACTTGAATACTCTGCTGTCTCCTAAGAGCTTACACTACAGCCCTTCCCTCGTTGCAGCTCGTAATATTGTCTTTTCATTACTTGACCACATCGAAGCTTACAACTTTTAAGCTTGTCACTCTTCTGTCAAGTTTAGTACAAGTTGCCTGATGAGTTCCGAAGTTATTGGAAAAGAAAGGGGAAAGAAGAAGGAACAGCACTGACATACACTGTGTCACACCAGCTTGTTTGCTGAAATGGTCCAGGCTCAGAGCAGTTTTACTGCAGGGACCCACGAAGGTTTCTCTAAAGAGAGGCAATCCCAGCTGGTTTACACGTGTTAGAGACACTGGGGACTGGGGGGCCCTCCCTTAAAACACTGACCGATATATCTACTACATGCAAAACTCACAAAAAAGTGATCTGATTTTCGTTATGTTTATAACGCACAAATCAGTGTCTTTTACACTTGAAGATACAACCCAATTTATTAATTCTCATTGTAAGGAAAACTAGTTTTCCCCACCAAAAGCATAAAATAGTCTCAATTCACTGTTGACTACTATTTGTTTGAACAGTGGAATTCCATATATTTCGACTGTCTGGGGGAAGAGGTTGGGTGGTAAATGGGGAACACGTATCTGAATGGCCAAGCATTTTTGGTCGTCTCTTGCTATTTCACTGTAGGGCCCACCCATCTCTCAGGTCTGTCACTGGTGTACAGCCATATGAAGCCAGTCTACTTGAAGTACAAGTACGGCACAATCGTTAACAGACATACTTCATTCATGATCTTAACATTTCCCACCTCTGCTGCAACCAGGTGAATCCAGGTTTTGATTAAAAAGGAGAAAAAGAGAAGTCAGCAAGCATGTTGCTAATCTCACCTTGACAGAAAAATTCCTTTGATTCCCAAAACCTGTAACCTTGTCAGACTTACCATACGCTGGAAGCATGGTGTGCACTCTAGCATCATTTTAGGGGCAAGCACAGTAAAAATCATTAGTAGACATCTACTAAATACCAAGAACTCTTGTATCCATCAAGCTGGGCACAAAACACAAGTCTCCTTTTCTTTACGGGGCCAGTTAGTACCACCACAAAACCAAGACAGATGAAGCAAGGTAGTCCCCTGCACACACTGAAGTCCTTTTTGTAGTCCCTGGTGTCTGCTCAAACAAGCATCACATGGAGAGATAAGAAAAGTTGTTTAACTTGATCCATTAATGATCTTCTGAAAGGTAGCGCCTTCACAAACAATTAAGAGTATCATCCCACAAAATGCAGGATGAAGAGGAACTAATGAATTTGCTCTGGAATTGATGATACCCTGAAAGGACACAGTGACCCACAAGGAGAGAGAACATATTGAGAGCGCAGAAAGCCCAGGACCCTGATTTTACATTGAATTATTGGCAACAAGCCACCTAACTCCAATGTCTTGCGTTTTCTGCCTGTCAAACAGGGAACTACACACTTCCCCTTTTTCATCTAAAAAACACATCATATTTATCAGAAATATTATTACCTGCATCCAAAACTGGGCACAGTAAAATACCAGGTTGTGCTGCTTTAGAGGTCTTCAACGAAGCAGTTTGGGAATCTTGTCTATGGATCTCAGTGGTGAGTAGTACTCTTTTCCCCATCTGTTCTATCTGCTGCAGTCCAACGGACAGATGATAAAGTGCAATTTTCCCAATTGTAATAGCATTCTTAAATCTGAACAGAGTTGCAGAAGAAAAGAAAAAAAGGCTATGAGCTCATCTAGTCTAACTTCCCAACCATTTTAGGCTAAGAAGCTTCATCAAAATACTACCCAATACTACATCACCCAAATATTTATCCCAAATACTTTCTTTAGTCTAGTAGTATCTGCAATAAAAGACTACACCTGAACTAAAGGCAAAAGACAGGAGAATCCACAGTCTATGCCCACTGATCATCAAGAGTAGCCAGGTTCCTTTATCTCACACTTGATCAAATCCCTTTAGTGAAGGAGCCAGGTGAGCCTTGCCTCCTCTCCCCCAAGACCCTATCAACCTGACCTGCCAGTAAAGGTCCTCTCTACAGTAGATGGCCCCCATTATCATTCTAAACACATCAGAAAAACAACCCACCCCACCAGAATTCAAGACAATATACTAACGGCAGTCTTGCAGTGCTGTGTAAGTTTATGTCAAGATTTTACGTGTTCATCTACTTCTTGGTCTGTTTTGTATATGCACAAACTGCACTAGTCCTTTTGCCATGGCATTATAATCACCACAGATAATCGCACCTCCAAGCCCTCTCCCAAGTTGCAGAATCAGGGAATGGATGAGGTTCTAGGGGAACTCCAGAGATTGACTGGTCCAAACCCTCTGCTCAAATCATGGTCAACCACACCAGGTCCCCCAGGACCATGTCGAGTTCTGAGTATCTCCATAGATGGAGACTCCACAGCCTCTCTGGGAAACTGTTCCAGTATTTGACCACTCACAGTGAAAAACTTCTTCCTGTGTTTAAATGGAATTTCCTGTATTTCAGTTTGTGCCTGGAGCCTCCTCATCTCGAGGCTAAACTGTCCCAGCTCTCCCCGTCTCTCCTCGTAGCATGCCCATATTCTCAAAAAGGGGTTTCCCAACCTGTTTTGTGTCCCAACTACAGTTTTACTCTATTTTTATGACTGAACTACAGGACTAACTGTGGATATATTTCTCCACTATTCTTTGCATCATCCAAAAAATACAGCAGCAAATTTAAATCATCAACAAAACTGCTGATTAAGTGTAACTGGGCCACGAGCACATGGGAGACCCACTAGATGTAGGTCCTTCTCATCCCATTAAAAGTTACACTTTAAGCAACAGGCCATTTTTTAATCTTTTCTGTATCTCAGCTACATATAATCCAAGTTTTTATATCAAAATAGTGTGTTGCAATGATTTAATGCCTTAAAAGAAATTAGTTTTATATAGCTATATAGGCCAGACACACAATCCTATTAAAAAATACATCAGCTTTGTTTCACAAAGCCTTCTATCACAAAACCATAGCGACCAGCATTTATTTTTTTTTTTTTTTTTTTTAGCTTTTAAGCCTTCATTGACGGAAGTCCAAGTTAACCTTTACTTTATTTTGTCCTGGGCTAAATCCACTGCAACATCCTTTTTGCCCTTTTAAATATAGAAACTTTTTGGAAGTCTTCCAGCACTTTGAAATAAACACATTTACAAGATATGCAACAATTAACATGAGTGGTTCTAGAGGCTCATAAGACAGTTTTCTAAAGTCCCTATGATGTGACGTCCAGATCTGTTTATGTATTTTTTTTAATTTGATAGTTAATTTCAGAAATCACTCCTTTAACATCTTTAGGAAAGTGGGTGTAAGCTTTCTACTCCAAACAAAAAATTATATGGGAAAGGAGAAAACATTGTAATAAAGTGTGCAAAAAGCAAAATTACATTAAAACAGTACAAGTTTATGCTTAATGATGTCTAAAAGAAAAAGCTGACTTTTTTTATAGGGGACACTGAAAATGACCATTTCACCCTGTATATGGTTGCCTTGGAAGTCAGAGGACTAGCTGCATTAGATACAAAGATCAGAATATTGTGATGGTAATGCACCTACAAATTGGTATCTGTCCACTTCTTGATTGCAACTTCGATGACATGTTTCTACTTATTTCTCACAATGGAAGGTTTAATGCTTTTTCACTTCAGTTTTCACCAAAGGACATAAGATTCTCAACAGCAACGGTTTTGTCAGAGAGCTTCCAATCCAAGTTTTCAAAGAGATAGGGCAGAAATAGGATGAGAGGATATTTTTCAAAACATAAATTCAAATTGGCAAAGTCTGAGGTTTTTTAATATCCAATACTAAGGAAACTAGTTGAAATAGCTCCTGAATCCTGCAATTATATTCGAAAGCTCGGGGAAGTCAGAAAAGCTCCCAAAGACATGCAGTGCTAGCACAAACAAAACTAACCCCAAAAAGAGAAGACAAAGGAGAAACAAGAGTTACAGACAAGTAATCCTTATTTCCCTACCAACAGGTTACCAAAACAAGCGATTAAATGATTTATTTGTACACACCTAGAAAACTGGTCCATCAAGATTTGTCAGGGAAAAAAAAAGTCACATCAAACTAATTTTAATTTCCCCCTTTGACAAGAAACACATCTTGACTTCAGTGAGGCTTTTTCACACAAGATCTTAGAAAATAAAGAAGAGGAAATATGATCTAGGTTATACCACTAAGATACAGGAACATCACAGGATACAAACCTGCACTGTGAGTGTAACTACCAGTAGCTTGCTATGAGAATGGTAGAACATTGGAAACAGGCAGGAATCTGTCCTCAGTCCAGTATGCTTCAGTATTTTCATTGATGGCTTGCGGAGCATACACTTGAAAATCTTAGCAGGTAACACTAAGCTCTGGGAAGTGTTGCAAGCAAATACTAGAATTTTAATGTATCTTCAACTGAAGTGCCACTTTTGATTGAGAGCTTGAACCCTAGGAAAGACGTTCAGCAATTAAATTCCAAATTACATTCCCTACAAAGTTCACAGAATCTTACTAACTATTTTTTATGTATATTTAAGTCAGGAATGGTTCACACAAGTTTCATCCTACCTGAATACAAGTGATGAACAATTCCCAGGATCCCTTCCAGATCAAGTTTCTGCTAGTATGGATCTACACTGAAACAATGGAAAAGGAATGGAAAAAAAATGGATGAAAAGATGCTTCCCCATCAGAGGTCCCAGCATTGCAGAGGCACGTCTGCCCAGATGACCCATCCTCCCAGATCTCCTGCTAATCTTCACCAGTTCTGTCCCCCAGACTCCCGTTTTTCCTGTGCTGAACCTCAACCCAGAACAAAAGAATTCAGAAGTAATTTTGAGTAAAGTCTATGTAACTGTCCTAATTTCAGCAAAGAGACATTGCTGAACCCGGTGTTTTTAAAAACACAAGCGTTTTAAAAAGTTAGCAGGGAAGCAGTCATATAGTACTTTTCTTTAATAGCCAAGTATACGCTATGGCTCTTCAGTAGCCAATTAGTACAATGCAGAAACATTAAAATTCCAAACTTTTATCATTTTTTACAACATGTCGAAATTTATTTTTTTTAATATATCATGATTTTTAAAAGTACAACTAAACAGAGCACTACTACAATCTTCTAGTCAAGATTTTTGCTAGATTTTAATGTCAAAACATTTAAATGATGAACTCTTTATTTGAAGATTACTAATTACAATGTGTTCCACTTGGGGAACAAGAGATCAACATCCTACTATCAATTAAACAAAATGCACTCTCCTAGCTTAAGATTAAGAACTAAAACGCAGCCAAAAAAAGTTTCTTCCTCCTATTTGTCAGATCACAAAAGCATCCAATACAACAGGATAAGGTTGCCAGAAACCCCTAAGACTTGCAAAAAGATATTATTTCGTATATGTGGCTTAGCTCCGGCTGAACCAGAAATGACATCCGAGCTTAGGATAGTAAGCCTTTTTGCCAATGAATTTCTTGTAAAGTCAACAATTATAATTTATTCTGATCCTTTGTGTCACCATATTAGTAGTTATTTTTCAGCAATCCCAGAGCAGCAACAAATAATGCCATAGAAGAGGACTGATATAATTACAGGCTGAAAAAGATAGGCCAGCACCCTTACACTCGAAACTACCCTCTGTGGCTCCTTCATACCCCATATGTTGCTAATAAAACTGTTTGAATCATACCTATGAGACAGTTTTACTGATATTGTATCAGGTCCCTAGGTTCTTTGTATGAGATACGATGTCACTAGCACTATAACTATGCAAATTTTGTGATACAGGATCCCACTGGACGCAATATTACATACGTAATTCGCAGTATGAAACTGTGCATTAACAATAATTCTAGTGTTATATAAATGAAACCACTATGTTTATTGAAAAGCTCGCCACACTACAATGAAATCAAATTTAAAAAGCAATAAAGAGCGACTGACATGCTCATAGTAAAGATGGCAACGTTGGTATTTTTCCCCAAACAATGTAAATTTTGCTTTGTGTTCACTTGACAATGCTTTACAGAAACTTTTAGCACCAACACCAAACAAATGCAACTCCCTCCCCCCCAATATTAATTAACGACTCAAAATAGGAACCTTCTGAGCCCTATTTTTAGAAACAACCATGTGATTTTCAGCAAGAATCTGAACTGTATTCACACACAAGCATGATTCTCAGTTTCCACTACTAATAAAACAATAAATGATAAAGACGAAGGAACAAAGAATAAATGATAATGATAAAGACTAAGGACTGCAGCAGTAAAAAACCAACAGCTCTGGGATATCAACACACATTGTGCTGAAGCACCTCAGAAGTATCATCTTCTGGTCAGAAAACACCCGCGCTCTAATTCTGCATCCGACTTCAAATATCTGTATGACCTCAGGCAAACGACGCTTCTTCCCAGCTCACATCACGTGCGGTAACATCCCTTATCATTTCCTGCATAAGAACGTGGTCAGTGCTTTATACACGTACCTGCAGAGAGACAGGTCAGAAAGATCTTAAAAATCAGAGTTGCAAGAAGAGGCAGCAGAGGTGCAATCAGAAATCTGACAGTACAAACAGCCTGAAGCACATTCCTCTTTTCTCTGTTTCCAGTGACGACTTCTCTCTGCTGTTAATTTTTTTGGTTTGCTGAGGCTTGTAAAAAGAAGTCTATTTTTAAAAGAAATCTGAAAAAAGGTAACAGGCTAGCATGACAAAGTGAGTATGGTAAAGAGCTAGACTTAGGAGATCGAAGTACACCATTTCGCTTAGGAGATAAAAGTGCACTATTTCACCAAAGTGCCATGAGAATTAATAAACCAGGTAATTTTGTAAAATTGTAAATTTGTATAGTAAATTCTCAAATTCGTAGAAGAAAACCACCACAGCTCAGTATTCCCACTTACAATGCCTTAGACTACAGAGCGAAAACATAAATGACACACACCACAACTAGCTAAGAACTCTCACACTGAGCAACACTGACAGTAACTAAACGATGCAAGGTTTTACTCGATAGAAGAAAAACGGAGTCTTAACCAGGCGCTCAGTAAGAAAGATGATGAATTGACTGTTTCCTATAACTTGTGTGCTTCCACTACAGGGGTAGCTTAAGCTTTTAAGTTTTCCTTGACACCACCCTCTGCGCAATATGAAAGCCATGCTACTTCTTTCTCTATTTAAATAGTTTTATTCTCTATTTAAAAATAAATAAATAGCTTAAGCGATGCCTTAGGAGGCAGAAAGTTCACACTCCATCCCATGAACATTCTGCCGTCTGGTATGGCTGCTGCATTTTATCATCATACAATTCAGAGAGAATGATATACCTATTTTCAAAGTTGGAAAAAAACAAACCCCTCCTCCCCAAATATGGCCCAAAGCTGTTATGAAGCAACTTATTTTTAGAAAAAGCACTTATGCAGATACTTAATTTTAATTAATAGTCTCACTGACTTCAACATTTGCACAGCGAGACAACTCCACGCTTCAATTAAAGCATCCACATAAATGCTTTGCTGATTCATAGCCAAAAGCATGACAGGAACATCATTATATAAAATGTTCATAAAATTTAAAGAAAAAAATAAAATAAGAGCAACCTCACCCTCGAACAGAGCATTAGAAACCCTGTAAAGCTCACAGCTTGAGCACAACGTTCAGGTTGCTGAATTCAGTGAATGTGTCTTAGCCCTAGTATTCATATAATGATTTCAGAGTGGGCAAAAGAACTTTGGGGAAATAGCTTGAAGTTGAGACTACATGTCCCCCAGCTCTCCATCCTTAGCATCTACTTCTCTGCCAAGACTGGCTTTTCAGGAGCTGAGAATTCTTTAATCAGAATGGAGACAGCTACACCTTTGCTTCTGATAACTTGAGCTCTTTTTCCATTGTTCGCATAACAGATACGCAGATTTCTTTCAATTAATTACATCCAACTCAGTTCCATCACAGATCATACTGAACATCTTCAGCAGACGTTCACTTCCAGAGAACGGTCACTCCGAGTTGCAACGCTGCCTACCATAATATACCTATAATTAATGTCATTTTGAAATAATATGACACACAAGAAACACAAGTTTTCTTCACCACCTATGTAATATCACAAACCATAAGCTTTAACTTTTAGGCAAAATCCTTAAAGGTAATCAGTAAACAAATTTTTGTTGAAATACTCTCTGGTCCTATTTATATGCAAAATTGTGGCACTTGATAGCCTGGGGCACACTACTACCAACTGATAATTTTAGAAGTTTAAGCATTAAGAACGCATTTATTCCAGGACAGTCAAGCAATACTCAAAAATTGATCCCACACACACCTTTATTAAAGGCATCAAGAAAATTACAGCTGATAGCAAAACTGAGCTGAACGTATAAATTTGAAAGTAGCAGCCACTAAGAGTTAAACTGTTTTCAGAAAAGCTACAGGTGAGAAGTGGGACCCCAAATAACTTGCTTCCTTTCACCTTCACCCCGACGAACAAGTAGGTGCTGTGCGATGGGGTGGGCAGAAGCTGCTAGCTGGGGTCTTCACCTCCTCGCGATGCTCCTTTGGGTGGGCATCTCAGCGCAAGCCTCCAACCAGCCCCGCACCAACCATCTCCTCACCATCTGTAGCACTGAGCTAAAGGCTCTTCCACGGGCAAAACCTGTAACAGCGATATTCATCAAATGAGGCTTAGCATCGCAAAGCTGTGCTATAACGTGAGCAGCGACGAGAGACCGAGTCTTCATCACCTAGAGCGGCAGGAACAGGATAGCCCCGATGATAAGACAGCTCAGGCAACAAAACGGATACAGAAGTACAGGTAGAAAATGAACATCTGAGCAGTTTTCTACAGGACCGATTTAGCTGCAGCTCGGCGTTAGCCTTGCCAGACTGCCATGCATTCACAAGGCAGCGTACGCAAGCTAAAATAAAGGCAGGCCAAACCTGACTTGGCTCCGCACAGCACCAGCTTGTGCGTTTTTCCAACCGTTTCACACCTAATTTACAGAGTACATTATCCATCCACGTATCGCTGAGATCTAACCTGAGAAGTGACTAGAATCAAAATCAGTTAATTGATTAATGCCTAAGTGAAACGCAGAAAGCAAACATGACACACCAGAAGACTTTCTGAAAATGCGTTATTTTTATTCCGACTCCATTAAGCAGTGCAGTACTTTTAAAGGATTAATGAAAAAGCTATCAAGAAATAATACAGAAGAGGAATGCTGATTCCCGGTGAACATGCCAACACATGAAGAAGTGCAGGACCTTTTCAGGAGTGAAGGTTCAAACCAGGATGTTCAAAGAACTACAGGAACACGTGAACTTGCCCACTTGATCCAGAAGCTGAATTTGATTTTTATGAGACAGCATTTTGATAATTCCTCCCTGAATCACAGACTCACTCTAATACTCCTCAATTAGCAATACAACATAGTCATTATTCTCACAAAATTGACAACACATTTTTTCACACCAAGGTTTAGTAGAGAATAGAAAAGTCTGCCTAAACATCCAGAACAGTAAACATTGACCTTAAAATTAGTACCAATTCACTTAAAAGAGTATCAGTCAATGAGCATAGGTATAGACATAAGGATTATTTCCACAAACTTTACTTGTTAAACAGGACACAGTGTTTCATTTATGACTGTTACTTTCTAATCAGGAAATAAAGACAAGTCCAGGAAGAGCAGGAGTAAATAAGTTTCTAAACAACCAACTTATACAGATCCTTTTTAACAGCACAAAACAGGACAAAACATTCCTTAAAGTTGTATTTACAAGCCAAAGCTGACCTCGGGCATCGCATTCTGTATGCCTGAGATAACCTACACGGATACTGACCTTAATAATACTACAGGGGCAAATTCTGCACAAGGAAGACATGCTCTTGAACAAATGTTTTCCAATGTATTGGGCATACAGAAGCTTTCTTCTGCATCAAGGACCACATGTCACATTCCTTAAACTGCTTCTTTTCTTGGCCAAATACGCTGTGGACAACCTACAGAGGATGCCCCTCAGTGTTCCTCTTTGAGGTTCTCATCTACAGTTTCCACTAACAATGAAAATACATGGATTTTTTCCCCTCAAAAAAATCAGTCACGTTTAGGATTGGCTTTCCTAAGCTCACACGCCAAAAAAATACCCTAAGTGATTAGAGACTTTCAACACTAACGGAAGCTCTGATAGATATTTTTATTGACTTTAAATCAAGTGCGGATCCAGAGCCCACAGTAACGCAAAAGCAGGGAGAGCAGAGAAGGACAAGCAGCAGGAATGGCTGTATAAGATTCATGAGAATCCGATAACAAAATTAGCGACTGGTCTAATTTAAAACACAAATGGAAAGGAAAAACAGTAAATCCGCACTTCTCCAGGCCTTCCTAGAACTACTTATGCATAAAAGACTAGTAAATGAAATGAGATATATTTGACTGTATATCCCAACATCAGTCTTTCAGGTGGGGTACTTCACTGGTGACCCCGACAGACCTGCAGCCCCTCGCACAAGGACGGGGAACGTTAATGTCATGGTCCCATCCCACCAGACATCAGCCTCACACACAAATGTATACTCATATCGTACCACAGGCATAGAATCATTTAGGTTGGAAAAGACCTTGAAGATCATCAAGTCCAACCTAAGTCCATACGTTGTCTCCACATACACATACTCTCAGATCTTTTCACCCATTCAGGAGCTACAACAGGCAAAGGGAGGAGGTGACCCACAAAAATACACAAGGTTTTCAACCTCTTTCCAATACTCCATATTTTCTGCAGCAGCTCTACTAAATCCTTGACCATACCTCAAATCGTCGGGTTTCTCTACATCTTTCAGTTCTGAAGAGTGATTCCTGCCCATCTGACCAAACATATTCCCTTCAGTGGATCTTAAAATTATTTTAAAGGCTTAAAGACAATGCCTCCGTCTCTTATTTGGATGCTTGAGGCCTTCTTTGGGAAAGTCTTGTTAGCGGAGGCAAGAGGCTCTAACAGCATTCAACAACTTTAAACAACTATCAACAGGCCAAAGTCCCAGCCCCGCATCCCAAGACCTGAACTATAGACTATCTCCCAAAGCATAAGATTAACTGGATGTTGAGGACTGTACACATTTAATTCTTCGTGCACCACAGATTACAGAACAATTAAGAAGGCTGGAAACAGAAAACTGGCTTAAGCTGAAGTTACACAATTGGTGGGCAGAATGCTTTTGTCCACAAGACATATATCATAACATATTCTGAATAGATTTATATTGGATTAAAAATAGAATTTTAAATAGACTCTCATTGCCATAAAAAGCATGTTTCGTACCTCAGTAACTAGATCCCCAGATGTAAAAAAAACCCAGATTCCCCATGCAGAACGTGTATGCTCTTAATCATCTACATGTCTGTCTCAAACTCTTCAAGTTGTACAGCTTTACACCACCACAATTAAATAAAATTCATAGTATAATGTTCTAATACTGTCTTTATAGTTAAACACAATACTGGCAAATGTTTTCCAGGTTACACTGGTAAACTGCAAAGCAGTTCAAGTGATAATCATAATGATGAATGTGTAATCTAATGCCCATTCTCTTTCATTTATAGGAACCATCATGCAAAAGTCTCGCGTATCCATTTTAAGTCAATAGGAAGGTTCCCGTTTTTCCTGACCCAAATCAGTGTTTAGTATAAACTTAGGCTTTTTTTTATTATTCAACAGAATCAGTCTTCGCACATAGTTAAAGATGCCTGGGGCCGCACAGTCCTTTGCAATCTCAGCAACTGGCCCTATCATTCCCTGTGATAGTCTTGCTGAAAAAATAAGATCAACCGAATCTCCCCCTGCCCTTCCAGCTGTGGGAGAAACAGATCAGCCTATTCTTTACTTCAGAAGAAAAGGCCCTGCAAAGGTCAACCTTTCATATGAAATACAGATCGTTAACGCTGAATACAGAACTACTTAGATTCTCGCTTTTTGTTTGTATAACTGGGATTCCATTGTACCTATTTCAGAATGCTCTATACTTTGTTTTTCATAAATATATACACCAATATCTTGGGTTTGAAACTAATTTATAATGGAAGGCTGGCTTATTGAATCAGAAAGAAGCCACCCAATGCTCAGTCATTGCTCTTATTCTCAAAGTATCATGCTCATGAGACAAACTGTAATTCACCAAACAAGCTTTACTGTGCTTGCCCTGAATGCAAAAAAACACTAAACCACACAGTACGGATGGGAAAACGTAGGTGTGGAGTGCCAGCTGCCTAACCTGTGTCATTTATTTATACCACAAGCCATAGTTATGCTAGCTGTCCCATGGAGAGAGACAGTCTTCTCCTAGAGACTGTTAATTCTCTTCTGGAATATAAAAATCTAACCCGAAAACTCATATTGCAGCATCCAAGCCTATGCAGTTTCCATGCAATGCTCCAAAAACACATTTACTCCAGGGTTCGGTCTACACCAACCTAGTCAGCAGTCTACTACGTCACCCTTACTTCAAACATACCTTACATACAGAAAAGGACTGATTAGTTATATCAGTCCCCATTACAAAACAGCAATACTGACAGACAGAAAAAATACATTATTTGTGGGAAGGAGAAGAGGTGTGGGTTGCAATCGTCTCTTTCATCAGACCAGTCAAGTCGCATTACGCTACCTGATGCTACACCGCCAGGCGATGTAAAAGCAAGCCTGGCTGAGGCTTGTAAATCCCATAGTCTACAGAAGCCCCTGCAAATAAAATAAAATTTAAAAGACTAAAAAAACCAACAGGCTTTCTAAGTTTACACAGAGATTCCAAAAATTACCAAAGCACAGTATTTTTATTTAAATTCCTGAATGATCTGAAGATATCCCCCCCCCCCGATCAAAACCCATTTCAGTAAAACTTGTGGCAAACAGATCAATGTTTTGTTTTTACATTTTGAGACTCATGTTAAGAATAAAATTGCTTCCTTTCAATAGGATATAATACATGCCAGCTCTCAAAATAAAGGAGAACATGAGGGGTTTCAGAGAAAGAAATTCGAGGGGTAGGGGACACAGCATCACAGCCAGCAGGACAAGGGAGGTGATTCTGCCCCTCTACTGCGCTCTCGTGAGTGGAATNATTCAATGATTCTATGATTCCAAGACAGTTAACTGACAAAAGCAGAGGTTATGAAAAACTGGAATCAAGTTCCATAAAATTGTACATGGAAAAGTGGTTATTAGGGTATTAAAACGTTGAGGGAGGGAGGCTGGGATTGAAGGATCACACTAGGAAGCTGAAAAAACACTTTGACCCTCTGAGCTCATATGCATTGCAATGCTTGGAAAAGAGGGGCACAGCTACAGCCAGGAGGGCAAGAACAAAACTGTGTTATCTGCAGGCAGCCATAGATGACAACCACTATAACTCTGAATTTTATCTCACAGTCTTGTGAGAGCAAGTTGTAACGGGTGTTTTCTACCCACATCTCTCAAATGACTGGAATTTAAGGACCCAGCTACACTTCTGATCTCAGGGACTACCAGCTAAGGCCTGAAACATCATAAGACGTTTGTGTCTCATTCCATACTACAGAGGCACAACAGAAGGACCTCATTAGAAGTAGGGTCCTTCTCCTTGGTAACACAGTACACTACTGTGTGTCAAAACAACGTCATTGAGACTCAAACTCTCCCACATCCATTACTCCCCGTAACCTGCTCAGTGGAATGACCTGCTTGGAAGAGCACGTTTCACTAGGTCTTCTCATGAGTCAGGGTCAGAGAGAGATACACACTCAAAGTGCAGACTTAGGAAAAAAAATATAGCAATTAAACATCCAATAGCTCATAACACTTTCATGTGCTACTCCCTGGCTGGAAACAAAGCTCAGTAATGTAGAGAATTTATGTTTTCTATTGACAATACAAAATAGCTTTGTGTACTAGCGACAGACTGAATGGAACCATACCCATTTGCTTTCATGCAAACTCTCACGCAGCGTGAGTTACACGCAAACACATGTCACAGAAAGACTATGTGTATAGGAAGACATTTGACTTCTCATTCACTAAGGTGTCTAAGTCCTAATTAGAATAAAATCATTTGGTTCCCGAGTCTCTGAAAGGACACAGATATGTTAAATGATGAGAACCCCAAAGCCAAACTACCACCTTGAGAAATGCTTTGGTCTTACCGGTTTGCACTCACCTTTTCCATTTTTGCAGAGACTAACTGCAGAAATAGCATCCAAACAATTATAATTTGTGACCTTTTAACATAAATGGTAATTTCTTAGACTAGTTCTTTTATATTCCATGTCATGTTCTTCCAAATAAGAGCTGCCCAAAAATACTTTGCATGAAAAACTAAATGTTCCCAGTGACAACTCTGATCACGTCATTCTTTGCACATGAACATTAAAAGATGCAACAGCAGCAAAAAACCACTATTCTTATAACTTCAAGACTAAATCCTAAATATAGTACATTTTCAAATTGCCTTCCCTAAAATTCAAATAATATGTTCATCGCTTTAACCAAAAGCTAGCAAAGTACAACTTGTATTCTGCTGCAGGCCATAAAGTGAATGTTCTTTACTTAAATCATGGATGGATGAAGATGAAAAGTAGTTTTTGAAAATTTACAACAGTTCTGACACTACTGCATGTTCCTCATTACAAGTTATTCCTACCCATTTATTAGACTTACTCCAGACCTTTTATTACCTTCAAAAGGATAATTTTCATCAATTCTTCCTATCCTTATACCTAATCACAGGAAATTGCATAGAATACAGGCAGAAGCCCCAGCTGAAAAAAAGGGAGCAAGGGTAAGAGAAGGACCGCAGCAGCTGCTTCAGTCGTCCTGGAGAGGCTGTGATTTAAACGTAACATTTTGTAAAGAATTTTGTCTTTAGCACAGCACTCCAATGATGTTTTCTTATTATCCTATCCAAAGCAACCATTCTGCTATATAAAAAGCGCCCAAGTAAGGGGAAGTTATTAGAAGCCCTCCCTCCTCTTCTCCATTTTAGACTGATGCATCTCCACCAGCACCGCTTCCAGTACTTCACAGCAGAGAGATGTATTTTGCTCGTGAATCCTATGGAATTCTTTATTTCTCTACCCCAAACAATGCCTTCCCCAAAAATTAAACTGTTCTTGTATCTGAGACTGGATATTGCCAATGTGCCAATGTCTTTAAGATCCATTGTCTTGAACAAGCTAGCAACAGGAATTTTAGACTAATTTCTGAAGAATATTTGGGAAGTTTGTTTTCTTATTAAACAGGTTGTGTATACTTGCCTGCGGCAGTCTTCGTAAGTTCTGTAAATTTAGACACTGGTTTTACAGTTGGAAAAATAAATTCTTAATTATGATGAGATTTCAATATTTAAAATTTGTTTAAATTTGACTTTCTGAAAAATCTCTTATCAGCTTTAAAGTCAGTCTTTACACATACAGCATTACAGAACAAAATACCACATGCTGAGAGGCAAACGCAGGTCTACAACATGACCGTAGGTACATTATTTTATTGCAGTGTAAACACCAGCTTTCAGCAAATGCCCATGACATCTGACTGTGCAGCTACCTAGAGGAGCAAACCCTGCCTACTCCTAAGAGCAATGAATTTTCTATACACCACCTGAAGGGGCAAGGAGAGCCTACAACTGATTCTGGAGCATCCCACATGATCCCAGGATGCTAAGGCAGAGGGGAAAACGTAGAGAGTCTGTCACCACATGCAACAAAGTCTGGCAGAAGAGGGAACAGATGGAGCCCTGACCTTTCTGCAAGCTGCCATGGCTCAAACTTACAGGTAAGGCAACATCAGACATACGTGACTGCTGCTGTTTTCAGAGACCGGACACTTGATACTTTAAAGGCTAAAGCCCTTGTTGCTAGCAAAGCCCTTTGCTAAGATTTTCTTTCTCTCCTCCTTTTTTCAGGTACTGTTTGCTGTTCAATAAAAGAATAAGCTTCCAACTTAGGTGATTCTCCAGAGGACTCTAGGAGGCACCTGGAGATCTTGCAAGATGCTGAACACTAATACCAGGGTATGAAACACCTACACTGCAACAAAGATGATTTTAAACACAATGTCCAAGCTTGGACATGCAATTAAGTGTCCCAGAACCAGAAACCAAGGGCCATTTAGCTTGAAATCACACAGGAATCATTTGTGAGTTCAATTGCGAGATGTCATCCTTACAGAAAAGCATCCAGTTAAATGGTAAAGCAAGCATGGACTTTGCTGGCAACTCTCAGGACTCCCTAAATACTCCCTCATGCATTACCACCACATCCAGTCTAAAACGCCATCAATAAAACCTTTATATAACAGCATCACACTAATTCTTCCAATTCATTTTTTCAATATATCCATCTGGATAAAGACTTTACATGCGTGTATGAAAACTCAGTAAAACAAAGCTAAGATGACATGAGCTGCAACAGGATTATTTTTTTTTTTTAACTACAAGGAAGAATCAAACCATTATTTCTGCAATTTGTTTTCCCACTACTTAAAATGGTTTCTGCAAACCTTCTTTGTGAAATAAGCTCAGTAATAGTTAACTCATCACAACATCTTTCAAACACTTATCACTATGCACTGCTAACAAGCTTTTATCCTATACCCACTAAAACTTTTCTTCTCAAAGCAAGATATAAGCAGAGGCTTAGTCACTATTCACATAATAGAATTACAGAAGTTTTCAGAGCAGAGTACCAAAAATTCAAAAAATATATTATTTCTCAAAGCAAAATAATACATTGCATTTGGAAGATGTTTGCTCTCACAGTACTGAATAACACTTGTTATATACCTGAAGGGGTTTCTTAAGCAAGCCAAATCTCCCCAGAAACTCTGGGCTGTAACTACGCTGATCAAATCAGCTTCACACGTGTTTAAAAGAATGGAAAGCAAGAAATAAAGGTAGAGTCTTAACATATCAACAGCTTCTTCTCTTTTCATAGACCACATTAAAAGAACAAACATTGAAAATCCTAGCCATACATTAAGGCAATTCTTACACCCAAACAATTTGATAATGTAACATTGTGTATCAAGCCCGTTTTTTCATAAATTATGATCTAAACAGAATACTAGTCAATTCACCAAAAGATATCAAAGATATCCCTTTATTACAAATGATCCAAGTATCCCCCTTGAGGCTATGGCTATCAAAAAGCATTTAGTTAGCTCCCAAGCCAATATTTTTCGTATCTGTTTTATTATGAAACTATAACACATTTTCAATAACTTTTAGCTTTGCTATACAGAGGAACAAATAATTTCCCAGAACCCTTTGGAAAATCTGACATACGAAATGATTCTCTAGTCAACTTGTGTATTATTAAGCTGAAACAAACTTAGATCATTTGATCATTGGAGGGAATGGAAAATATTGGGAGCTTCAGGACAGATGGACGAACTTCAGGTCATATAAAATACTACCAAGGCTGTATTTGAAGAAAAATGTGAAAGTTTGTGAAAGTGCCCCGGGTGAAAATACTTTGTGTTGCTAAGAAACATCATCCCTGACGATGGATGAATTAAATTGTCTCAGTTAGTAGAGCCAACTCCAGGCATCCCTCGTTTATTAGTAGAATGTTTTCTTGTACTGGTAATTTATTTCAACAGCCACATACAAATAAAAAGCCCTACTTTTAAATTAAACTGAGAATTTCAAACTTCCATAATTAATGCTAGAAAACAGAACAGAGTTCACATCTTGAACAGAATTTAATAACTACATTTTCAAAGTTTACATTTTTAAATGTAATATTAATACATCCAAACAATTAAGAACTTATTTTAGGATACTCTGCAATGAAATATATTGTTCAACTTCCAAAAATCACTCTATATACAATCCAGTGAAGAACAAAACTCTTCAAATATTTCTAAGTACTGAACAACATAAATATTCAGGTAATCAAATTTTAAACATCACTGAGAGAAAAGCATATTCATTTGTCATGTATTGTTATGATGACACCAACATAAAATCTAAGCACGGAGGAAATAATGCAAACCACCTGCTTTTCTCATTTGGAAGTTGTCTTCATGTTTCATCTCGTTCCTCTTTTAATCTATTACTTACAGGCTGTTTCTTCTGCAGAACATATTTGTGAACTTCTAGCAGTGTATCTTCCCACTTCTGAAGTATGTGTGTTCTGGTGAACTCCCACACAGCATACCTGATTTGCCTGCCGTGCACTGTGCTAAGTGAAGTCCTTTCAAAAAGGTTACAGCTGGAGCAGAGGAAGGCCACCAGCTTGCCTCTTCTCACAGGCTGCACAACGGGCCAGAGGAGCTCTCCTGAAAGGGGAAAGAAAAGCAAGCACATCTCACCTGGCACAGCCTTCGAGAGCAGGACGCCGCAGCAGAGGCGAAGCGCAGCAAGTGGGCAGCCCCAATGTGAGCAGGAAAGTCCTGAGATCAGAAAGTAGACCTATGACTGCCGCTCAGAGATGATGGGAAAAGGGCAGAGTTTTCTTAATAGCTCAGACAGGAATATGCAGAATTTTATGCCACCCAGAAATGAATGCCACTGTTGCGCTGAGAATAAACCAAGAGCAAAGACCCATTTTGCAAGAGTATAGTTGGCAAAAGAATCATTCAAGAAAACTAATTTCAATTTGTCTGATGGCAAGGCTTTGAGCTTTTTCTTCCTATTATTCTAGATTGTGTTCTAATGAAGATTCCAAGTTAGAAGTCCCAAGTTTTAGCACTGGAGAGTTCAATTTAAGGAAAAAGGTGAAAAATCCTCTATAAACTGTGCTTTGGATCCCACCACAGCTTCCAAGTCAAAGCACCATGCACAGTTACATGTTGACGCCACATACGCAGCTAGTCCATACAGAAAGGCAACCGCAGAGGCTCTTCTTCCCAAATAACACCACCACAGAGAAGAGTTACCACTGGAGAGTCTGAGAAGCAGCATTTAATAATGACACAAATTTGGCTGCACTATAGGAGACGTGCTTCCCATGGGCCTAATAAGGAAGAGCTTTACAATCCAAGCAGAAGCATTTCAAAACCTCAAAGAACACATCTTATCTGCACCACTTCTGCTTCTGGAATCCCAGAAATCCTGAAGACAGAAGGTAGATCAGACTGCAGCTTTCCTAGGCGCAGATGTTGCAATCACATCTGCCTTAACTGTAAGCCACCGTCCTTGCTACTTTCCAACCCTCTAGCAGCATCTCTGACTTGCTTCAGTTTTGGAAACGTCAGCGCAGAGGATAAGATAAAGTGTTTCCGATCACATCAGGTATACTAAAACACTAACAAAAGAAAAACGCCCGCAGATTATGTTCCAAGCAGACAGCACGAAGGAAAAGGTTCTGAAGTAGAGATACCCTTTCTTCCCCTCCTCCCTTGTCTACGTGATTCACAAAATAACACTTACTCCAAATAATGAGATCTGCTTGATCCAAAGATTTTTTTTTTAACGTTGATCTAGCAGCCATGAAGAATAACCACTTGTGTATGGATGCATCTCAAGTTATTCAGACACAGAAGCGTGCACATGTATATTTATCCAATTAATTACAGATGATTTTTACACACCACTTCGAGGATCTGCACCACCACCAACCCAAGTGCGCAGATCCATGTAAACGTTCTCCAAGGCTTTTTTTTTCTTTTATGTCACTAAAGATTCCCTCCCTAAACACCTACAGCTACAAGATGGCTGACTTAATTGGTCCAGTTCCAGGCTCCGCAGTACAACATGGACACAGACATACCCAAGCAAGGCCAGCAAACGGTCCCAAAAACAACAAAAGGGTCAGACCACAACCCAGCCATTCTGCGACTCCATCGCCAAAGGTCAGGTCTGTATCAAGGTACGGCTTTGCAGGAATCCAACTGTAATAAGCTGCTTCCTCTTAGCCCTCACATTATAATGCAGACAGAATTTTCATTGCAGGATTATTTAACGTTTTAATTTATTACTTGGATGATGAACAATATACTTGCAAAACTTTGTAGTTACCTGGGAAGGGCTGCAAGCATTCTGGGAAGCCGAGTTAGAATTGGAAAAAGTAGGACTATGTGATTAACAGCAGAACTGAAGCACGGGGTTCAATACTGAATTGAATGCAAAAAGTGAAAAATTAATTCAAATTTGTATTAACAGGAACATCATATGCAAAAGATGGTAAGGGCCACGAAGACAATCAGAGCACCTCTGCTATGAAGACAGGCTGAGAGAGTTGGGGTTGTTCAGCCTGGAGAAGAGAAGGCTCCGGGGAGACCTTAGAGCAGCCTTCCAGGATCTGAAAGGGGCCTACAAGGAAGCTGGAGAGGGACTTTTTACAAGGCCATGTAGTGATAGGACGAGGGGTAATGGCTTCAAACTGGAAGAGAGGAGATTTAGATTAGATATTAGGAAGAAATGTTTCACTCTGAGGGTGGTGAGACACTGGCACAGGTTGCCCAGGGAAGCTGTGGCTGCCCCATCCCTGGAGGTGTTCAAGGCCAGGTTGGATGGGGCTTTGAGCAACCAGGTCTAGTGGGAGGTGTCCCTGCCCATGGCAGGGGGGTTGGAATTAGATGATCTTTAAGGCCCCTTCCAACCCAAACCATTCTATGATTCTATGATTTATTCTATTCATCACTGATACCGACTGACTAAGGTGGTACATAACATTCAGGTCCAGATAAACAGATGTAGGAAACCCAGACAAGCTCAGAAGAAAACCTAAGCAATCAGGGAAAGTTCAAGGGAAATGGGCTTGCTGAGTACAGAAAAAAAAAAAGCTGAGTACAGAAAAAGGGCACAGGCTTCAAAATAGGTTAACAGCAGTTACAAAAATGATGCTCATGTCCCACTACTTTAATATCCACAGCAGGGGAAAAAAAAAAACACCACACACAAAACCCAAGAAGCTTAACAGGTTAGGGAAAAAAATTAGAATAGCATTCAAAGAAATATGCTACCTCCAGGGATAGTTAAACAACGGACTAGGTTACAGAGGGGTTATACAAATCTCCACTGATTGTTTTTAAGACCTGGTAAGATGTCAGAAACCATCTATACATATCTATCTGGCTTTACGACAAACACTATATGCTCACTCATACAGTACAGGGCCTTAGTGTAAAGTGGATGACCTCCAGAGATCCATGTTTTCTTTTCTAAACCTGAAGGTTGTACGAGTTTAGGCTCCTGCCAGGCAAATCAGCAGGTGACTGGACTGCTCCTTAGAGCTCCAAGCAGGCTTTTGATATCTCTTTTTTCTAAATAGCCAAGGCAGTCTGTGATTGACAATCTTCTATCACATCAAGCATGCTACCTTAAATATGAAGTACTCTGAATGATCCACAAGGGAAATAAAGTCAAAGTACAGAGAAGGAAACGGCAACCGATCCTGGGAATCCAGTCCTGCCGAATATTATCCCGGGAATCAAAACTGCCAAATTGGGCAAGGACACACATCCCATTAGTACCTAGAAATACAGGTAGTTATTTTTATTTCTAGCACCTACAATAAATAAGCCTTAATAAAAAGGATTATTTAATAAAGTACTTAGAGAAATAAGGAGGGAAGGTTTGACGTTTCTCAGCTTATTTTCACAGCGGTATGAAAGGAAATGAGGTAGAGTCAGAGCTAATTCTCCTTATACAATTTCACATGGAATGATTAGTTCTGCCCCAACAGTAACAGCTTTCCAGAGGGTCCTACTTGTCGCCAAGATTGCATACAGATGCTGTAAGTGTAGCTTCCCTATTCTCCACTGACAACCAACTTAAAAGGCCAATATAATATTCATTTTACTATAGAATGAAATTCACAGCATGAATAGTAAAATAATGTCACGGCTACCATGAAACTGCAGTTGCATGTTGGGGGTTGTGACTTTTAAAAGTTTAATCATGAAACCGATTCATAAAGAGGAACATGCAAAGTAGCTTTCTTTCGCAATGTCCTGTAGTCATTAAGGATGTCGAAGAGCCACATAAACTGCGGCCTGGCAGCAAGACGGCAAAGGCATGAAGGAGCATTCATATCACATTCCCCTGCTGATTTTTTGCTTTGGTTTTTTTTTTTTTTAAAAAAAGGCAGGTTTTCAATCATTACTGTGCTGAATGTCCCCCCCCTCATAAGCCTGATTAGGAAAGACATTCCACATGCACAGGGATGCTGAAGGTGGTGGAATTCCATAAGTCACCTGGGTCACTTCTGGGTGAAATACCAATTACTGGCAATTCACCTCAATAAGGCCAACAAAAGAACCCTGTAAGAGACATCACTCAGCCCAACGGTGAACACATCACACAGATAATCCTAAAACTCTTTGCAAAAACTTGTAATAGGTATTAGTACTTTTATAAAGTACTATACTGTTTTGTATTTAATCCTTGAATAGACACTAGTAGAAAAGTCATATTCAATTCCAAAATTGCTACTGCACATTCCAGCTCAGCTACTGCTATCCCTTTAAAAAATATACTGTTTTTCAAAGGAATATATACAAGTATACATTTTTCCAGGGAGAGATGGCCTACGTTAGTAAATTTAACTCTCAACGAAAAATCTAAATGACTCCCTAGAACAGTATGCCAAATAATATTATAACAACTTTAAATGTGTATAGTTTGCACAACTCTTTGTTTTATAGAAGACCTACAGATTAAATACAAAGCACACTGTTAGTTTCAGGCACAAGAACAACCAATTTTTTATGCCTTGCCAGAAATAATGACTAATTAGGCCAGCACCACCCTGCAGTCATTTCCATGAATCCTGCCTTTACATTTAAATCACAACAAAAAAGAAAATTGACTTAATGATAACAAAAGTATGTATTTCTTGTTAAAGTTTTCTTAAAGCAAGATCAGGACAAGAAATTATTCTCCAAATCCAACAAGATGATGTTATTGTTTATTTGGAGAACTTGACTTTATTTCAAACCACACACAAAGTTATACCCAGAAATTTACTGTATTAAACTCCAATCCAAAAGGCAGACAAGGTGAATGTCAACACTTTTAACTGCGGAATCACAAAACAGAATTTCACAGAATACTGCTGGATTACTTATTCTACAAAGTCATCCTACAGCACATTCCCTGTGTAAACCTTGAAAACAACCAGAGTATAAAAGACGCAGTATGTCCAACCACTTGGTGAATTTTTGTTTTCTGGAATATTTGTGTGTAAAGTAAATATCAAAGCAGAAAGATATATATGAAATATAACACTAAGCATCAGACGAAATGAGGATCTGTACTTCAATTAAAAGATTTTAATTTTTAAATGATGGAAATTATGGTGCTTCTGAGAAAGCACTTGTTTAATTATATGCAGCAGGCAAGATATTTATTAAAAAAACCTTATTTTCACAATGCAACATGGACTTTATTCCTATTTTATTTACAAAGGAGTCACTCAGCAAATAAACCACTATGAAGACTAAATCAAGATCTACATTGTCAAATAATCCAAAATAATTTCATTAATGTTCAACTTTGAGGCCTTTTTTTTTTCCCCTCCACCATTCTGGCTTAAAAGTACAGGAAAGGATATTTTTCTAAGAGTTAGTCCTATCTTCACTGTTCTTTCTCCCAAATATTCTGCCACTGCAGTCACATACCATCATTGCTCTACCTAATCACTCCATTCTGAGTTTTCAGCATTCCCACACACTTACTCTCACACACATACACAAAGGTTTGTCATACTTTGGAAGTTCTTCTATATAAAGGCTTTACAACAGTTCCATTACATACATTTTATTAGGCTTTAGGAGGACGAACCAAAAATCTCAGTTCTCTGAAGGAGAAGCTTCTCTTTGCCTTTTCAGATTGAGAAACATACCGAACTGCAACAGCGAGGTCTTCATCCTTCATTCCAACACACTTGACCATCGAATTCTGCCAGGGTGAGTAATGCTCATCGTGAAACATCAGTTCAGTAAATCTTCCATCCCAGAGAAGGAATAAAAGACTGCATCCTATCAAATCTGAATCCAACTACTTAGGCGTGAACTTAAGGGGTGGGTGGGTTTTCTTCCTCAATGACAGCTTCTAATAATGACTATGAAAGAAATCTTACACTCTGGATAGCATTTTATTCATCAAGACCACAACCACCACAAGTTTTCTGTTGCCAGAGGCAAGGCCAAAGTAACCTTTTTATGGGCCACTCTTGTACATCTATGAAGAAAACAGTCCTACAGTGTTTATGGCAATATCATACTTGTACCATTGAGCATCATTAACATAGACAACCTGTTGCACAAACAAGGCATCTGACTGCCCAAAAATAATTTTGCAACAAAACTGGAAAACAGCCCATAAAGCCACACTGGTCACACTGTTGTGTAGACACAATAAAGATGTTTTCAGATGCAAAACTGAGTAAATTCCTTTTTCTTTTCAACCTAACGTTAATTTTTTTTTAACGATTTTTTTATAACAATTCAGTAAAATTAAGGTATGAGGATTATATTAAATCCAGTTGCATCAGAAGTGCCAACAAGAAAACTTTCGCTAATCATATACGTATCAAATTTTGCACATATGTTTGATTATAGGTAAACCTACACACGCGCACATATCTGAATCAAAGTTGCTTATACAGCACTAACTTACTTTGGGATTTATGTGCCTCAACTGTTTGTGTTCTTTCTGTGTCTTAACCCTTACAAATAATTACTCAGGGGAAAAAAACAAACCACACTTAGTGCCTGGCCTTGCCTGCTTTCTTCCACGTTCTGCACTTCATCGTTAATCTTACATATTTCATTGATAATTTTAGACATTCCTCTAGTTCTCAGTTGGACATCAAAGAGCTACTCATACCCAAAATACCAGCAATCTGAAATATTGGCTTCCCTACTTATTGTCATTTATAACTTGAAAAGATCTTTGATTTCCTGCCTACAGGAAATACTGTGGCTCAAAAATAAAACATATATATATGCTCCCATATATACGGGGTGCAGGACTTTGGATAAAGTTTGGAGACATGGTTTTCAGATTTAGGTTGCATACTCTCTGCCTGGTGCTTCACACATTTATTTTTACTTTCACATCTGACATGCAGCAATATGGCTAGCTAAGGTGTACGTTTAAGACATGCTTTGATATATATCTATTCAGAAGTGAAATTCACACTGGGGTATGTGTCCTTACAGCACTAAGGCACCGCTTCACCACTGCTAACTGCACCACTTAGTGATGGCTGGGGGCAGGGGAAGGCAGGCTCTCTGGAGCCCCTCGTTAACAATTCTGCCACCAAAGATTAAGATGATTTTCCTGCTTTACAAACTTCATACAGAACATTTCTCACATACAAATGGAAAAAACCCATGGTAGCTAACATATTTCTAAAATGCCTGCTGCGTGTGTTCTGAAGAGCCTTGCATATATATGTTTAGAGTTTGTTCTCCATTTTTGCATTTATTTTTTAAATTAGCAATATTAACAAGTTATACAACTAGTCCCAGACAAACGAGATATTTTTTTCAAGTTCGCAAGTCATTTCTTACTACTCTCACTGCATAATGGCTTGTGTCTCATAATCAGTACTACACTCAAATAGAGCAGTCAACATTAAGATCCCATTATTTACACCAACATCACTAAAAAGCTAACCTTAAAACAAATTCTCAGTGTATTTCCTTACAATAGAATACAATTCTGTTCACATAGGAACATATATGTTATATGTTTCTTCTGAGCACACAGTTTAGGATCCAATTTATACAGAAGCAGCAGCTATTTAACTGAATTACTTAACCGGGTAAGATCTCACATCTTTGGACAAGACTTCCTCTTTGCAACTGAAAGAGCTAATACAAGAGAATATTCTACATTAAATATTTGCTTATCAACTGTAGCAGGAAAAACTTCTTATCTCAGTGGCTATCCTAGTCTGAAAGATATAGGACTGTACTGTATAAACACATTCTGATCTTCGGAAGCCAAACAATATAGTATATATTTTATTTCTTTTTTACAACCACGGAATATTCAGAGTTGGAAGGGACCTGCAGAGATCATCTTGTCCAACTCCCCTGCTGACACAGGAACGCCTAGAGCACATCACTCAGGACTGCATCCAGGCGGGTCTTGAAAAATCTCCAGAGACTCCACAACCTCCCTGGGCAGCCTGTTCCAGTGCTCCGTGACCTTCACCGTAAAGAAGTTTTTCCTTATGTTTGAATGGAACTTCCTCTGTTCCAACTTGTGCCCATTACCCCTCGTCCTGTCACTGGGAACCACTGAAAAGAGTCTGCCTCCATCCTCCTCCAACCCACCCTTTAGATACTTCTAAGCAAGAATAAGGGCTCCCCTCAGCCTTCTCTTCTCCAGGCTAAAGAGTCCCAGCTCTCTCAGCCTTTCCTCATAAGGGAGGTGCTCCAATCCCTCAGTCGTCTTTGTTGCCCTATGCTGGACTCTCTCCAGTAGTTCCCTGTCCCGCTTGAGCTGGGGAGCCCAGAACTGGACACAGAATTCCAGTTGTGGCCTCACCAGTGCCAAGTAGAGGGGGAGAATGACGTCCCTCGACCTACTGGCCATGCTCTTCCCTATGCAGCCCAGGATTCCATTTGCCTTCCCGGCGACAAGGGCACATTGCTGGCTCATGGAAGTTAGATTCCAGCTGGCCACGCAAACAGTAAGGAATTTAAATACAGCAAATGCTTCTAAAATTACTGGCCTTCTCTACATCAGGAAGCGCTTGGTGTGATCACAGCTTACAGCAGTCATTCAGTTTTTACCCAGTTTATTCCAGCAGCCCCAAGTGAAAAAAGTACACTGGTAAAGTGCTGTTTTGATGACAAAAATGTCTACCTAGAAATTTTAGAAATTTTCACCAGTGCAGGACACTGGTCAGGAACCATAAACCTTCACTGCTCTGATCAAAACAGAAAATAACAGAAGTCCATGGTGTCGATTGGGTCAGAGGCCTAAAATATTCTACGCACGTGGCTCTTCTTTGAGCTATGGGCAACATCGAACACTGCAGTTGTAGGGTGTAGAAAACACTTATAAAAAGCTAAACCAGGAACTTTTTGTTTTCATATTCTCAAATTTTATTGAGCAGAAATGTTTGAGGATAGTTTATTACTTTTACCGGCCACTCTAAAATGGGCCTCCAGCCAAACAGGTCTTTAAAATATGTCTATATTTTAGTTTTAAAACAACATTAAGGAAGTTGTATAACTTTTACATTACAGTCTAAGTGACTTAGTAGCAAAAGTGACACATTTCAGCTGTAACACAGGCACTTTGCAGCTATGAGCACGACTTTCACAACAGTACCAGTCACACTTGGTACTGATTCTAACGCAACAGAGATATCCATAAGGGTTAATTAACAGGTGTCTAACTCTTGGCAAATCCCGAAAGACTGAAATTCAGGAGATGTTTACTGGTATCATATTAGTGACTCATGTGCCAAACGCCTTCCCTCAGGCTAAACTCTGTGGGACAAGACCAACCCACTATGGGCTGTTCCTGCCTCCACAGGGCCTTACTGCATCACTTCAAGCGCAATAATTGACAGCAGTTGTAACAATACTACCGCATGAGAATTCAAATTGCACATTTATTAGAGGAAGGAGGAATTTTGTACCATATTTGTGAAACACCAACACTTTGAACTGGACAGTGGGCATGCCTCCTGGGTTTTACCACTGCTGTTGACTGGCCAGCTAATGATTAGCCGGGGAAACTGTTGAGAAAGTTTGTCAGGACCAAGGTATTGCACTACTGAGAATGAGCCTCACCTTTTTATATGTGGTAGGCATGTGAATCCAAAAAAAAACCCAGCACTGTTTTAAAAAAAAACCCTGCTCTTAATTGATTTAGGCAATCTAGATTCACAGCATTTAAACACATCAGAAAGTATTCTTCCAGTGTATGCCTGGACTTCCAAGAAGGAAAAAAAAAAGATGAAGCAAGAAGAATAAACTCTACATTAGGTCTTGAAAGCTCCAATTAAAATTCAATATTGTACTTTGTATGGAGGCTCTTTACATGAAAACTCTGTCATGGTTAGGATTTAAGGTTAACCAGGTTAATAGAGTCCAATAAAATAGCTCCATTTAATTATGCCAAACCATTGTTACAAGCCACACTAAAATCTGCGACTCATCTTTACCTGACTATTGGGCTAAACTCTGAATCGTGGTAATGCGCACCTGCTTCTCATCAACCAGGAAATCCTACCATAAAGTAAGCTTCAAGCTTTTTTCCCCCCTGCTTATTAAAAAAAGTGCATGCATTTGCACCTCAAATGGTTTCTTCCCTCCAGTCTGCAACTCCAACCATCACAGAGTCATGTGTTAAAAGATTTGTGCAGACCTGCCAAGTCTCATTCATCCGAGACACACTTTCCTAGAGTTGGGATTCTTTTGCAAAGTACATTTAAGCAGCTCCCCTGCTATGAAGTCTTCTGTCAGGTGGCATTTTCAGCTTAATAAAAACAAAATCTGAAAATCTACACATTTTGCAAAACTGAAGGGTTTTTTTATGTTTTTGTTTTCCCTGTCTATAAAGCATGACACTATGCCACTGCAAAGGTTACAATTTTCCCTAACACATTTACCAGGAAAACGATTTAAATATATAAACATTTCAATTGCACTATACTGACACTCGGATTGCAACTGGGTTCAAATTTTGCAGCTCACTTCGTAACTGCTTACGAAAAGCCGTCCCTGCCCCGTGCAGCTTGTGTTTAAAATAAAAATAAGTTTGTCTTTAGAAAATAACCCCCACACACACGCATTTTAAAAGCTCAAGGAGTCGTGGGGGGCGCTGACTGAGGCCTGGCGGGCAGGGCAGGGCTCCTGCCCCGAGCCGGCCTGA
>VYXH01003518.1:1966597-1996843 GCA_013397275.1 Burhinus bistriatus | reverse complement strand
CCGGCGCCCCGGCCCCTCCCCCCCCCCCCGCGGCGCGCAGCAGAGCCAGCCTCCCCCAGCCGCCAGCCGGGCCCCCTCCTTCCTCCGCCCGCGGGCCCAGGGCCGGGCCCAGCCGCCGGCCACTCGCCCCCGGCGCCGACCGACCGACCCACCTTGTCCGCGGGGCGAGGGGCCCGGAGCCACCGGTCGCCGCTTGGGCAACCCCTTCTGTGGGGGCAGCTCCCCGGCACCCACCAAGCAGAGAGAGGCCTGCCCGGCTGCAGGGCAAATAAAACACAAAGGTGTTGTGTTTTGTTTTTCTGAGGGAAAGCAGATGAAAAGAGAGACAATCAGGGCTGTTATTAGTTATATATGAGTGGAAGGTGTGTGTTTTTTCCCCTCATAAGTCAAGCCTTTTCAGGTGGTGTCACGCCTGGGAGAGGCCGGGCAGGTGTTTTGTCTTAGAGCCTGGTTTGTGAACCCTCTCCTTCGACCATAGGGAATAACAAACCTCTCCAGCAAAACTTTTTTAAAGAGGAGGAGCGTTTGTCATACTGCCTCAGTTTAGCGTGGTGTTGTCTTTGGTATCTAGATGTAAACTGTTCTGTTGGTTTGGTTGTTTTTTTTTTAAATAGGAAGTCAAAATGAGTAATATCTAATGGAGTGATAAAGCAAAATTTCCAAAGAGTACAGCTGTGAGAAGCATCAAGACCAGTAACTTGAGGAATTATGTATTTTTTTCCTACTCTGGCTAATCAGTTACTATGAAAGAGTGACGAGGAGGCTGATTTGCATGAGAAATACCCTTAGCATAATGCAGCATTTTGTTTCACAATTTTCGAGGTTCAAAAAGCTTAGTAAAGTTGTTTTCCAATAGTTTTCCACCCTCCTGCACCTCTGAATTCCTGATACTGTCAAGTTATGGAAATGCCAAAATGTCACAAGGCAGGCAGTTCTTCCTGTTATTTTTTTACCTAGGCAGAAGCGGTAAGACCTGAAAATCTTTTAATATTTATCACTCACATTATAAATAGTTTTATAAGTAAAAGATCTTGTCTTTCAGACATTGTCAGACAGGCTGAGAGATGAGGAGACCTTCAGTCCGGCTGAATAATTTGCCCCCGGCGTGTGCTGGAACGCAGACAAACAGGATGTTTTATCCCCAATTTATGGATAGAAAAATTGAGACGAGGAAGCGGAGGCATTCATTTTTCAAGCGTAGAAGTGCTCATTTGTAAGCAGGCAATTTAGGCTTGAACTTTTTTTTTCCTTTTTTGAGGAAAAGAACCGTGTATATACAGTTCCCATTGAAATTACACTTGAGGCACCCAAGCAGAAAGACTTTGGCCATACTCTTTTGGGGTCCTGCAGCCCTAATCCCATGTTCTAATTGGCCAGTAATCTGTGGACAGATATTGTAACAGTTCCTTTAGAATATTTTTCTACTTCTCACTCATTTGCATACTAATGGCATAAAAATAGGCACTTCCTGCCAGTAATTAGTTGGAGCCCAGAATTTAAAGAAAGAAAAAGACCACAGCATTATGGTAGACGGATGGTACTGAGGAAGCTGCAAAAAAGAGTCACTTCTCTGGTGCTCAGAGAGTGCCTTTAATTTAGAGTTCAAGGCTGGCAACTCTGTTACCTCTGTGTGACAGGGATTAACTGTTTGCGTGGCCTAATAACTTTGCCTCTAATGAGCCCCTCCAACTTTTTTCAAGGCAAATCACTCTGTCTGTCCTGCACCCAGTCTTGCTGCTGTAAAAGTTTTTCTTTTTTTTTTACCTTTTTCCCAGAAAGAATTATGCTGGCAGTGAAGTCTGCACCGTGAGCGTAGTTCCTTGTGGAGCACCGTGACTCTGACCAGCACAGAGTCTGCGCAGAGGTTCTTCACCTGATGAGGCACTGTGCAACTCATAACCACATCAAGTCGTACGAGGCTGTAGGTTAAAATAGCCTGTTAAGAGCTGTAGAGCTTTGGGTGTATATACAGGGTTATTTGACTTCTCAAGTGTGGGTCATAGGCTTGAGTGCAAACCAAGTTGGGGATAGCTAGAAATTTTCCTCTTACGGTAGCAACATAAGTAGCTTTTGTTTAACCTATCAGCTTTTTCAGTCAGGTAACTAACAAGTGTTTTCTGCGTTGTAGAAATTTCTCCATTGCTACTCTACTTGTGGTATCTATGGTGAGGTGAAACACGGAAGCGTGGAGTTACCCATCCAACCCTGAAGAACAGCGATAACTTCAATGAGACAGGGAAAGTGTATTTTGTTACTTTCATTCCCCTAACTTCTCTGGAGATAAATATTACAGATTACATTCTCCAGGGCTATCGAACTGACACCTTCAGTGAAGAATTATATGCAAAAACTCTTCCCATGGTATTACTTAGAAGAAATTTCAGCAATTACTGTTTGCCATCTACAATCGGACAATACTGATCTCCAGCGATGCAATCTAAAAGCTCATGAGATGAGACTACAGTTAATTATATGCCTTTAATTTATTTACCTGTTTCAATAGCAAAGTAATTATTAATGTTTTAATCTCTCTAATACATTGACTGTAACTATTAGTTTCTTTAGAGCTACTGCTCTCAAAGAACAATGGGATGGACCCAATAAAGGTGAGATCTACACTGCAGGAGTAAATGTTTGGTCGCCTTAGTGGGATCCAGAATGAAAGTTAGATATTTATTTATACCTTCTAGGGAATGCCTGGACAGAGTTTATGCTCTTTGCAGACATGAAATACCTACCTCAAATTAAGTCAGCATATTCATTGCATCAAAACAACTGTGTCCGCCCAAGCTGTCTTGAGGGAGTGGCAATGTCAAACAGTTGGGGTGACTCTTTAAATGACCTGTGAGACTGCAGTTGCAATGAAAGACTGCAGTACGGAGAGGAAGCTCCTCCATCCCTTTGACATTCACCACGTAAAATCCTTTTCCAAGGACACCTTTTGTAGCTGTGCCTTCTCTGAGTGAGCAAGGCTGTGGTTTGCATTGCAGTCAAGCGCTTGCCAAGGAAATGGGAGATTTTGGTTGAAAATATTCCATCACTTGGTAGGAATCAAACATAGTGTCTCCCCTGTCTCATGATGGGCTCTTCTGCCATGGGTCAAGAGGTGGAGAAAGGAATGAAACTTTTGGGGGGGCTGACGCTGAGCTACTGAAAGTAAGCCTGAGTCTACACCGCAGTGATCTGGGCACTCAGTGGGGAGCATCCTCTTGGTTTCAAACTCCACTAGAAAAGCCTTTTCCACCTTTCTTACACCTTTTCATTTCCCTTTCCGTCTATCTATCCCACTTTGTTGCTAATCTTAATGCCAAGCATGTATGAAACTCTGTATTACATTGTGCTGAACTTAGAAGTAAAGTTGTCTCACATTTTTTTCATCTTTAAAAGCAAACCTGGTGAAGCTTGTATCCAGTAGAACTATATTACCAGAAAGTATTTTCCTGAAAACTTTGAGACTCGTAACTTATTAAAGCACAGATCCTTAAGCTGATTGGGTCTATTCCATTAGTAGACTTATAAAGTGTGCAGACTGGGTAAACAACAGTGACAGCTTGGGGAAGTGTATGCACCTGTTTATTAAAAAGACGTTAACAAGGGCAAATCTAAAATAAGAACATGTACCACAACCCAATTTTCAGCAAATTTTTATGCATGCCTACACTTAAGGTTACCAATGTTATTGGCAATTTCTCTCTCTCTTTTCTCTCTCAGAAGTACACGGCAACTGATGAGCACGGAGCATCTGTGGCAAAGGAAAAAAACACCATCTTCAAATTTTGAGGAGCAAACATGACCCTTTCTGTTTCTACTGTTTCCCACCCACATTCAGCTAGTGTGAGAGAAGAAGGAAAATGAAAAAAAAAAGCAGAAGTATTTTCTTGGCATGGAAGCACCAAAGAATGTATTGTTTTCTCAGTCACAAGCAAGCACTTTCATCACTGGTTTTGCTCTACATCATAAATCATTGCAAATTTTCTATATTTTACTGGTATAACTTAGAAGAGGTCGCATTTCTAGAAGTACTTCTGCAGAAGTTGATGTTCTGCTGGGATGTATGCAAATTCTACAGCGCTTATGCGACTTGTAATTTGCAGATAGGTATAAGCATATGCAAAATGGAGATTAAATGTGTATATGCAAGTTTGCAGAATTAATCAGCCAAGAATGTAAAAAAACTACAAATGCATTGTTGGAATTTGGCTCTAAAACGATTTATGATTTAGCCTTCTATAGCAGCTTTCACTCAAGGATGCTAAATACACTTCATTTTTATTAATAATATTTTGTAAGATTTACGTGATAATATTATTCCCCCAGAATAGTATTTAAAAATACATCCCGATCTTGCGAGGACCTGTCAGTACTTATGCCTATTCACTATTGCTGTAGTGGTGCTTTCTATGAGTATAAAATGCTGCCAGCCTGGAGCCCCTCCAGGATTAGATCTTAATCCCCAAAGATATGTAAGTGCTACCCTCTCCTTTTTACAGATTGAAAACTGGAAGCTGCATGGGTAAATGCATGCAAGTTCACACATAAGGTTAATAATAGAGAAAAGAATCAAAATTTAGGCTCCAAACTCGTGAAGTGTGTTATAAGGACTGGTACTATCCCGTCTTGGAGTCCCCTTCATGTCAGTAGTTGATGTGAATGTTAATTGAAGACAAATGAAAGCCCTGGACCTGACAGCGATTCCTGTGTTTCAGCATATGACCAGATGAGCCATAACGTACATCCTTCAAACATGTTTGATTACTTCTGTTACCACGAACTGAAGTCAAGGGTCTTTGAACGGTTCTCGCAATACAGGAGGCAAAAAAAGCAATGTTTTACTTCAATATACCTTTTACTAGAGCTCGGTACAATAGGATGTGATTATTTTAGGAACATTAAAAATATGTACTATCTTCCTCCCATGCTAGGTAGAATAGTAGTCTGAAGTACTTTTGCTTTGTAATTTTCTAAAATGAAGAATTCTGATTTAACCAAACCTCTTCAGAAGGAAGCTAGCTGATACTATCTTACTTCCCTCTTTTCTTATTGTGGAATTGTTGAGAGAATGCCAGTTGTTGCTACTTGTCATCACAACTTTCTAGTCCATATTATTACTCGTTGAAGACAATAAATATTAGCCAGAAGTCTACTTAAAAACTGACCAGTGTGCAGAATTCGAGTGTGTAGGTGATAAGACAATGGCAATGTAAATCTAGGTTTGCGTTTGTTACTTAATTACACAGGTACACGTGTGCACACACACAAACCATACCTTCTGAAAAACCATTCTTTATCTGTCTTCACAATATTTATTCAGCAAAAATTTTACAGAAGTTTTTTATTTCTCAGATATTAAACTATACAAGCGAATGAACATCTCTGCTTCTCTTTCAAGGGATTGCAGCAAGAGTCACTGACGCAAGGTATTGCCAAAAGCGGGAAAACTGGGGATTGCAGTATGAAATGCAATGCTATGGCTGATGATCGTAAGATACTTTTGACTCCAAACAGAAAGCCTATTTGGTCCCATGTGCATGGTATTAACAGTGTGTAAGGTACCGTGTTTGCCTCTGAACTGGGGGAATAGATCCTGAGGCCAGTCCTCCCAGCAATGGCATGTATTAAGGGATCCACACAGGTTTCACAGCTGCACAGCACTGAGTTGCTCTGCTAGGCGTGAGCTAATGTACGGCTGACTTCTCTCTGGGGGGGAATTTGATTCTGGGTTTCAGAGGGGGCCCTTTCAGTATTCCTAATGATGTTTTTGGCTACAAAGCCTGGCAGCGTTATAGAGTTGTGGACTCTGACACCGAAGAAATTGAGCCTAAAGAGCTGTAGCAAAAGAATTCGTACCACTGCTGCCCGCTACTCAAAAAGGCAAAGGTATAAGTACACCCCCCAAAAAAAAAAATTCAGACTGTGAGCAGATTAACAAAGCTGTTTGCTATTATGGACAAAAGCTGCAGGGAAAAAAATGAAGAGGAAATGGGCTGTATTACTGTGAGTTGGCAGAGAAACAAAATACCAGGCTGCAATTTATGTATAGTAATTGTTCACGAAGCATTCTTTGGGTTTTGATAGTGACTCATTGTGTTCTTTGTGACCTTTGATGTACAGGATGGGCTGCTAGAAGACAGAGGAAGCCACAGTAAGAATATAAAACTTTATTAACTTAAGATTTTGTTGGTTTGTTTGGTATTTGGTTTTTTTTATTGCTCACTGATAGGTAGTATCTCTGGAAAAGACAGAGACATTTACCTTGAGTCCTCATGGTTTTTGCCATCTCTCCCAGGCTTTTGCAGTCAAAAAAACAGTTCTGGTTTAGCTGAAAAATAGCTTTGGTTTTGAAAAGGAAATTTGTTAAACAATTGGTTGCTGACGTTGATTACTGAGTTCTGAAAAAGAAGATAACTGATGGAAATACCACTGTGTTAACAGCCCAGGTAATGAGCGGTGATAGGCCCTGCACTATACAGGTCAGATGGAAAAGTTGTCAAGAAGATATTCTTCTGAGTGAATATTTTATGTTTTAAAGAAAATTATGGAAAAAGCCTTCCATAGAGTCATCAGAATTGACACAACAGACTTCAGCGCCGTTAAGTTCCATTATGTAAATCCACGGGGATGTAAGCCAGACGCTGTCAAGTTTGATACGCCCCAAATTTGACCTAATTAGCCATTTGGTTGTTACTTTTTTCAAAGCTTGTGCAACTCGGCTCAGTTCAGGATATAGATACTAATTGAACGTGTAACCTACAGGTGCTAAAGAATTCTTACAAAAGAAGGTTATCCTATTAGGAATGCAAGTCAAGGCTCAGGGTCGTTGTCTCAGATAGTGGGGATGAGAACAGAAATCCCATCTACAGCTCTTTTCACATCACCGTTTTATTTCCAGGAGCAAAATTCAAATCCAGAATAAATCAATGCAATCTGATAGATACTTGCCAACTGAAGCCGCTCTGACTTCAGTCAGTTGAACAGGGAGAGAACGTTTCCTTAAGAGTTTAAAAAGCTGAGACTATATAACGCAAAGCTTGAAGTGATTTACTCTACCCCCCAGCAACAAACATACTCCTGTGCAAATCACAGTTGAAACTTTCTCTTGTTCATAGACCTGCCATCCAACGTCCAGCCTGCTCATTTGTAGGTGGGTGCCGCTGCGTGACTTGCTCCAGGTTTGCCTTTCACGTTTCCCATCTCTGCCCGTGTGTCCCCAGGCTAAGATCATCTCCTTTACGCTCAGGTCCTCTTCCAACCCACGTGACAAGGAGGAATACGATAACCTTTTGTCATGACTACACCTTGGACCAGATGCCTTAATGTAAACACTCTATCTTTTCTGCTGTTTCCCTGCAATCCCCTAACCAAAATGAAATGAGATAAAAAGAGCTGCACAGCCTCTGAGTTTCCTGGCTTTTATCTTTTTATACCAAAGCCTTTGTGTTAATTTTGCATAGCTATTTTTACATGAGGAATAATATCCTGAATTACTGCTATCACGTGCACTTAAGAATCCCACCTCACCGTCCTCAAGTCATCTGGCAACCTGATAGTGTTTCCTGCTCCTTCCCTCACATCAGCGCTGCAGAGCGCCTTGCTAAAAGTTTCACATCTGAAAAAGCAGATGATTTGGCAACACCTTCCTATAGATATTTCTTCTTCTTTTTTTTTTTTTTCTTAAAAAAAAAAAAGAAATGTGCCTGTCTTTGAGTAAACTTTTCTTTCCAACTGTTCTTTTTTGTCAGCTTGCCAGCTTGACTTCTAGTATTGTTCTGCGGAGATTGCTGTAAGGAAAAATGAAAGAGAAGAGAAAGGTAGAGAACTGGGGGAAAGGGAAGAAGGGTTCAGAGGGCATTTAAAGCCTGGGGAGCCTAGCATGGGAAGGGAGATAGGCTTAGGAAACAGGGAATAAAATGGTGGAATGAGAGATAAAACAAGAACATAAAGGATAAGGGATTAGAGAGATAAGGAGTTCAAGAGATGAAATGTGAATAAAGGAAAACAAGAAAAATAAGGATGAAAGGAAAGAAGTGACAGGAGTAAGACGTGTAAACAGTTAACTAAGAAAGTATTCTGTTTATTTTAGTGAAAGAAAATTACAGTATCTTTATTATTCTCTGGTTTACTAGTTCAGAGGTATTTTTCAAACTAAGAGCTGACATTTGAGTAGTATTACTGAACAATGACAAATATAAGCCTGCCAGTTGTTGAATTAACCAATTCTGAATTTGGTTAATTAATGTCATTCAGGCAACTAAAATTTGGATAAGAAAACAAAGCAATAAAAAAAAAAATATTAACAGCTGCAATACAAAGTGCAGATCTGGAAGAACTCTTCACAATATTTGCAGTTACATCCATCAGCTCAGCGATAATCACTGCAGCACAGAGGGACGAGCTTGCTGACGCTCTGCTGCAGATTAATACCAGAGCTGAGAAGTGCAAAAATACTTGAAATCAGTGCTGGGTTCAAGTTTCAGCATTGCCCACCGGCCAGTAGAAAATTTGCTCAAGAGCACGATTTGTCTGTAAAAGTATTTCACAGTATTTTTTTTCCCCCATCTGGGTATTTATAAGGTGTTTCTGCTTGATTTGCCTGAGCTGTTCACGTAGGTCACATAATGTGGTGGAACCTAGATAATATTGCTTGTTTTCCCTGATTGTCTGAATATATATCTTCAGGAAGCTGAAATTTAGTCAAACTCGCACTCTGTTTTTTTTTCCCCCAGAAAGGCTGCAGTTACCTACAAGTCTAATAGGCAGCATCAAAAATCCCAAACTTTTTTTCATTAGTTTCTGTGCTTGACTCTGATAGGGAGTCACCAAACATCTTATTGATTAGTTTAGCCATCACCTCTCCCTTTCCAATACCCTTAAACTTGCATAAAATAGTTCAGGTTTATAGGGAAAATATTCCTTGAGGTCAGTTACTTGGTGTATAAAACTTAAAGTCTGCATATTCAGGAAAGAAAATTTTAAAGTCCTATAATTTGCTAATTAACAGAAATCTCAGTATTTTAATTTATTGTATGTATTTTGGCAAGCACTCATTACACCACCACTTTTCAGGTTTTTCTTTCCTTAATGTCCAAGGCCTTTCCTGACTTGACTGACTGTGTGCATCCCCGTATCCCTCCCCAACATGAAACAGAAATGTGGGCCTACAGAGGGTAACATAAATTTACATCTCAGGAAGTGGGGGGCTTAACTTTCCACATGGGGACCCCTTATTGTGCTTCTATTACAACCTCCCTTTCCTTTCTCTTCTGCAGGAAGATATTTTGGAAGCTCATGCACCTTCTGAAGGTGTCCTGAGAAGAACCAGAACAAACGGGGTCGTCTTCTGCTCCACAAAGAGCAGGGCATCAGCACTCAGTGGTGAAATCATTTTGTTTCTTTCCACCCTCTTTCTTGATTTCTTTCTGACGGGCTGAGATGCGGGTTGAGCTGCAGCAAGTTTCTGTCGGAGCACGAGGTGTCCTTTGCCTGCTGCAGACACATGCAGGTCTCGGGCTATCATGAAGGTTTTTGAAGATACAATCAAGGTATTACATATCCCTTTTCCTCATGTTTGATGAGACAATCCCCCAACAGAATTTATTCCTCCAGAGCATCCACAGAGAAGAGAAAATGAAGTCTCTAACAAGTGCTGGTCCCAATTCTGGTGCCATCCAGTCCTGTTAATTCTGTCAGAGAGAGAAAAATCTTAAGATTTAAATGTTTTGATTTAGTACAAAGCATGAGTTAGTCGTTGGAAAACTGGCTTTGCTTAAAAGCAGAAAAAACACATTAAAATAACCCTAAAGCACCCCTTGCATCCAACCCTGTGAACCCAAACTGAGCAGCCTAAAGCACCTAAACTGTAGTAAGTAGTCATGTATTTACAGAAGGACCCAAGTCCTAGGTCCTCTGCTGAAGTATTCGAGGTGCTACAATGAGAAACCACCAGTAACAAACAGCAATTTAAACATCCTAAATTACATTCTGTAAAGTCTCGGCTTGCCAAATGCCTGAATGAAAGAGGATGTGAAAGATGGGCTCTCCTTCATTCTAATTCAACAGATTCCGGGATTATCTGTTAAAAATAGGACATTTTCTATTCTGTAATAATAATAATTTTCCATAGACAGCTGTTGATGTGCCCATAGGTTCACAATAGCTCTTTTTGCAGTGGATTGTAATAACAATTTCTTCAACTATGTCTTTGAATTCAGAGCTGTACGAGCTATTCACAGTGAACACTTCAATCAGTGAATTTCAGCTTTTATTCTGCCTGTAAATTGTTACAAACGTTCCACGCAGACATTTGATATAAATACACTTTGCCCCGCCGGTTTGTTCACAACATGTTTTTGCTGCGGTGTTTCAATATTCATTATTACCATTGCACAACCGGTCACTTTGGTTGACCAGTGTTGTTTGTTCTGGGAAAGAAGCAGTAACCAAGAGGAAATCCATGTCGTGGAGCCGTGATGGTCCAATGGATAAGGTGTGCGCAGTTAAGTTAGGAGGAGCGAGATCACAAGACTAAAGAGGTTTTTAGGACTATTTTAATATTTCCTTTCCAGTTCCCTTGACTCAGACCTTGCTTGTAACATCGCTATGAGAACAAAGAGGCCACTTGAACATTATAGGCTGAGGTCAAATTGAAAATTAATGATCTCTTATCACATTCAGACAAAGCTCCAGCTGCAAAGGGTGGGGTTGGGTGCTTTTCTGGTTTATTTAATTGCCACTGAATCAGGGCTCTGAACAGGGCTTGCCTAGTCAGAGCTGCAAAAGATGAGCTCACATGCCATTTTCCGAGTCCCTTTGCTGTGCTCGCGCCAGAGCCTGGCCTGGCAATCCTTTATGTGGCTGGTATCTTCGGCAAGAGCAAGCGGAGTGCAAGTTTAATATCTTAATGAAACAAATGTCAGGCATTTGTTTTATATGAATAAAACATCTTTGGCATAAACCTCGCTGAAAAACAAATTCCAAAAAGGTTGTAAATCAGAATTCAGCTTTCAGTGCGCTAAAATGTGTGTGTGAAAAATTATGCTGAAGAGCCAGCTCTATCTAAACTAAATCGTTTGGCAATGTCCTGTCAGTGCAGGGGAAAATGGATGTAATGTGCACATATGCACAAGGAGTGACTCAGAATGATGTACAAGTGTTACAGTATCTAGTCCAAAAGAAATACCTGGAAGTCAGGAAATAAGGCTCCACGGTTCAGCAGATTTGTCTGAGGATAGATGTTCTGGTTTTGAAACTCTGGTTTTTCCCCAGAGTGCCGTAAAGATGTCTCATGCAAACAAATACAGTCTGGGTCAACCGATATCTCTGGGACTATTGCACAAACTATAGTTTTATTTGGTATTTATGGGAGAAGAGTTTCTGGAAAAAAACATAGCTGCTAGCAGCTTAAGGACTGAATAGTAGATTGATATCTGTAGCTCCTGGAGCAAGACCTGTAGCCTAAACACACACTCGTTAATCTATACGTAAGTCCAGGCATTTCCTTAAGTAGTCATGACAGTTTAGTTACCTTCGAATATTCATATAAGTGAGTTTTGTTCACAAGAAGGGCAGCAATCTCAAATACTTCTACCAATCTGTTTTCAAGCGGAGAAATCATCTGAAGCCTCCGGTTTCCTGTTTATAAGAGTTTGGGCTGCCCAGACAAAACACAGCAGCAGGAACAATAGCACAGGGCTTGGATGACTCTTACGGCACCTCCAAGGCTGGGTTGTCTTAGCTAAAGGTAACATCACTCCAACTTACTCTCATCGTGTTGGAGCTGGCGACTTCAAAATGATCTGGTATCTATTTGTAAAGTTGGTGTTCAAATGCATAATGAAATGGTACCATAGAATCATAGAGTAGTTTGGGTTGGAAGGGACCTTTAAAGGCCATCTAGTCCAACCCCCCTGCCATGGGCAGGGACATCTTCAACCAGATCAGGTTGCTCAGAGCCCCGTCCCACCTGACCTGGAATGTTTCCAGGGATGGGGCATCCACCACCTCTCTGGGCAACCTGGGCCAGTGTCTCACCACCCTCATTGTAAAATATTTCGTCCTTATATCTGGTCTAAATCTTCCCTCTTCTAGTTTAAAACTGTTACGCTTGTCCTATCGCAACAGGACCTGATAAAAATTCTGTCCCCATCTTCCCTGTAAGCCCTCTTCAAGTACTGAAAGGCCATACCTTTACCCATCCCACTAGTGTGCTCTATTTTACTGTTAGTATACACAAATGGAAAACACAACTTTGGGTCAGCTACTGTTAGGCTATCTGTCCTTGAGGGGGTTTGCTGGGGTCGCCTGCCCTTTGGAAACCTTCCAGAAGGGAAGACCAAAGACTGCGTCGGGTCCTTGTGTTCATTTGCTGGAAAGAAGTCCGGCTCTGTCAGGTATAGTGATTGAGGTTTCTTGGAAAACTCTGATGAGGAGGCTTGCGATGAGAAGACAGAAAGATGATGGAGGCCCTTGCCAGAATAGCAGATCAGATATAGCTCTCTTGGTCACCATGGTGAAGTGGGAATCCAGCTCAAATAGAGCAACAGACTGTCTCCCGCTAACTAGACCGTGATGCTCCAGTTCATCCTACTGAAGGGCATCTGTGAGACAGCGCTGAGCACCACTCATGAACTATTACGTAGTAGGTCGCAGTGTTGACAAATGTTTTCAATTTTTTTCCGAAGTGCCACTCATGTCTGACTTTCCCATGTTCTTCCCTGCTGCTACCCCAGTGTAAACAGTGCGGGGTCATGCAGGAACCATTCTCCCGCTCTCCAAAATGGTATTGCTGGGGATCTGGGGATGACTAATCTCTCCTGTTTACAGTCTGCTAGCTGTTTGAATCCTAACATAATTTAGATGACAGGGTTCGGGAGACTAGAGAATTACGTGTTGCCAAGCTACTAAGGAAAATTTAAAAAAAAAAAGACTTTTCATGAAGTGTTTGGTAATTTCCCTCACTGCCTGTACCATCGCAGCCTGTAGTTCTGCTACCCTGCTCTTCCCTCTGGGCTTACAAGAGACACCTAATGTATTCACCTTACCCATCGGAGACCTGAGGACCATTTCCAAGATGCCCACGAGAAGATGAAGAAGAGGAAGGAAGCAGACTTAGTAATTTAATCATGCCCTGGACTGACTAGCCTTTAAACAACTGTGCTGATATGGGAGATTTCCCACAGAAATTACCACTTGGGCATCTAGTCCCTTCTCCATACCTGTAGCATATATATATAAATATATAACCTTCATATATATATATATATATATTAAAAAAACCCCACTCAGCTGTATGTTCGCTAACTGTCCAGTGAGTACTCAAATTATCTTTTGAAAAATCCTTTTGCAGTTATATACCACTTATTTTAGTCTGCATTTGAGGCCATTAAATAAATCAGAGAAGATACACAATTCTAGAAGTCCTTTTAATCACAAGATAGATGTAGGCATAAAATGGTTGTCTGTCTATAAACTGAAACTGAAAAAGTTATACCAGAAATGAGGTGTAAATTTTTAACATTGCACATAATTTAGCTGCTAGAACAATTTAACATTTGGGCACTACACATGGGATGTGGGATAATTTTTGTCACTTGAAGTCTTTGAAATTGGAAAACTTCCTAGAAGATATGTTCTAGCTCAACCACAAGTGACTGAGCTGCAGACTCAATAACTCAAAATTGAGGCAGACTGTGGAAATGTCTGGGATCTGCCTCACACGGGATGGTAGGCTAGAGAACCGTGACGGCCCCGAAATCTATGAAAACACTTTGTCTTTTCTGCATGGTATTTTAAAAGGAGCTCTCTCAGCACAATCAGTTAAAACCAGTGTTCAAGGCCAGGTTGGACGGGGCTTTGAGCAACCTGGTCCAGTGGGAGGTGTCCCTGCCCATGGCAGGGGGCGTTGGAATGAGATGATCTTTAAGGTCTCTTCCAACCCAAACCATTCTATGAGTCTGTAAAAAAACCTGCAGCAAATAAAACTGCAGTCAATTAAAGAGTGAAGGTGGAAGATGTACTTACCCTACAGCAGATGGGGTGAATTGTAGAAATTAAACAGAATGGTCCTGATAAATCAAACAACAAATCGCATTCCGAATTTGATAAAAATTCATATTTTAGATACAGCACGTGAAGAAAAAGAAGAATTCAAATAGCTGTGGAAGAACATCAATACCCATTTTGAAAACATATTCAGCCAAACAGCTGTCATAGTAACTTTTGCAAATAAAAGTGTTTGAGAGGATCTTTACTGGAGAATACGACATTAAGTGGTATATTTCTTAGAAACCTGGCACTGTTACTCATCTTAAACTGGAAAGATTTGACAAGAATGGGAAAATTCAGCTGTGCCAGCCTAGCAGGTGTGAGGGAAAGAAAGTTTTCAAAGCAAAGCCCACGGTGGGTTTCAACATTGTGCCCTTTTGGAGTTTCTTGCTATGAGTTTTACCTAATGGCAGCTATTTTGTACCAGCCAGGGGATTAGCAGGTGATGTACTGAGTCATTTCTGGAAAAAAAATTACACGTGGCTGCTTGTGGAGTTGTTAGTGGACCAAGATCTTTCCTAGATTGTGCTCATCTTTTGATTGTTTTTTGGGGTTTTTTTGCATGATAAACTAGAAAGTGTTTTGTAAATGATTACATTATTAGCGCAGAATATATTACCGAGTAACATGGAAGCATGGTCACATCAACTTGCAGAGTATGTAGAGGGGCTACAGTCAATTTAAGTTGAAAAGCAACTTTAGCTACACTGTCATGTTTAAAAGCTAAACCGGGCCTCTTCTTGTCTCCATCGGTGCATGGGAACGAAAAGGCAGAAAAATCTGCCTCTCTCTAGCTAACTAGTCCAACTGCTGTCTAGTGGTATTGTTATTAGTAAATGGAAATCTTGTTACAGTAGGAATCAACAAGATGCTGATTGCGATAGTTTGGGCGAATTTCACGTAACCGTTCCGACAGGTACTGTTGGAAGCAGAGGTGGGCGGATTCTGATAACCAGAGATGCTTCTGAAATTAATAAACCTCACTTAATCTGGACACTCAAAGCTGAGAAAAGCCAACCGTCTTCCCTTAGCGCCCTTCTGCGGCAATAAGGAAATTTTGCAAAAAGTGAGTTTACATCTAAAATGAGGAAAACCATTAAGGCAAAAGGAAAATAATGTTTATTATGGAAAATACCACAGTAAGACATTGACACAAACAGGAAAGAAATGCCTACACTTCACAGCATCGTGTTTCGGTTACCTCCAGCGGAGGAGTATCCTCTCTGCACGCTGGTCCCGCTCTCCCCATCCCTTTTTGACCCGTGCACTGCCTTATTGCTTGTTGTCAAAATTACTGAAGTTTCAGGAATATATTCATGCAGGTCCATCTTCTGCTGCTAAGAGAAAATCCCAATAAGTTTGGTAAGACTGGCAATTACTTCCATACTATATTTTGCCCTATCTGTGGTTTTAATACTGATATTGCATCTTCACTTTTCACTGTAATATGAAATCTAGGCGCTTAGCTGATTACAAGGCTGGAGCTTCTCTATCATCGTAGCTGGCCTCTCATCCTATACTACTTGGCCTTGTTCTTACCAGAGTTCATTTTGCCTTATTTCCAGCTGTGGCATAGAGATTTTCTATGGCATAGAAAACTCCTGAGCCATGGCTTTTATTTTGGCATAAGGTACAGTTCCTTTTTCTCTGCTTTGTAGTCTACTGGAAGAGGCAAACGTTGACGACTGCAACTTCTCCCAGTGAATTTTCACTACAGCTTTATTATGCTTTGGTCAGTTGATAAAAATAACTGCATTTCACTGCTTCTGTAACCTGAACTGCAGAAAATCTTAACGTTAACCATCACCACACTGGGATAAGGGGCAATTAGTTTTCAAGTATGGTCTGACTCGTTCTCTTTCTTACGATCTCCATTAAACTATGGCAGAGAAATCCTTCCCAGATCTTCGGTGCTCTTACTGGCTTATTTAAGTCTTCTCTTCCTTGTGCATAAAATCCTGTACATTGCAGTACGTGTGAGTTAAGATTTGTCATTTCAAAAGGATTTCTTGCTTTAAACTTACTTCTTCTTGAAACCTGGCCTCGTATTTAGTTCATCATTGGCTGTAAAAAAAGCAGCCAGGTTGGAAGGAAATTAATATAGAAGTTAGAAGTAATTAAAGCTCAGAGTTGGCTGGACACTTCTGAAAAGTGCAGATGACTACCTGTGTCCACATATGCAGTGCATTTGTCTCAGTTACTGGTGTGTGAAAAGCAAGGAACGGAACGAAAGCTACTCTTGCTGCCATAACTACAGCAGATGCTGCGTGGTGCCTGCTGTAATACAGAAATATGCTCTCACGCTTTTACAGCAGCCTTGTCAGCCCTTTTTGTCCTACCTCTTGTGACCTTGATTTCAGACCTCTGACTTCCCGTTTCCTCTGGCATCCTATAACAAATAAATACATGGACGAGTAGGTGATCGTGTGAGACTCCAAGTTATTTACTGGAGAAGAAGATACTGGAGAGGAGGCTGCTCAGAGATGCTCTGTAGTTGGCAGTTTAAAATTCTCTATTTCTCTCTGATTTTAATTAATAGGCTTGTATTTAAGATGAAATGTATTCAATTTGTGCACAGTGTAGAGAATGTCGCACTACAAGATCGGTTATATACATAGCAATACAATTATCATTCTCTGCTGACAAATGTACCGTGATATTGATAAAAAAGCAATAACTTCAATGTACGTGTCAAAATCAGCCCCGATAGCTTATTACAGATTGTTAAATGAACATAAATATCTAATGTTCAGCCTGTGATGTTCATTTGTACCATGGCAGATGAAGGTATAGGTCGAAGAATTAATTTAAAAGACAATAGCAAGTCTCTTAATATTCACTGAGTCTAAGCTATATCTCTTTGCAAGCATTTGGGAAAGTATGGGGCACTAGTTCCCCACCCTAGGACCAGGCTGCAGAGAACTGATGACGTTCAACTAGTTAACCCTCCTTAAGTGTCCCTGAGGTCTTCTGGTCAGCCACAATCTGCCAGCTTATCCATAATCACCTTTCCATGTTTCCAAGAAGAGAGCGTGGCTCTGCAGGCTGCCGGGGTTGCTGCCGTCCCCCTCCCAGCTCCCTCCCGCATTGAGCCAAGGCAAGGGCAGAGCGATGGGCCAGGTTTTCCCAGTGGCGAAGTGGGTTGTGGGCTGGTCAGGCTGAGTCTTTTATGAAAAAGTCTCTATCACATCAACACATTTGCTGATTTTTATGTATTTTTTTAAAGGAAAAGGAAATGGGGGGCATAACCTCAGATAGATCCCGTTTCCTCCTTCATTCATCAGCTTTCTTACCCACGTTTAGAAATGTAAGGAAGCAAGTTATGAACAATCTATTTTGGACACTTCCTAGACTAAAATAAACCCATTTCTATGGTTGTGGAGCTGGTGAGGCTGTTGAAAGGCACAGGGCTGAAGTACTGACACAAACGGTGATGAGCCCAAGAACCTGCCACAGCCTTCCTCGTGCGCTGCACCAAAGGCTTGGGCATGTCCTTGGCCACCGGCACTGCAGCATCCAGCGAGCTGCAAGGAGACCAGGTGGAGTCAACCACTTCTCTTCTTCTTTCTCACGAGGGCACGATCTCAACGGCCCCTGGGTGAGGACTTGCGCGGCAGAAGGGGGTTTCCCACCCACGTCAGCAGAAGAGAGGCTGATGCTTTTGGTTGACTTCCAAATGGCTTGTACCTCTGCTTTGTGGAGAGGAAACGCAAGGTACATTCAGCGATGGCAGCAGTGTGATTTACTTTGGTGCTGGGTGACTTTTTCTAAGGTCATCAGCTGCATGATCTCTTCACACAGCACTTTCAAATGATTACCACTTTTTAGCATTTTCCTGTTTGTCCTTTTTACTTTCTTTACGTTTTCTGCCCTTTCTGCTACATTTTTCCGATGAGAAATAGCCACTGCAAAGAGTTTGCTCACTTGCTGTTTATAGAGGCCCAGTAAGATCGGTATTGGCATCGGCTTCCTTAGAAAGACACGGATGAACCTCATCCAGGTTCCTCTGGGGGGAAAAATTCCCACCTTTTTGTTCAGATGTGGCAGAGAAACACAGAAGAGATAAGTATTTTGTTGTCAATTAGCCTTTATGGATTTCAGCTGACTTGATTATCAAGTCCCCATACAGAAGAAATTTGTTTCGCTGGTAAATGTTTTCCTATGTAATAGTACAAGTTTAAGTTCTCCCAAAAAAAGAGTTTCATTGTGAAAAGGAAAATAAAGTTGGCTTGCGCCAATGTAATCATCCTCCTTTGCGATCCTAGAGAGAAGGATGGTTGGATTACATGTGTGCGACGGCAAAAGTCCACCACAAATGTGGCACCTACGATCTGAGGTGCAGGTAGTGGCAACTGTTGTGCCACATTAAAGCTGAGATCTAAAACCGAGGGCTTGGCTATATGTAAATGGCAAAATACTGTGGCCTTTGTTTTATGAGCAGTTGTGCGCAATATTGTCACCTGCTTCACATTTTAAAAACAGCGACTACACCCCAGTTACTTGTAATTTTCCTTCTCGCTTTGTAGTACCTTGCTTCATCTCTTTCACTGCATTATAATACCGAATAATATTAAATGCTGATATTTGTCCCACTGCAGGTAAAAGCAAAGCTGTCACCGAGTGCCACAGAACCCTTTAACAGTTTCCACGTTTCGCTTCAGAGGCATCAGCTTTTACATAAAATGGCTCCTTTTAAGTGTATTGACTGGACACACACATAAAGCACTTTGGGCTGGAATCCCGTACATCTCCTGTTATGACTCAGCTGCCCTATATTTGCAACCTTTATTTTGTCAGATAAAAGAAAAAAAAATAAATCATCATAGTGCAGACCAATTCACTGCTAATTGTAGTCTCTAAAGAAAATTAAGATGCTGTAATATACCATTAGAGTCTCTACAATTTGTACTAGGCACCCGGATATGTTTCCCTAATTAATAGTTCCTTTCGTGTCCAGATTAAAAATAGCTATTAAGAGCTCTGGGTAGATGATACAGCAGTATGAAATAGCATCACACCTGTCTCCGTGTCGCAGCTTCCCAAGTGTAAGTAGGAGTCAAAATTTCCCTCCTCATTAAATAAAAACACTGATAGATAGTACATCACTTGGCATCTCCAAAGTGATATACCTAAGACATACCATCTGCTACGAAGTTGCAAAAACATAGCCTGAGAAAAGTGGGACATCAAGGTGGAGCTTAATTTTCTTTAGTCAGTTTTCTGTCTATCCTGGACTCGAGCGCGGATGGTGCAGGCTGGGCTTCTGGCGCCCGTAGCTGCGACGGCACAGGCAGACAGGACGGGAGCACGGCCGCGAATGCAGTCATGTAGGATACAGGGAAAGTTCAGTTCGCTGCTCCCAAGGCAGGCACATCTTTAGTAACCGGGAAAATAATTGCTTTCGAAGGCAGCAGGAATCACAGCTTCGGGTTCTGCTGTCCTGGTGAGCGCTCTCAGCGCTGAAATACAAAGCCGTATTTCCGTTCGCTCTTTCTTCCCCTGGTCGCAGGAGGGGTTTTTTTTGCAGGGTTGCAAAGTGCACAGATCCCGCCTTGGAGCTCAGCCTCTGCTCCGAGGGCTGGGGACACTTGCTGAAGGTGCGAGATTGAAGCTGGAGGCTAAGGTGACCATAAATTCCTGATGTCCTACTTGCTGGAGAAGTAGGACAGAGAGAGCACCCTGGAAATGAGCAGACACCCAACACCCTCCTTGCTGTGCCTCGCTGGATTCAGACCCGGGTGTCAGGCTGAGAAACAGCCGGAGAAATCAAGAGTGAATAAAAAAAGAAGACTTTCCAGCTGCATTTGCAATGGCATTTTTTGGGCACCCTCCTTCAGCATTCTGAGCACTGCGAGTCTCAGTCAGGTCCCTGAGAGCTGGAGACAGAAATACGGGAACATTCCCATCTGCTCACAGACAGCCTTAGTCTTTCAGACATCCAGCAGTCCAGCTGGAGACACGGCTCTGCTCAGGTTGCCAAACAAGTAGACAATTGGATAAAATCCGGGGGCAGAAAAAGTGCCTCCATTTGGAGTAACGAGGTCATCCTAGTTCAGCGACGTGATTTCCAGCTCATAAGGCAGGGATGCAGCAGCGGGTCTGGTGGCACCAGCCACCACCACGCCGCTCCAGGCATTGCTACCTGCGTCCCTCCTGGAGGCCACCCGTCTTCTTACTTACACAGTTATCCAAATAAAAGACCTCTGGCATAACATTCATACCTCTCCACTTCAGCACGCACGTCTGCTCAGAAAAAGCATCTCGCTGATGTGCTGGTGGTTAGAGCACAGCTATATTAAACAACAGAGAGTAACCTGGACTCTTCAGAAATTAAAGAGAATCCCAGCCCTTTCCGTTTCAAAATCCTGCAAGCAAAAAAAAAGCCTCCAGAGCTTACAGCATCCCAGTCCTCAAAGCCACCAGCGCTGAGTGCATTGCCTGGAAAACACGCGCTGTTATCCGAAGACAGACACTCAATATGATCTTCACAGAAGAAACATCTCCGCTCTCCCCCCAACCTCCACAGGTCCTTTTAACTCCTCCATTGGCACCTGGGGTGTCCCCCGCCATGGTCTGACTGGTGTAGCACCATGGGGATGGGGTGCTTTCCGGGAAGGCTGCCTGCGCCGAGACCTTCCCCTAGCACTGCAGGAGCGCGTAGGACGCATGCAATTGCTACACCTTGTTTCTGCATGTCTCAGCTGGGTTTTTCTGAACTCTTCCCATGCACAAACCTAAAAAAATTCACTGTTGTCTCCTCCCTGCTTTTCTCCAGGCCTAAGGCAAAGGCTGCCGTGGAGACCGCCTGGGTTAAATTGGCACAATTAAACAGTGTTAAGCAGTCCTAGGAAATGCAACGCTGTTTTCTGCTTTACTGAAGGCATGGTACGTGGCTGTCAGATTACTGTCGGGAGAAGGAGGATGACCTGTTGGAGGACCGTGGAGCTGAAACCCGCGCCCACGTGCTGCCACTGCGTGTAAAGCTCCATCTCCTCATCTAAAGGAAATTCCCATTAACGTGCTGCCCCTTTTCACCTTACACATTTTTTAACTAAAGACCAAGTGTGCAGGGGAGCTTTTCACCTGTCCACCTCCAGGACGTGGGTTGATCTCCAGCAGCTGAAACCAGGGAAGTTCTGCTGCTTGCTATGCAAGGATGGGTAGGATCAGGGTCACCACGTGGTGGATCAAGGCTTGCTAGTGCTGGTCGCTATTTCCTAATTAAATGAGAAGTGGCTTTTTAATATTGGCATCCTTTCTCTGTGTCAATAGAAGCCTTTGATGGGGTTGGGTGTAAGCACACGTAACATTTGATGGGGGTCAGGGCAACCCCCGGGATCAATACAGGCCAGGGCATGAAGGGATTGAGAGCAGCCCTGCCAAGAAGGACTTGGGGGTACTGGTGGATGGAAAGCTGGACATGACCCGACAATGTGCACTCACAGCTCAGAAGGCCAGCCGCATCCTGGGCTGCATCAAAAGCAGGGTGGCCAGCAGGGCGAGGGAGGTGATTCTGCCCCTCTGCTCCACTCTGGTGAGACCCCACCTGGAATACTGTGTCCAGCTCTGGAGCCCCCAGCATCAGAAGGACATGGACCTGTTGGAGCGGGTCCAGAGGAGGGCCACAAAGATGCTCAGAGGGCTGGAGCACCTCTACTATGAGGACAGGCGGAGAGAGTTGGGGTTGTTCAGCCTGGAGAAGAGAAGGCTCCGGGGAGACCTTGGAGCAGCCTTCCAGTACCTAAAGGGAGCCTACAGGAAAGATGGGGAGGGACTTTTTAGCAGGGCCTGGTGTGATAGGGCAAGGGGTAATGATTGTAAACTAAAAGAAGGTAGATTCAGACTAGATATCAGGAAAAAATTTTTTACAATGAGGGTGGTGAAACACTGGAACAGGTTGCCCAGAGAAGCTGTGGTTGCCCCATCCCTGCCCCTCAGGGGCACAAGGGCCATATGAGATGGGAAGCTGTTGAATTGGTCCTCTTGGGCCTTCCTCTCTTATCTTTGAGGTGAATAAATGAATCATGAAGCACAGCGTTTAAGCTCAGCAGTAGCCAATATTCCAGGTTTTCAACACGGGGAGAAGATGGGAACTTCTAGTAGAGCTCCCTTTCTAGTGTCTGCAAAGTCAGAGAAGAAACAGAGTGCAACAAAACATGCAAGCATCATTAGCAGAGAAAAATAAGCATGGTTTTTCCATTTTACTAACCCAGACTATTACTTCTATCATAGGTGATGATTTTTTTTAAGCCTGACTATCCCTTTAAGAAAGGCTTAGAAACACCCTTCAGAGACTTGTAATGAAATAACATTATTTATCAGTATTAAATATAGATAAACAAAAATGAGAAACAGACTTAATTGAAACCCTCTGTGAAATCTGGCTAATCAGTTTTCATTTCCAGGAGGCTTTAACTTATGTTATTTAATTTATTATTTATCTGTTCTATTTTGATTTTGCTTTTCAGCCCCAGTGCTGGGCTTTGGGCACTTTAGAAACAGTCAGTGAGAGGTTGGAAGTATCACCCCGACTTCAGTTGGGCCAATATTTCACCCGCGTTTGAATCTTACTAAGGCTTTGATAAGCTTAATGATCATACAAGGGTCCCCTTGACTTCACTAGTGACACTAATCCTGAATTCAGGCACATTATAATATATTTCCTGACCACCAAAGTGCTTTTCCTTTTGGACCCCATTTTACCTCCATCCCATGCAAACACGTTGCCATTTCACTTTATTTCTTTAATTTATAGGCATCAAAGTTGCTGAATCAGGAAACTGAGGTTATAGCTGTTGAAGAAACGAATCCCACATTGTGACAAACTGCTTTTTCGGCAGATTTTCTTGCGTTCCTCATTCTGAGTCACTGTCACACATTTTAAAGGCCAGAGTTACATATGAAGCTCTTGATGGTGAGAGCTGTGCCCTTTCTTGTGGTTTCTGCAGGCAGACGATTGCCGTCCTGTGTCTCTACTGGTTGCCTCTAGCTAACGATGCTTAATTCGCATCGCACTACTTCCTGTGTCACTGGAGCGTGTGACATTGCCTACCAGAACTGGAAGTGAAGGGGTTAAATTTGACTCTGTTAATTGGATTCTAATTAGCCCGACAATGCTCCTCATCTCTGCTGAAGTGTAGCACGCTGGGATTCCACCTCCTTATGGGGAGGAATGGGAGAATTTGGGGGAAGAAGTAAAATTCAAGAATCAGAAAAAAATAAAACCGATTAAAACTGGGTAGAACAAGTCAAACGTTTTGTGTTTAGCTATGGTAGTAATTGGCTGTGTATTTCCTCAAAAGTCAAGACTTAAAAATGTCTGTGACGTTCAGGGTAGTGGCCAGGGAAAGTAGAGCATCGTGATCTCTGGAGAAGCAAGATGCGCTACGGGATCTATCCATTTAGGCAAGTATTTTCTGGCCCTCAAAAACACGATGTGCAGTTCTACGCACAAGTCTATCCTCACAATGTACCTTTGCGATAAGGAAGTCAGTTGACCCCCGTTTTGCAGGCTAAGGGGACTGAAGCCCGGGCTGGTTAAATGAGTTGCTCCAAGTCACAATGGAAAATCTCAGCAGAAGCAGAGAGGAGCCGCGGGTCTGCGGTGCTCCTCTCCAGCTTGACACTGGAACCTTCCAATACTTAAAGAATTATTAAAATGTTAAATGAGTTGAAATGAAAGGCTCTGTCCAGAGCCGGAGTCATCATTTGGATTATTCACTCGGTTCTTTGAAAAATACACAAATGCGGCAGTATTATGAATGCAATTACAGCCAATGGAGAATTCTCATATGAAGGGCAAATCAAAAGGAAACCATCTATGTTTTATATTTCTGTGGTCTCTTCCATCTCAACAGTGATAGAGAGCGTGGCTGCGCATACATATCTGAAACATATGTTGATTTTTGTGCTTGTGAGCTGGTTAGGCTCGGGGGGAATTCTCCCACAGTGGTTACACTGAGATAGAGGAAGAAAGAGGGCGAACAGCTCATGGGCTTTAAGATCTTCTTCTGTTCCTCCTCGAGATGCGAGTGGCAGCGCCTGCCCTTGCCCTCTTCCACCCACCCTCATCCTCTTTCCATGCCTGGATTTTCTGTCCTTCTCCTCACCGGGAGCACTTGGGAGCAAATTATTCAGGACGGAGGGAGATGGGCACAGATGTGACCACCTGCTGCATATGCCTTTCTTCTCATGGGCTTTTCAAAAGGCACTTCATATTTTAAAAAGGAGGAGGAAGAGACAGTGGCCTTTGGTGTTGCTCACCACTGACACAGCTGGAGCTGGCCGGGGGTGGTGGGGTGTTATTTTTTACAGGTTGGCAACCAGACGCTTGTTGCAACGATATACTTTTTTTTTTTTTTTCCAGAGATCGCCTGAGTGTAGATGTGCCAACACGGGTTCCGGTTTTACCACAGCTAATTCTCTTATTTCAAAGAGAGGAAATATCCTCGGACAAATCTGCTTTGTCAAGGTTGAAAACGTTCCACACCACAGATGGTGACCATAAGGTGCAAGTGAGTTTTCAGCTGAACCGGTGACACCCTACCCATTTGCTTCACTGCTGAAGATTTTAAAACTAGTTTTTGTTATGAGAAGCTGAGCAAGATACTTCTCTCCAAATGTCTCTTCCTCCTGTTAGCTCCCCACTTCCATATTCATGGCACTCCTGCTGCTACTAGCACTACCATGCGTAGCACCTACTGCAAATTGTCCAGTTCCTGTTGTTAGGATGGCAGTTCCCTTTGGTTTTTGAAAAATTCATTAAGCGAGGGGGTGGAAGGGGCAGCAGAGCCCTGTTATGGTCCAGCACCCTCTTGTAGGAGGGGTTTTTTTCCCAGGTGTGCCGCTGCACCGTGGCTTGCTGGCATTGTAACCAGATGAACACCTCGACTTTGATGCAAAAGCAACTGGTTGCGTTTAGATGATCTGCGGTGTTGCAGCACAAAAAAAAATTCTGCGTACAGGAATATTGTTGTGGGGAGTTTCCCAGAAATGGTTTGGGGGTTTTCAGGCCCTTCTAACACGGTGTGAGATTTTTCTTGTGGACTGAACAGAGCCCCGACGGGAGTGGTGATGGCAGCTCACAATAATTGGTACCGTGCTTCTTCTGATTCCTCTTAACTGAGGGGTTTTATGTTAATGTGAGAGAACCCACCTGTGGTTGGCGGCCTCAGGAGCTGTATCTAATTTTTCACTTTTGTAAATTCCCCGATTTCGTTGTCATGCCTCTGCTACTATTTTGCGGTGTAGTCATCGGTCCTCACTTCTCTTTTCTCCCTGACTAATTCCTCCCACAAAGAAAAATAAGGTTTAAAGGGGGGGGTTGGGGGGTGGTGGTGTGTGCGTATTAAGGTTGGCTTGCTCCAGACACAATAACAAAAATACAAGTCTAAAAGGAAACCTGATTCTGTCTCTGGGAAACTAAAACAGAAAGTAAAAGTGAGTGGCGAGGTCTTCCCTCCCCGAGAAGCTTGTCTTCCTTTTCCTTGCGTTTCTTTAACTGGCGGACTTCAGGAGGGGTTTGTTAGCAGAAGGGCAGCGGGCTGGGGGCATAAATTACTCCGGCCTTGTAAGGAAGTTGTGTTAAGTATTAAATGTACTTTGGGGCAACTCCTGCAATTCCTCACCCTCCCCATTTGTGGTACATCTTTTTAGAGTGAAAAGCTATATATACATCACGTTGGCGTAATTCACGCTCCCTCTCTTCCTCATTTTGGGGCTAAATTCAATCTAAGCAAGTGCACATCCCCAGATTAGAGCTGCTATGTGGCTCCCACCAAGAGAAGCCCAGTACGTACAGGTCCTCCTCGCCTCCCTCACTGTTATCCTAGCACCAGTCCTAGCTAGTTCTTCAGCTCTGACACGTCTCCATAACACCACTTCCCTATTGCTGTGCCTCCAGACCACGTACCCCTTTCCCTGCTTTGCTCCATCTCCCTTTGGCTTCTCTATCACGGGTGGCATTCCCGTCCTGGCACGTCACTCTCCATCTACCTCCTCTCCTGCCACTTTCTAACACAGCTTCAACCCATAGCTGCTCTCTCCTGGATCCCACCACATCCCTTGTGTTGACTGCATGGAGCATAAGCTGTTTGACTTCTCTTTCAAGACCTACCATGACGTTGCCCTTCTTTATCTCTCGCTTTCATTCATCCGTTGCCTTTATATTCGGTTTCCAAGCGCTCTTTTCAAACTTTTTCTGCTCTGCCCCTCAAATCTATCCTTCATTGTCATGCTTGTAAAAGATTTGACAATAGTTTGGTAATACCCATCACACTGACCCATTTGTCTCGTTATCCTCTTATGTCCCTTGCTCTGGTTTTATCTAAGTGTTCAGCTTTATCACACTATCTTAACATGTACCTGAGGGTTTTTGAAGCTGGATGAGTTATGCTATTATGGAAAGGGCATGACATGAAAATAAAAATCACCAGATGTTCAGAAGAAGCTCACAATACTGAAAGCTGGGACTGCCTCTCTACAGATCTTTTTTCTACTGGCTTCAGTGGGAGCAAGACTGAATATTTTTCTCCCTGGTGCTGCTATAAATTATAGCAGCCTCACCTGAGTCCTCTGCTTGTCAAATGCTCTGTTCCTGCCCGATCGATGGCAAATTTTTAGCTCTTTTGGGGCCCACCTTCTGCAAGTCTGTAGATATAATCTGGTTAGTGAAAAGAAGAACGGTGGTCTCCGTGCATACTCAGAATAACCATATTAACATAAACTGTGAAAGTTCTGTAAATAGGTGCTTCCACTGCTTGAGGAGACATGCAAACTATTTGCCATTCCTTATACAGCATGTAATTTAAATATTTCAAAACTTGAAATAAATTACTGATAATAAAATTCAAGTGTAATACTTCTTTGAATATTTTAAATCAGATATAAATTGTTCAATGAAGTTGATCTAGTCTTAGCATACTTTTCAAGAGATTTAATAGTCCATGATTTAAAAGTATGACACTGTTCTGGTATATTGTATGGCATATTACGTAGATTTAAATAGTCCTGGTTGGGATAAAGGTTTCATAGCTCAGTGTCTCCGTACTTTGACAGATACATCTGCTGGTCCAGCAATAGTTTCTGTATGCAATGTCTGATGATCCTAACATGAAGGAAGCTTAATTTCTTTACAGCAATTGTTAGCTGGCATAGTAGTGCATATTAAGCACGTTCTTCCAACATATATTTGTGACCATTTTGAAGATACTTTTACAGGGGGGAAAAATTAAATCTATATCCAATATATGTTACTAAAAACAATGTTAGTGCCATCTTTTGGGCAAGATTTTAAAGCACATAAGTCAAGAAATTTGATGGTCTAATTCTGCAGTAACCATTCTCGAGACCATTTGTGCAGCTTGTGTTTTCTAAGTGGATATGCTTAAGGCAAATGAAAAAGCTTTACGACGCTTCTGCGGTGATGTTATTTCGGGTTGCAGAGCAGTCAGACAGTATTGAAAAGTAGGACTTTTTAATAGTGCGTAGTGGTGTCACTACTTCCAACTTCTGACTCATCAGTAACTCTTGCATATTTCTCAAGTGGAGGATTTTTTCCAGTAACTTGATGTTCTGAATGAGTTTATAGTGAAACGCTGAGCCAATGTTAACTCTGAGTAAAACAACAGCTTTGATAGCATCTACGTTCATTCAGTTTTTCTCTTCCCTTCAGATATTCTTCAGCTCATCAGAAACTTATTCCTCTAGACTATTGGTTCTGTTGAATACCAAACAGACCACACATCCCAAATAAAGGTATGTTAGCTGTAAAATAGAGCTCTCTCTTTGACAAAAAATTGGGGATATCCTGTTAATTTCTAGAGTTGGTCTTAGACAATGGGCCATCTTAGGAAAAAAAAAAGGATTGGTCCACTAAAATCAGAACTGATGGTTATCTATTACTGGCTGTAACTTACACCATACGCTCAATACCAACATGCAGAACTTGTTTATTCTGGGCGTAACAACAACAAGTGAATTTTCAGTTAAGGTTCAATTAAGACCTTATAGCTGTTTTGGATTTCTTTTTATTGGCTTCAATTAATGTACATATATTTTTATGTCTCTGTAGCTCAGGAGTCAAACAAACAGCTCAGTCTGTTTATTTAAGAGATTGCATCATCACACATCTGACAAATGCACTCGCTGCATTTACAGCATCGTCGCACCGAGTGCATTTATTTGAACTTTCTACCATGTACATGGGATCACACATTCAGATAAACACAGCTGTGTTTATTTCAGGCTGCACAACTCCAGATTGTAGATGTATGTCTGGAGCCAGTGGACTGCACATGCACTGTACAGGATTTTCAAACTCTTATAGCTTCACTATGTGTCGACCAAATACATGGAAGGCGCTTCTCTCATTCAGAGCTGGGCAAAGATATAAAAGGAGTCCTTTTCATGATGTGCTTCAAAATAGTCTAATATTTGCCGAATACTTTATTGGGTAAAACTATTTAACCGTCTTTGCTAGGAATTAATATCCATACTCCCATTTGGCTGGATACGTACACATGAATGTCTCCATTTGTGTCTTACTTGAACTTACAAACCACTCCATTGACTTCACTGTTGTCACCCCTGAGATGGTGATGGGTTGCTCACTAAGGTTCTGGTTTTGCTTTTACTATTCAGGCAGAAACGTTGCTGATGTGAATTGAAGTCAGTTGTTTAATGACTTCACTGTTTGCAGATTTGAGCCTAAAGATGTTTCTTGATTTGCAGTATGAATGAGCAAACCTATTCGTAACAGGGAGAGCAAAGACCAGCATTGTGTGGCATGGCAGTGGTTGCTGCTGTGACATTTTAAAGTTGCCATTGTGGTAATTAAGGCCTTGATGATTCAAAGTCTTGAAGTCACATGTTGAGTAATCCCCTGGTGTTACTCATGTGCTTGAATTGAGCTGAGGTGTAATTTTTTGCATTCTTTTGTAAGAATACTGGAAAAAGCACGTCTGACCCAAGAACACAGCTCCCTACCTTCAAACTCTCCTGCCTCAAAGCATGAAAAACCGCCAAGAGCTGTGCGTGCTCAGGCTTTGAGTATTAGACCCAAAGTCCATGCAGGACTGAAATTGCTAAACGTACCTATATACTGAGATACTTCCCCCAAAAAAGAAGGAAAAACCAAAATGACATTAGATAAGACCTGCTAAAAAAAAAAAAAAAAAATCTGTCTTTTTCCTTGCCTTAAGTCTGGCTTCTCTTTCAATCTTAAATACCTGCAAATAGGGTTTAATAATGAATGTGTTTCTTCCACCATAGGCCCACGGCTTACGCTCTGCTGAACTGTGGTTCATGCAGATGCTAAGGCTAGGTTTGAGACAGAAGGACTGCAAATCCTCTCAACTGAGAATTCCTGGACTTTCAATGGAGTATAGAAAGTCACTCTCTAGGACAGCTTGGAAAATCCTTTGTGTTCCTGGTGTGTAAGGAACCCCAAGGGAACCTCAAAGGCTGAACTCAAGACCAGGAGATGACTGATGAATACTTACCCCTGCAGGAATCCAACAGAGTAAGTCTGTTCTCCTCCTGTTCCTGAAGCCAGAACAAGAAAAATCAGTGTTTTTTGATAATGCCTAGCCCTATATAGTGTTGGTAGAATAACAAAGATCCACAAAAACCTAGATCACATGTGGTGTGATCCACCGGCAGCCGTGGACAGCAGTGTGCACCCTTTCCAGCTGGAAGATAGTGAAGCTTGGCAGATTGTTCTGAATTTTGGAGTGAGAAAGCAGGACCAGAGCTCACCCATGCAAAGCCAGAGAAAAGAAAACCAATGTGTCACTGTTGCTTGCGTTTTCACTGCATTAAAGCCTGAGTTAATGAATTAACGAGAGCAGCGTTTGGCCCAGTGGCAGAAGAGCCACATCGCAGCCCGGAGACGTGATGTGGGTTTGCAGATCTGAGCTCACTGGATGTGGGTAACTCGTAGCTGCCGTAGCGTCAACAGTGGGGCAACACAGCAGCAAGCCCCCACAGTAAATATCCAAGCGCACGGCTCATTTATTATGGTCATTCCAAACTGTCTGAACTAAAGCAAGCTCCGTTTTACCTTCCCAAACAGCAAGCACGTGTCCTAACTGCTGTACACCTTTGTTCGAATTTCTGGATGTTCTCTGCCTTGAGCCGTATGTTAACATCTGCATAAAAATAAATACAAAAGTGAATCTCATGTTCCATCACTATTGAATTTAAGAG
>VYXH01003518.1:1959097-1961597 GCA_013397275.1 Burhinus bistriatus | reverse complement strand
AAGAGGTCATTATTTTATATTTCGTGCTATTTTTATGCATAGAAAAATGCTGGTATTCGGTGCCTGAAATGTGGAGCCCTGCTTTGCATGTCTTATTGCTAGAGCAGATCGTTAGGAACTTATTAGTGAACTGGCCTGATTCCTCGGGTGTATTTATCATACTTAGCTAATGTGGCATGTGACCAGAACAGAAATAAACTTCACACTAGAGCCCTCCCATCCTGCCAGTTGTAAAAGTGTGGTATTTCGTTAATTCTTAAAGAAGCAAGAGCGGGGGGGAGGAAGAGTGTGGTGGAGGGTAGGTGAGAAAACCCCAGCCGAGAGCGAAGGGCCTAGAAGATGGGAGACCATCACTGGCAGCACCGTCACAGAAGGAAATCCAGCAAGGGGAAAAATAAAATCTGTTTTCAGACCACTGAAAGTTCTCGACTTCCAGGAAAACTCAAGCTGCTCCTTCATGAACCTGATCTGCTTTCTTTTCCCCAGCAGTCACTGCTGGGACTCGAGAGCAGGGAAAGTCAGGCATAAAAAAAAAAATTCAGCAAAGTTGCTAAGAGCAAATACCCAGGAATATGCTAATTTTTTTTTGCTTGATCTAGTCACAGCTACCTTCAAGTCCCACTGTGAAAGTTCACATTTAATAAGGTGTGATTAACGAATGCTCAAGGAAGCCAAAAATTGTATGTTATGAAATGAAGGGGAGATCTGGCAGGAAGGAAAATACAGGAGAAACCACAGATAGAATAATCCAAGTGACAGGGAAATTAGTGGATGCCTGGAAATTGGGACTCAAACTACATTTCTTTGTATGAGATTTTCCTAGCCTTGCACACATACAGGGTTTCTTTTTTTTATTATTTCCCTTTACAGTAAAATTGAAAATTCAAGCTTGATATATTGAATTATAGAAGTATTGCTTTCATGATCTGTTTCCCAAATATGCATTTCTGCCAATTTAACCTGTTGGTTAAAAGTCAAGCTTGAAGGAATCTCTGGGCTTTGAGCTGTACACATACTTTGGCTTTGAACCTCCAGCCTTGACCTGGGGGTGCATCGAATCCAGAGGCCGGGGTGATTCAGAGCACAAGTTTTGCCACGGTGGGGAAATCCCACAGTCTTAGCTGGGGAGATTTTAGCACGATCAAGTCACTTACTCAAATTAGCTTAAAATCCCAAAGCACTCTAGACCTAAGCGCTCCTCAAAGCCCAGCACTGCTAGAAGAAAACCCTCACGGGTGAGGTGGGAGCTTTCCCAACGCTACCAACCACCCAGCTGGATGCACCAGATATGCCTGCCTGCATCCCTGCCTCGTCCCGGCTCTCCTGCTGAGCCCACTCAGAGCAACACGCTACCGTCCCTTTGCTAATATCTCCATAGTTGTCAACTTAATTCCTCTTTTTTTCCTCGTAGACCTTCTGCTTTTCCTCAGCACCTTTTTTTGTGTCCTCCTCACTGAACTTCTGCCCACGCTGTCTCAGTCCCTCCCTCTGACTTACTTTTCCCTAACATCGGCAAGCCCAGCCCTTGTCCTGTTCCACTTCTCCACAACGCTGCTCCTTCTCCATTAGTTCAAATTTCCTCAATTTTTTTGAGGCACTCTATGTTTGATGCCCACTACACCCTTCTCACCCCACAGTTGTGCTCCATCCAGTTGCCCAGCGCTTTTCCTCTCCTCAAACAGAAGTCAACCACCTCCACTTCTTCTCATCCAGGCTTGCCTCCACCTGCCCTTTGCCATCCCTCAGCCTTTGCCTGCTTTGCTCATCCCTTGCACGCAGAATTCCTTCAACACTGCACCTCCTGCTCCTGCTACCTGGGGCCTTCCCCCAGGGCCAGCACAGAGGTAACCTGGCAGGGAATCATCCATATCTTATAAATTAATTTAGAAACGAGAAGATTAAAATACTTCATATTTTCATATTAATTTATATTATTACTAAAAAGGCTATACTAGAGCTATTTAGTCTACCACATCCATATCAAGGACTTGGTTTTGATCTGAGGGAACATGACAGCTTGAGCAAAGTTCTTTGTTCAGACACCACACAACATACCTTAGCAGTGTGCAGCGTGCAGCTGTTACAACACTAATTGAAATATGTTTTTAAATGTATCGGGTTTCCGAACATTTGCAGAAGAATTGTTTTTTTCCCCCGTGTGCAAAACCTGCTATTTCAGCCATTTAAAAGGAGCGTCTAATCTCTTCAATGCATTAGTAGGCCATAAAATAAAGCTGAAATAAGGTATTTTACACTGAGGATGGGGATAAGTCTACAACTGTAGGTGGATGGGAAGAACCTACAACTGTAGATGGCTGAGGAGAACCTACAACTGCAGGTGGATGGGGAGAATCAACTGTAGGTGGATGGGGAGGACCTACAACTGTAGGTGGATGGGAAGAACCTACAACTGCAGGTGGATGGGGAGAACCAACTGTAGGTGGATGGAGAGGACCTACAACTGTAGGTGGATGGGAAGAACCTACAACTGCAGGTGGAT
>VYXH01003518.1:1945971-1957984 GCA_013397275.1 Burhinus bistriatus | reverse complement strand
AGAACCTACAACTGTAGATGGCTGAGGAGAACCTACAACTGCAGGTGGATGGGGAGAATCAACTGTAGGTGGATGGGGAGGACCTACAACTGTAGGTGGATGGGAAGAACCTACAACTGCAGGTGGATGGGGAGAACCTACAACTGTAGGTGGATGGGGAGAACCAACTGTAGGTGGATGGAGAGGACCTACAACTGTAGGTGGATGAGGAGAACCTACAACTGTAGATGGATGAGGAGAACCTACAACTGTAGGTGGATGGGGAGAACCTGCAGCGCAGGTGGATAAGGAGAACTTACAACTGTGAGTGGATGGGCAGAAACTGCAGTTGTAGGTGGATGGGGAGAACCTGCAGTTGTAGGTGGACAGGGAGAAGCTACAACTGTAGGTGCCCCTGGCTGCTTTATCAGCTATTTAGCTGACACACAGTAGAAGCATTGTCATGCAATGTCATAGCAGCAGTGGGGTAGAGATGGGTCAAAAGGAAGCAGATTTGAACATCCCACCCTACAGGTTTTATGCAGTCTCATCTGAGATGACCTTTGTCATCCATTGGGGATGGAGGTAGGAGAGAGGTACCCAAGGCAGCTCACAGGAGGGCTCACAAAACACTTGTGTGTCACCAGGTGGATGTGTGACATAGATGCCAGATTTTGCAGTGAAACTAAATGATAAATCTCTCTCAAATATCTAAAGGAAATGTTTGGGCTTTTTTTTATTCCACCATCTGCAAAAAGAGGTTCCCACAGGGGCCTGCGCTCCATTTACAGAGGGGAAATTATAACTAATATGTTTGCAAAGTCTCTAAAATTGCATTTCTGTTAAAACAAAACAACAATAAAACAAAAATCTCTAACAGTAAGTATCTCTCAATCTTCCTGGGCTAAAAGTCTTTGGCTGAAAAGCTATGCGTTTCTCATTTGCAGTGGTATAAAAGTCATAAGACATCAGATCATAATCTGTCACTGGTCCCAGACTAAATATCACCCACCCTTTGCCTAAGGCAAGTGGGTCTTTTTGCAGTGGGAGGGGGCCAAACAGAAATCCCACTCTGCGGAGGAAAGAAGGAAACATTTTTTGTGACAGTTTGTTTTTATTTTTTAAAGGCAGTTCTTTTGAAGCTGCTTGGGGGTTTGGGTGTTAGATGTAGTCCCAGTGGAGATGGATTAGCAGCCAGAGCACAGCAAAGCGGTCAAAGGTGCAAGATAAATGCAATTTATATATAATTGCCCAAGCTGCACCTGTTCTGTTTTGAATAGGAGACCTTGTCTACAGAACAAATTTCACAAGCATAGAATATATCCTTTTTTTTTTTTTCTTTATTTGATTGTAAAATGGGGAATTCTAAACTTGTATCAGAGTAAAGCAAGAAAAAATAACCTTTAAATAGCATGTAAATTTTTTATGAATCAAGCTCTAAATAAAGAAAACTCCTGAGCTGGGAATTCAAAATACTAGCCAGAGAGAGCTGATTTGCTACCAGGCTCAAGAACAATATTTAGTTTACAGAATCAATCTGGAAATAAAACTAGTGCTTGCATCAGCATGAAAGCTACAAAAGTAAGAAAGAGGTCTTAATAAAATATACAGTGGAAAAGGAAAGGATGAAAGCACTAGCACAGCTATGAGGCCCTCGACAGCCCACACAAGTAATAAAATAGAATATGATGTAATATAGAACAACAATGAAAGGATTTAAAATTTCTAGGTAGGATTCTGAAAAACCGTTTCCAGCTTTTGTTGCAGAGCAGGCACGCTGCAAGTTTCCTTGCGAAGCTACGATAAAGCCGGCGTGTAGCAGACATGGGCGTTGACGATGGCAGAACAAACGCTAACCTTCACCTTACTCCCGCATCAGCCCAACGCAGCGTCGATGACAAAGGGGGGCTGGACTGCTATCCAGAAGCCAGGATATTTCTCCGTTTTCTAGGTGCTCCATTCTCTTTGCTCTCCTGCTCACTTACCCACTACTGCTTTCCCTCCTTGTCTGCAACACAAAGATTTTTTTGTTTGTTTGCCAGATGGCACCAATGCTTTGCCATGAAGGCAACCATCTTCTTCATCTTTAGTCAGGAAAGTGTCTCGAACCGTGTGCTAAGTAGCTTGGGGAAATCTGAGATTAGACACAAGCAAATGAAGCGGGATCTGCTCAACTAATTTCAGCTTGACCAAAGTTCGGATGGGTTCGTAAGACTCCACAGGAAAATAATGCGAGCACTGAATTCCTGTGCTACCTGCCATATTCTGCACCCGAACTGCAGTCCTGCATCCTCTACTTTTAAAAAATAGGATCTTCTAAAGTTCAAACTTCCAAGAGGGACACATAACTTCTCTTAAAATTAAATGGTATCCCAAGATTGTGTTCATTTTTGGGCCCCTCACTACAGGTAAGACATTGAGGTGCTGGAGCGTGTCCAGAGAAGGGCAACACAGCTGGTGAAGGGTCTAGAGCACAAGTCTTCTGAGGAGCGGCTGAGGGAGCTGGGGTTGTTCAGCCTGGAGCAAAGGAGGCTGAGGGGAGACCTTCTCGCTCTCTACAACTACCTGAGAGGAGGTTGTAGCCAGGTGGGCTCGGTCTCTTCTCCCAAGTAACAAGCAATAGGACTAGAGGAAACGGCCTCAAGTTGTGCCAGGGGAGGTTTAGATTGGATATTAGGAAAAATTTCTCCACCGAAAGGGTTATCAAGCATTGGAACAGGCTGCCCAGGGCAGTGGTGGAGTCACCATCCTTGGAGGTATTTAAAAAAGGGGTAGACGTGGTGCTGAGGGACATGGTTTAGTGGTGGGTTTGGCAGTGTTAGGTTAACGGTTGGACTTGATGATCTTAAAGGTCTCTTCCAACCTAGGTGATTCTGTTCTATGATTGACTTGGCAGAATTTGGTCCTGCAGCAAGCAGTGGCCTCTACACTAAATTTCAGTTCAGCCAGAACCAATGCAATTCACTCATTGCAGTAACACAATAAATCTTCCTTTTCCACGTGAAGCTAGAAGCTATTGCAAAATACTGCTAATATTGCACAAATTAAAAATTATGGATTGTGACATTTGGGCCCCTTTTTCTACTGTGCTCAAGCTGTGGCAGGCACAGTGTACAGAGGTAATGACAGAGCTCCTTGACTTGCAGCTGCACGGTCCTATCAAAAGGTCTTGGGTTGACACAAAGAACCAGCCAAATCCCATTCTTCTTCTTGTCCTGGCAGGGAAACTCAGCTCCACCACAATACCTACGACATTCCTGGTTTCTCCTTTACAGCAGTTGCACATGATTAAGGCAGCACACGTAGTTTTACGTGTCTATGTCACTTTTTGCTCCAAATAATTTCTCTGGGGTAAATCTTTAGGGGCTGCAAAGCAGGAACGTGGCCTCTGTCTGACTCTTTTAACCCTTGTTCTAGCATTGGTTGCAGTAGGTGTCTGGACTATGGGAAGTGTTGTCAAAGAAAAATCTGATTGTTCAAATATCAGAAAAAAGACCTAAAAAAGCCTTCAGATTTTTTTACATAGGGAAAAGGACATCAGTATAAACAACTTGCACTATTTGTGCTTCTCCAGCAAAGACAGGAAGTGTTCCAATTCCTCCTAAAATATGTTTTTAATGAAGTAACAACAGATCGTGATCAGCTGGTTGGAAAACAGCAACACACTCAGAAAAGATGCTTTTTCTCTTTTTGAGGTTTCAAAAAGTTGTCTGAAAAATCTGGGCCTACTCTTACAATGACCCCAAATGCAGAAGATGGCTTTGCTTTCAATTCGGTTCCTTCCACCAAACGCGGACTGCAATTTCACACCTATGTTATTAACGCAATTACAAGCTTTTTCCAAAAACTATCAAATTAATTTGAAATTCACTTAAGATGCATGCTAAGCCATTAGCCAAAGTCCCAGTGCAGTGTGCCTCCTGAAGGCTGTGAATGAGTTATGGAGGCTAGCCCAGCCAAGGTCTTCAGAGCTCCCAACCACCTCCATCTAACGTTAGCGTGATGCGCGGAGGCTCCGTAAAAGCAAACGCGTCCTTAATAATACTTCACACTTTATATAGCGAGTTCCATCGCAGGATTTCAGCCTGCATGAATTAAGATTTACAACACCCCGGAGAGGCGGGCTGGTATCATTTCCCTCTATTTCAAAGATGGGCGAAGGTGAGAGAAAGGTGAAGGCATTTGCTGAAATTCGCAGAGGAAGTCTGTGGCAAAGCAGACAAGAGCGTGGCGCGCCCAGCTTCAGCGCCTGTGCCTTTCCCACAAGACCATCCTTCCTGTCTCGAAACGCCACACACGAGCTTGATGATGTGCCGTGGTTCTAGCATATTAAATATGACACCGTAGACATGTTCTGGATCATAAGGCCGAGTCCCATAAAATTGACGGACGTAAAGTTGAGAAGCCGAAAAGGACAGAGCAAAGAAGGAGGAGAAAAGTCCCTGTGTTGCAGCTGTGTGGTATTTTTCTAGGCAGTAGGTTCCCGTGCTACTTAAAGACCAGAACATATTTTTGCTTTTACAAATGCAGTTTATTTTGCAAATCAAGGTGATTGCACACATTTCAGCTTGTCAAATTTTCAGCCTTTCAACCATATGTCTGTCGACCTTATGGACTACCAACTTTATGGGATTCAACCATATGTCCAGATCCAGATATATATGAAGGCCAGTTCTAACATAAGAGCTTTACGGTAGTAACGTAGTAAACCATAATGTTTGCAGATGGCTGTAATAAAATCATTCAGGAGAGGAAAGGTGCAGGGACGTAAAGCCTTCAAAGCTTCTTCTACTGAATAAACAATTTGATCTGGATAATGTAGTGGAGAGCACATTCCACTGATGAACTAGCTGATCTAGTCCAAAATGTTGCTTTTAATTTTCTTTCCTAATTCCACATGTATTTTAACTTCCTCTTTTATTTTCCTGTGCGGGATTAGCTTAAAATTTGGAAGAAAAGGAGAAGGAAAAATAACAAAGTAAAGAATTTTTTTTTAAAGGCACAGTCCACCTCTGAATTGTAAATTTTTCATATGTGAAATGCCAAATGGTTATGTGCGGCCTGGAAGATGTATTAATAGAGAGGTACAAGTTTTTTACTGTCACATGGTGAGATTGAAGGATGATGTGACTCGCTTCATTTCCTGAAGTGGGACTCAGCTTTCAAAGTTAAGGAAAGTTTCCTCCTGAGTAAGCTTTTTCTAGCTCTAGGAAGTTGGAGTTTGCTTTATGTCCTGCTGCACAATAATTCACATGATCATTCACGTTCCCTTTGTCTAACATAACTTGATATCTCTATTATTTGGGGAGCTCCGGTCCCGCTTTCCCCTAAATGAAACATGCCGAGCCGATGCATCCCCCTCGGAGAGCTCTCCACCTCCGGGCTCCTGCCTGTCCTGGCTGGCGGCGGGGAAGGGAGCGCTGCCTGCAAGGGGAACCACAGCCAGCATAGGTGTGATGGAGGGTCTTTTCCAAACCCAAATATTTTTTAAGCTGACAATCTGCGGCGAGCTTTGGCAAGCTTCCTTGGACGAGACAAAAATCAGTTCCTACTTGGGAAAGAAGGAAACCTTCCCCGGGCATTCACTGAGAAGTGAAAAGGCGAAATGCAACCCGCCTGCGCTGCTGGCATGCGAAATCACGGCGAGAGCAACCCCCGTGAGCTGTTTGCTTTCAGATAACTCGGCCAGAGCCAGCTCTCACACTGCTAACGTCAGGGGAAGCTTTTCTATTGGATTAAACAGTGCGGGGTCAGATAGTGTCTAAGAAACGAGAAATACACTGTCACTCTTCCTTCCCGTGCCAGACTTTGTGTTGACCAGGTTGCACTCCTTTCTGAGTGTTAGGGCCTGCCCTATTTGAAGAGGGCTCATCCTGCGAGATGCTGAGTGCCACGGTTGCCACCGCGCTCAACATGACACGAGCTCACCTAGCACCTGCCGAGATTCGCCCCACCACATCCAACAGCCCTTTCCCAAACACTAACCGTTCAAAAAAATTAAAAAATAAGTTGAACTGAGCAAATGATATTATTCCCTGTTGAAAGCCTCAGCACCTGCTGAACCGTTCATTGCACAAGGGTGCTCATGAAACACGGCGAAGAGCGTAGCGAAGACCTCAACCCTCCCCTCGGCGCGTGCGGCCACCCTTACCTGTGTGCTCGTATTTGTGTCGCAGCAGGGAGCTGCTCTTCTGGAATGTCTTGTCACATAAGTCACACGCGTACATGCCACTTTCCGTCTTCTTGATCTTCTTTCGCGACAGACAGGAGTCGGAGTCCGTCATGTCGTCGAGGCCGGACATGTAGTCTGGGGTTCCATCAAGCAATTCTCCCTGCGAGGGAACCACCCGTCAGCGACACCCCACTTCCACCACTGCTCCTTCCCACGGAGGAACCCACCACCCCAGAAAAGTTACAATAATGTCTGCTTAAGGCGGTGGTTCCTCTTAGCTTAGGAACCCATTGGTAATGAAACGACAGCGGATGGGGACTGTGGAAATAATGAGGAGCCTCCTACTTCTCTGCCTTCAACCAACTTTCTGGGTTTGAGCACTCTGCAGTAATATGATTTACACAAGCAGACGGTATTTATCATATTGGCACTAAATATTTTCGAGGAGTGGAAAAATGCGAAGGGGAGGCTCTTCGTGGGTGGCAAGAGGTGCTGTAATATTTTACAGGGGTGAGTGTAAGCAACAGCTAAGAGATCATTCCTTTCAAAACACCGGAACTTGGATATATTCAGTATCTGTAGGAAGGTTTTAATTGAATTTTATATTTAGGTACAAATGTTATTATTATGCAATCCATTTAAATGTATGTCTCCCGACTAAAGGCCTCAAGCTATATTTTTATATTTAATTTTGTAATTTGAAATAGGGAATATTAATAACACTTTTTATCAATGTTCTATCTATGTTAAAACAGCCTTCAGCATTAAGCAATAATGAATGTGGATCAGTAAATTATTAAATTTCTTGATATTTATTTTGTCTTGATCCAAAGAGAGTGCAAACTTGCATGATAACATACATTTCCATTTGCTATCACACAGTTCGGTTTTCTTAGACTAGGTTTGCACTAATTAATATTAGAGAAGATTAAATAGGCTTAAATACATTTACAAAGAGGGCAGATGTACTGTAAATTGGAATAGTTGAACAGCTGTTATGGAGGTGCAGTGCTATTTATGCTCCTATTGTGCAAAGAGGGATTACAGCCTGTAATGTAAAACCATACCTGATTTTCACATTTGAAACTATAAAACATTTACTAGTCAGTAAAATTACTAATAGACTATAATAGGACATAGGGGAACATGCGCAAATGTAAAAAAAAAATTATTAATCTATAATCAGTTAATCTCATTTAACTAAACTCTGTACATTATATCTGAATACACCCAGCAAAAAGCTGTAAAAGTACATGACTTCTGTAGAGCAGCTCTTTGCTGTTGGCACGCAAGCAGAGAAATCCTTTACTACTCACGTATTAATTCTGCGAGGACCTGAGGAAAGGATTACAGGTTGTACCCAGGCATGAAGAAGTGCTGACCCAGATTACGTGTCCAGGGACAGACTTCATCTGCGATTAAGGGCCCTAGCTGCTACCTCTCCATATAATTTCGTTTAATCTCTGGGTTTTTTCAAAGCTGTTCCGGATGACTGGCAGGATTAGAGGACTGGTAGTCTGGGAAGGGCAGTAGGTGAGCTGAAGGAAGGGGCTACGGTGAAGCAACGTGTCAATGTTTCTCATCCCCCACGTATTCACGAGAAGAGATAGCACCTTTCCTGGGCATGGTGGGTGAACAAACCCCCAAAAACATGGAGAAAGAAGCTTTGAGGGCATTCAATGGGATAGAGCTGCTACGAGGCCATACGGACCTCTGCTTAGAGGGATACAGCTTTGTGTCCAAGTGTGGGGGTGATTGCCAAGAGGTCTCCCACGGCTCCTTTTCCCCATGGTGAGATCCCTCCCCTTGCAGTGATCAGTTTCCCTACAAAGCTTCCCCTTTTTTTTGTTTTCTCTGCAGAAGGGGTTTTTCCTGGACATTACTATTATTATTCAGATACAATTCTAAGAAGAAATGACTGAGCTCCTAACAGAATAAAACCATAAGCGTTATGCCTGTTCAAAGGTATTGATACTGCTTCTGGATCCAAGTAGAGGTACTCTTAAGGTAATTGCAGTTTGTTTTCCTACTCCACTCCATTTTTGCAAGTTCAGACTAACATAAACTCCGCTAATTTTGTTGGAAATGTTGAATATAGCCTTGTGCTTTTTCTCCTGTAAGAGGACACATCACAAAATACTAAATTCTAGCCTTTCCAAAGAAAATGGTTGCAACAATTTACCTGAAATCCTTGTTTCCGCTGGTACTTTCTCCTTTGCTGCATATCGGCAAAAGTAGCTGCTCCAGTTGGGTAAGTATAGGCCATATGTGGTAGGAAGCTCATCTGATCTAGTCCTGGGTATGGTCGCAGCCCAGGAATACTGGTCTGGACTGGTGGCATAAAAGTGGCTGGGGGAAATGCGCTCTGTGGTGGAAGTGTTGTGTATAAAGGTTTGGCACTAAATGGGTTCATACCAAATACTGGGTTAGTGCTTTTATCCAGATTATTTGAATTAGAAAACTCCTTCTTGATAAAAGTCAAGTTCAGTGGCTCATCTGAGTTTTCAGATGATGAAGAAACACTGTTGTGTTCTAAATTTACACTATTAGATTTTGTTTTGTTCTTTGTGGCTATAATACTTTTGGGTTCCTTCATTTGTTTTGGTAAAGACAAGTCCAAAGGCTCAGCCTGAAGCTCCTCGGAAGAGAAACTGTTTGGAGTGTAAGAACTACTGTGGGAGTTTTTAGAAGATGTGGAAGAAAGATTTAAAGGAGAAGGAGTATTGCTCCTAGAGTGGTCCAATTTATCAACTGGTTTAATATTGGTAAAATGAGGAGGTTTTGTTAGCCTGAGAGGAGTATCACAATTAGTAACACTGTTATGGAGTTCAGCTATAGATGGTGAAGTTATAGAGTCCACAGGCTTTATTGGAGATCTGGCTGACAAAGAGTCTTTAGTGGGAGTGTTGTTGGTGGCAGCCAGCGCCACCTTGGCACTGGCCCTTTCCAGTGATGGTGACCTGGAACTTGAATACTGGTAGACTTTTCTTTGTTCAAACCATTCCTTCACAAATTCCTGAGGAAGGCCAACAGCAATGGAAATTTTCAGTAGTTCATCAGAGTTGGGTTCCATATTCATAGCGTAATATGCTTTAAGTACAGACATGTGGTCCTTGTATGGGTTGATGGGGCTAGTCATTCCTTTCTCAGAAAGTACTGATGACAGCAAGAGGGTTTGCTTATCAAACACTCCAGGTTTGTTGGGAACCATGTTCTCATGAGGCTGAAGGACTGCCTTGATTTCTTCGTTCATTTTACACAGGTAACGCTCATGCTGATGCAACGGAATGGGACCAGGAAAGCTTTCTTTACAGAACTGGCATGAAAATGGAGTGGATACGTTATGGTTCTCTATCATCTTGTCTTCAGTTACCAGATCTATTAGGGTTCGCAGCTTCTCTTTTTTAATGTTATTGAGCTGCCTCCTCGAGTCTGTGGTTAAGCTCTGGAGGCAAGCTTTGGCTTCATTGACTTTCTCTAATGTATAGTCAATAATACTTTTAGTGGCACCATTATGACTTACTACTGGAAGACCCACGGGGGGAATATTGGGGGAGGTAACTCCTTGTTCCTCGGCTTGAGAGCATGAATCCTTCATATGGTAAACCTTCAACTTGGAGATCTCTTCGGCCTTGCAGTCCATTTTCTGCCTGGAAACCGTGTTGTCCACAATCTGTAGGACCTTCTGCACCTCACTTAAATTACTGCCTACCGCAGGAAACCCAAGCAATGGTGCTTCCATCCCTACGCCTAAGTGCTGCATTGGACTTTGAGCAGAAGCATGAACTCCTAAGGGGCTGGTTGCTCCAAGTCCACCATTCATAAAAGGACTAGTTGCACTAAACCCATGTGAGGCCATAAGAACCTTATATTCATTGAAATCTAGTGGTTCTGTTTTAATTTTCAGTAGGCCTGTTTGTTCAGACATACTAAGTGGTTTGCCATTCTCCAGCTTGTTTCTCAGCTGTGTAATGGCTGAATTAGTAGGAGAGGAAGATACAGAATTAGGAGAAGAACCCGTCTTGATATTGTTTCTCATTCTGCCATTTACAGAGATCAGACCAATACACTTCTTGCTGCTGATGTGCGAACTGTAGGAGCCAGAATGGGAGAAACGTTTCTTGCAGTTTGGACACTCATATGGTTTTTCACCTAAAATGATAATTAAAACCAAATGTTAATTATCATTGCTGCTGCTATAATTGCCAGCGATCGCGCTTGATACCCAACTGATCGTCTGTGTATCCACTGATTAATAGCGAGGAGAATATTAATTCTATGAATATGGCCACACACCACCACTGCTTTACCCTCCTCTTTCTACAGGTCTGGAGGTCAGTTTGGACCCATGGTCTCCAGCCGGCAGGAGCTGCCAAGGTGTGAGATGGGCTCCAGACTGAGCATTGCAAGTCACAGGTAACTACCTTGTGGCGAAGGGAGTCAAATCAAATCCAGACTGTTCGAATTTGATTTGTTTCTTCTTTTTTTTTTTTTTTGGTCTTCCAAAAAAGGGAATTTTCACTGGAAATGAGCACGGTATGAGAAACTGAGTCCTGATGTTAGGACCTCCACGTCAGCATTGGTGGAGGTTTGTGCCTGGACAGAGCCCGGTGGCATTTCGCGTGCCGAATGCTGTGTCAAGCAGGAGAGCCAAAATGCACGAGTCATTCAACAGGAGACGCTTTGCGCTGACTCGTTATCTGAGAATCTGAGCTGTGTTTCACTCGGAGGGGCTGTTTGTTATGGAAAATATAATGGACTCTTCAGGGTCTGACTGCACAGAAACGAGCGAACGCTTCTGAACTCAAACTGCCGAACAAACAATCCATATTATTTGCAGGAAGCTTTACTATTTCCAAATCTTTCAGCGAGACCGTGGTATTAACAGCATGATAAATGAGGATGACTCAGATATCACTTATGAAATACCTTAGTAGCTCCAAGAAGCCAGAAGCAGAACTGTGTAAATTTTAAGCAGTCTTTAAAACTCAGCTAATTAAACAAAATGCAAATGAGCACACCAGCACCTCCGCTACTCACCACTGTGAATTCGCAGGTGTTCCTTCAGATGGTGTTTGTATTTGAAGGCCTTGCCACACTCAGTGCATTTGAACTTGCGATTGCCTGCTCCTTGGGTCAGCATTTGGTGCTGGGAGAGGAAAAAAAAGGAAAAAAAAAAGAAAGAAAAGAAAAAAAAAATACCAACATGAATTTTCTGCAAGAGAAACCATGAATTTCTAGCTTAAAAAACAAAAACAAAATTAATGTGGCTCTGAATTTATCAAGCGGACCAAAAGGTCTGCATGTACATTTATTTGTCTCATCAGTGTTGCAATAAAAATCAAAATGTTGGCAGTAAACCGAAACAAATGAGAAAGTACTTTCACATGAGCATTCGATATTTGCTTTAGAATTATTTCCTAAGTCTCTCATCAGAAATGTGTTGCTTTAAGGTATCTTACGATGAGAGAAACTGTTTTATAAGAAGATTTGTGGCTCTTAATATTCCTCGCAGACTCTGAACATGTGGGACTCTGCTTGTTTAAAAATTCTGTTTACTGCGTGTGTAGGAAAGACAGAAACACTGTCGTTAGTGGCATTTCGTGTAAGATTTAATTCATTATCAAGCAGAAGAGACTGCGTCTTCGGCATGAGCTGCTGGTGGAAATGTTTTTTAAAATCACAGAGCAGCAGGGAAGATTTGAGCTACCTTTCGTGCCATGTTTTCCCCCCGGTGCTCTTCTAAGGGGCGAGGGAAAGTTGAAAGTTAAAAGTGGCATAAAGATATAATCAAAGGCAGCTGGCCTTTTTGCAACAAGCAAGAAAAGCCCCGTGACTTTGAATTTGGAGAGGGGGGGAAAA
>VYXH01003518.1:1913037-1927383 GCA_013397275.1 Burhinus bistriatus | reverse complement strand
TTTAATTTTTTTTTTTTTTTTTTTTTTTTTTTTATAATAATTGACAATAGTTTCTTTAAATGTGGGTCACTGGGCAGAGCACGCTTAATGCATTTCAAGCTGATTACTATTTTCGCACGTATGATGCATAAAGTTGCACTCAGTGTCGAGAAATGAAAGCCCTCCTACACAACGCATCCTAACTTCAGACTCTGTTCTTTCCACTAGGTCAAGCAAGCAACTTTGAGCTTCACCCAGACTTTACGCCTGCGATGGAGCTATAGAGAAGGGCATGAAAACAAGTTGCTTCAGGTCCACCGAGAAGAACCGGAAGGAGTCCTCCGTGCAACTCAATGAACAGGCGGGAAGACACACTGATGGCTGGCTCAAAACAGACACTCGTTTTACATCTTTAACGCGTAGCGAAGAGCCAACTGAAAAACAGTTATAAATATTGAGACCGGTATCCAAAACTTTGCAGGAATTAATGATTATTCTGTGTAACAGCCGCATGAGTAAAACATGTTCATAATTATCCACAGGTACTGTCCCGGGTAGCAGTGGTATTTGCCATTTAGCGCTGTGTTTACACGGTAAGGGACCGATCAGACCAGAGGAGGAGTATCTGAATTATTGGCATTGCATTCCATTTTGTGCTGAATCATATTCAAGTTTCGTTTTCTGTAAAGGGTTTACCAGGAGTGCACAGCTCAGACTTCAACTGCCTCCAGAACAACCGGGACCTGCACAAGTATGAATCTCCAAAAAAACTGTATGTAAAAGGTTCTGGTGTTACCTCTGACAAGTGTTATTTCCAGTTGAAATTGTTATACTCTAGCAAACCTTCTCCATACTTCCTTAAAATAAATGTTACCCCAAATAGTATCATTAGACAGATTAATTTTACAGTCAGTTTTAAGCAAACAAGATGTTCTTTTTGTTGTCTCTAGACAGAATTTCCTTGGTTTATGTACTTTTTTTGAACAATTCCATGGCAGAACTACATGTGGCATTTTCTTCCCATAATGGTACCTACTGAAAAAAATTCCCCTCTTAAAAATGGCCCACGCTAACATTTAAATGTTGACAATAATTAGCCTGACATTTGAAATACAGTGGTTGCGGTGTTGTCTTGAAGATGTTCTGCTCAACATTACCTAACTAGCCCCTTTTCATACTTACGTGCTTTCTGTACATTATTCTGTCAGTTACTGAACAAATAAGACATCAGTTGCTAATGTATTAACATGCAAAAACTACGCTTAAGGGCCAAACACTGCCCCCAGTCCACAATGTAACTCCCATTGATGTCAAGTACTGTTAAGGTTGTGACAACCAGTAAAAGAAGGGAACTGAAAAGTAGGGGATCAATTTTCTCCCTGATCTGCAAGGAATTTATGCAAACGGCTCCCTACAGAATGAGGGATGGGAAAGGCAACGTGCGTCCTGCCACGGGATGGGGACGGCTGGTTTCCTCCTTCTCTGGCCCATTCTGCACAGCCTTGGCCAAGGCTTCTGGGGTGACCTTTTGAGAAATGCCCAGCCATTCCAGGTGTGATAGGTGGTCAGGTCATATCGCTCCCTGGTTTTTCTTTAACATAAGAGTTGCTGAAAGGTGGCAATTAATTCACCAAGCAAGCTGGGGGGTTGGACCACATGATCCCTGAAGGTTCCTTCCAACCCCTACCGTTCTGTGACTCTGTGATTCTGTGAAAATTGAAGTGTCCACATAAGTACGAAAATATGCTCTTCTCCTTGATGGATGATGAAAGCTCTGTTTCATCCCCATGTAAAGAAATCCGCACTCGTTATGACCTATCTACGTGCAGACAGTCCCGGTCAGGAGTGGCTGGTGGGGTAATCAGAGGACAAACTACAGGAGAAGCCCTAGAAACAGCCTGGCCATGCCTGAAAACACACAAGAAGAAATTGCTTTCTTCCAACTGGTTGTTGGACATTCCCAAGCCGTGACCACATATTCAGGCTTGATGTGTGCAAAAGATCTAGGGAAAAAAGACTTACACGTGGGCAAATTCTGCATGTAGATAAGAGAGTACTTTTTATATGCTTTCTTAGCAGAATCCTGTAATGCTCACAACACTCTGTAGCACATTAAGTAGAAATGATATGATCTAAGAATGAAATAATACCCTTGCATTTCCTTGCTTTGGTCATCTACAGACTCTAAACAGTAAAGGCCTTACCTGCATTTTGTGTGAGCTTGTGTGATTTTTATCTCCTCTGTTCTATTACTAATGAGCGTCTCTCATCCTAAGAGAAATGAGGACAATGCAAGTGATACCACAGGAAGCTTAGGGTACACCCACTCTTTTCCCACCAGAATAAACACTGTTCTCAGGGAAGGTACACTGGTAATAAAAATACATTTAATTTTAGAAATTTCTCTAGCAACCATAATTGGTATGGGAATGGTGATTCTAGTAGGATGTACCATCAACATGGAAACTCCACGAATAGGAAGACTTAGGATTTAAAAGACAAAATTTTGCCAATGGACAAGACCTCAACTGTCCTTGAGATGAGATATTAGAAGGGAGCAAAAATAGAGAAATCTGAAATGCAGACCTCAAGAGTTGCTCAGTCCTGAAGCCTAAAAGTTGATGTTCAGGCCCGTGTCTCACCCTGCTAGGTTGCCATTACACATAAGTGCTTTGGAATATGCCTTAAGTGAAAAAAGTTAAACCCACTACGGACTTCAACAAGAGATTGTGATACTATTTTGAAGCCAAATAACAAGGAACACTCCTGTATCATGTAGGTAAATTACTCCATATTTCTTCTATTTATATTTTTCACTAGAGTCCTGAGGCCATTACACAAGTTGCACCGTCTGATGCAATGCACGACAAATTGGAAAGGCTCTTGGCTCTCTCTTGACTTCTCTTTTCAGGAAGCATTTGTCTCCTTGGTCCTGCTAATGACAATGGGATTCATCAAGGTTTATATATCTTGATTGGGAGACATTAATTTTGGTAATCGTGTGGTCAACAAATCTCTGCTATTCTTATGGGTGTCTCTGCACTGAAGCAATAGGCCGGTTATTGGATGTTGATGACCAGGAGCAGATTTGTCTTCCTATGAATCTTGAGGGTGTTGATTAAATCACATACACTAGATTTCCAGACTGCAAGTTCTCTGCTGAATACATACTTTTAAATGGTTATACAGCATTAAGAGCACAGTGGAATGCTTTTAGAAATATAAATAATTAATTATTTATTTATCCTGCAAGATAGCCTTTTCTCCTGGTAGATTATAGAGCTTGTTCACAGGAGAAACAAAAAGATAGCCTGGAGGAAGACAATATACCTTCAGTTTTGGCTTGAAATGAGTATGGAATTGGTATGACTCTAATGTTCATGATGTTCAAGAAGATGTTTTTGTTGCTTAACTGTATCTTTGATCTGATTTTTATGATTTTCAAGTATTTAGGGACACATCTTGTAAGTCTTAAGAAATTACAAGTACATTATCTTATGAGGAATCAAATGGCAGAAGAAAATTCTCTCCATAATAGTGCAACTTAATACATTCCCATTTCTCTTTCCCTGCCCCAAATCTGCTTTTCTCTTTCTTTAAACACAGAGGCGAGAACAGGACTATTCTCTTAGTTATCCTACTGATATAGTTTAAAAACAAAAGAATAGTCTAATCTTTACGAGGACTGAAGAGGCAAGTGAACAAAAGAATAGGGATGAAGAACAGTTGTGAGCTCTACTGAGGGACTCTCCTATGTTTAATGCTATTTCTTTCAATTTGAGTCTTGCTCCTGATGAACAGGCCTAAAATAACCTGTTTCACTTTCCAAAACCCGTGCTTTTGTTCCTATGTTCTAGATGTTACGGAACCAGAAAACAGAATGGATGTGGCTGCAGAGTCTCTAGTTCACAACATTTATTTGGGTTTTATATAGCAGAAATCACAGGTATTTTCATATCTGCATTTTGACTAAATTACCTTTCTTTTACTTTCACAGTAATTTTAAACCACTTCATTGACTTCAATAAAAAGGCTTCAGATAACTACAGAATTTGATCCACTTTTTCTACTGACCAACTGAAAAATCTGGCTCCAGACAAGACAGAAGAATGCAAGATTTACCGCGGAGAGACGGAGCCAAGCCTGTGTTCTGATTAGCAGTTTGGATGCCATTGTTCTGTCTGGAAAACACATGTCATCCGCAGAATCACCCAAGCTGTCCATTGGCATCTGCCAACATATCCTCCATCACCCCTCTCTTTCTTACTTCTCACTCTCATCCTTACACCTCTTTCCTCGTTTCCCTGTATTTCCGAAATCCCCACAGGTACTGGAATGCAGTTAGGAGTTACCCCTTGTAAAAAATGATGCGTGTGTCACCCCCCACAATATCACCTTCAGTCTCAAGATGACCATCTCAAAATAACAGAAGATAGACCATTCCTCTGAGTCTTCTAGTGTGTAAGATTTGTGCTGTGTTTCTCTCCGGGGACAGAAATTCATAATAGCCCAGAGGCCTCATATTTTTTAAATTGTCACACTAAGACTTGAGTGCCTCCATGAAAGAAGCAGTAGAAAGAGATGCCTGAAGGTAGGCTGGGAAGAATCCAAAATGATGTCAGGTTTCCTTCTACCTTCCCATCAATAGGGTCTTTGAAGAAGCAGCCTCTTCAGAAAAGAAAAAATAACTTTCTCTTTAGTTAAAAAGGCTACCATGGTTTCAGTTTGGAGACTGACAGTTACGTTAGCTTTATTACCTTAAAATCTATACAGCCTCGTGGTTTGCAGTGGATGGCTTTGCCTCCACGAGTTTTGATGATGTCCTTGAAAGAGAAATATAGATACATAGCTTCATTCAGTGTTGACTTTGGAGGTGAATATTTTATCCCTTTTCTTTTTCCTGGCTGTTTGCAAACAGCAGTGATAACTCCTATGCAGTATGCCTCAGAATTGTAGCAGGGGGGGAAAAATCAAAGCTTTTGCCGGACTAGAACAGTTCCGAGTCTGATAGTTCTCCTTCCTCACTGCAGCGACTGATGATGAGGGACAGAGGAGATGAAAAAGGAACTGGAACTGTATATCGTTGTCTATTATCTTTTGTCACAGAGAAACTTTATTTTCATTTTTTTTTTTTAGCTTTTATGTAGAAAGAAAAGATTCTTAACTAAAGGAAAATATGTTTTCTGAGGTCTATGCTTTTTTGTGTATAACTTTTTAGGGAATACAATCTTTCACATTCTTGAAGAGTCCTAAGAAAAGTGGGAGTCTTGCTAGAGTATCCTTTTCCAGCAAAGGATAATTTCTGTTGAAGTATATAGGCATGGCCATTTCTGGAAGAGACTAAATTGCCATTTACTCACCTTACGTGTCCATCAACCTGTTGAGAACTTGCTCTCTTACTATGAAGGGCATGAAATACACTTTGTAAAACACTGTCACACCCAGGAAGTGCTACAACAGCTGAACATGAGTATTTCTTAGGAACTCAGCTCTCCCACCATCTCCTTGCAAGAGTTTAAGTTTATAACTGCCAGCAGAATAATTCTCCTCCAGATGTGGACTGTGTTGAGTGGAAGAATTTGTCGGGTTCCCACTGATACGAGGGAGCTGGCAGTACCTGGGAAGGGAGCCTCCAGGTAGTGAACTTCATAGGTAAAAATAAAATTGTACTCATGTTACTCATTGAGGATGTATTTTGTAGAAAAAATATAGAAATAAAGAAAAAAAAAATCAGCCTTTCCTCCCATCATGTAAATCTAGATCAAGAAAGCAATATTATTTTTTCTCTCGTCAAGAAACTCTGGGATGGTGAGTGAGTGGCTGTGGATGAGTGGTTTGTACGGTCTTGTCAAATGAGTCAACTTGTCCTTCCTTCTCAATCAAGAGGAAGCCAAATCCTCTGCTAACACAATGGCAGAAGCAGTTGCTACCTGTCTAATGTCTATTAGATAGGCAAGCAGGCAGAAAGGCAGAATTACACAAATATTGTAGACTGAAGGTTTTATTATTAAAAAAAGAAAATCCAAGGAAATATTTCCTGAAGTCCCTTGTGACTGTCAAATGAGACTTATTCTTCAAAGCTGTCATTATGTGCTATGTAAATTTGTATTTGCAGACATCATTCAAACCACAGACCACCGAGTACACAGGTCTTAACATTCACACAACTGCCAAGAAAAGTTATAAAGTATCACATAACACACTTTTTATTCAAAAGTAGCACCCTGGTTACCTAAAGTGAGTGGAAAGTTCCTTCGCCAATGGACCCAAATGGTACCAGAGACGAGCATCTTTCGATAAATCCCTATTACTGCAACGCTTCATCTGGAGCAGTAATTTCTCCAAATGGGAAGCACTTGCTAGAAACAAGAGCCACAGCATCTGATATATTCCTAACAAAACAAACGACTAGTATGCTCCCAATTCCTCTCACCTCAGGTTTCAGAGGAGAGCTCTCCAGACCTCGACCAAAACCTGGGAACACGGGGCTGCTTGTCCTGCCACCGTGCCAGCCAGGAGGGCTTGGAAACTTCGTACCCGCAGCATGCTACTAACCATCCTGGCATGTGGGCTCTAATATTTAAGGTTAGGATGGAGTAAAGAGAGGAAAAATTAATTTTAATAAGTTCTATATTTTACTGGAAGCACCACTGTAATCATGGGAGGAGAAAAGAATGGAATCATTCTGGGACAATTTCTTCTCTTTTTCAGTATCAATTGCTTCTTCTGGGGCACTTTGATACGATCTCCTTCATTTCAGTGGAACCAGGATCTGGTCCTGCACATCACTCAGCCAGACCTCAAATTTCCCAGATTCGTTTATTCCCAGACTGTAATACAGTAACTTTATACCCACCCTGCAACTACATATTAAAAAAAAAAAAAAAAAAAGGAAAAACATGGATTTCTTCTCTAGTAGAATTATAACAGTGTTGATTACCTTATTTAACCCATGCAGATGAAAAAAAGAGAAAAAGGAGAGAAGCATTATACTGATGCTTCAGGAAGAAAAACCCCAACCCTAAACATGTGTCATTCATTGAGTCATTTAGACTAGTGCCTTCTCTTCTTTAGAAAATTACTCAGGTCCTCTTGCTTTCTACAATCTACAGTATTGCACTTCTAAGGAAATAATACCTTGATAATCTGCACTTCAAAACCCAAGTCAATAATTGCCTTTGATGACTGAATGAAAAAAAAGAAAAAAAAAAGAAAGAAAAAAAGGAATCTGCAAGACTGCAGCAAAGAAACGCTGGAGAAAAGATGCTAAAACTATTGCTGCACTTCTGTGTTTCGATGTAATTTAGAATCTATTTGCCAACAGTTCTGCAATGATTAGTAAAATATGTCAAGAAGCTAAACAATATAAGCATCACACTGAAAGAAATTTAGCAATACCCCCTCTAATTATTATTGTACATGACAATTCAACAAAATATTTAAAATCAATGAGAAGAAAAGAAATATTAACAGTCTTTTCAGAAAAAATGCACTTATTATCATGCCTGAAGGTTATTCAGGAGGAATGTGAAAATAACTGTAATTTATTTAAGACCTGGAAGTATGAAATAATAAGCTACTGAACCATCAGAATTGTTTTGGTGTTGTTATCTGACATGAGGGCAGACCTTGTCTCGCTTTAAGTTTTATAGTAATAAGACCTTGGAAACAAAACCTTGAATAAACAGAACATAAAGAAAAGCGAAATGTGTCCTTGCATAAATAGATATTGTGTCTATCACCTTGTTCCAAAAAGGTTGCTCAACTCTATAACCATGTAGTAGGTAGAAAGTCAGTAACCGCTGGACTGCATTCAAATGTTCAGAAATCACAGACTGGTCATTTTGTAACTTAAAATGAGTAATACCATCATGTAAAAAAGGCAACCTTATAATGACTCTCTATTTCTTTTAAGAAGTTCTGTATCTGCTGGCATTTTATCCTCCTCCGCCCCAAAGATTAATAGCTACACATCTGACTCATTTTTCATATTGCATTTAACCCACAATTTAGAGCCTAAACAACCCGGTATTTCAGCTCAGGAGGGGCGATTGTTTCCTCTTAAAAGTTTAGAGAGAAAACTCTTAGATGTTAACCCTACCTTCTGCTGATGCGGCCACATCTCGCCTCTCCGAGACATGCTTCTCTGGAAAGAAACCTCCAAACTTCCACCACGCAAAAACATTGTGCGGCTCTAGCCTCTCCATTAAAAAACAAACAAACAAACAAAAAACCCCAACGCAACAACAAACTGAAAAAAAAAAAAAACCAACACAATTGCCTTGAAAAATCTCTGCCTGCTTGTTTGGCAGCCTTAGCCGGGTTGGGTTTTGGGGGGGGGTTTGTTGTTTGGGTTTTTTTCTTGTTTTCTAGTTTCCTGGTGTCAACAGGAAATCTTGTGTCTAACAGGTAACACACTGCTTCCGAGCCCATCAGCAGGAATAATGGGGGAGATCAGCTCTGCCTAGAGGATAACGCCACCGAGCATCACCTGCCCAGCTCCAAGGCGAAGAGATGGGGGGGAGGAGGTTCCAACCATTAAGGTGGAAATGAGGGCTTTGCCAGCCTTCCTCCAGAGGTGTTGCTTGCCCCTGCAGCTCCCCAGGGAAAGGTTTCTGAGGGTGTTTTGGGAGCAGGGTGGGTTTGGGAACATCTAGGACGCTGATGCCCCCAACTTTGTCAGAGGTAGACAAGGCTGTGGGCTCCACGCGTGGTGGGCTGGGACCTTGGGGACTTCAGGTCCCCCCCCAGAGCATCCCTCCCTCGGCTGTAATTCGGTCCCCGGTCCTGGCTTGCGAGCTTTGTTTCCAACATTTTGCTGCTGTGCAAGCGCAGGCCCCGTTCCTAATACATTAAAACCTTTCTGTTTTCAAAATAGCATCGTTGCACCTCAGGACTGACAAAACCAGACAGCGGTGAAAGGGACGGCGACATGGCAGACACAAAAGCTCACCGCATTACGGCCACTCTAAACAGAGCACAAAAGCAAGGGAGTCAGCGATGTGTAAACCAAACAATGTGAGGGGAAAAAATATTGAATAATTTCTGTCATGAGGCAACTGACTAAAGCCAGGCTCTAATTGAATTAAACTCCCATTTATTTGCTCAGGCCTAAACAACAGGCTGGAGAAAAAAAAAAAAAANAAAAAAAGGCGGGAGAAAAAAAAAAAAAAAAAAAGAAAAGAAAAAAAGGAGGAAAAAAAAAAACTTAAGGTTTGCTCAACTGTTCGGAGGTACCACCTTTCCTCACCCCTGTATAAATCCACCATCTGTGCTCACACGCACACATGTGCCGTCGCGCAGCAAATGCGCCGAGACCCGACCGAGCGCGGGAGCCAAAAAAGCACCAGGCACACAAAAGCTCCCCAGGCTGCCCCAGGTCTGAGGGAGCACACACACACAAAAAAAAAACCAACAACCAAAAAAACCAGGGGAAGAAAAGATCCTTTGCTCATTGCCCAGGTGAGATAGCCTGGTGCGTCCTCTCAGCCTCGACACGCGTCAAGTAAAAGAAAGGTTAAAATTAGAAAATTCAATTTATTTGATAATTTCCCAGAATAATTAGAGTTAATATGGGTTAATTAATATGCAAATCTCTCAGCAGATGTTCTGCAGCAGGGCCTGTGTGAGAAAACAGCCTTTGCTTTCTCCTACGTGATTTTGGCTGTCAGTTATTGGGTATAATTACTGTAACTAACCGAATACACACAAAACCTTTGGAATATAAAATTGTTACAGTTCTAGTTCTGCACAAGCTGCTACTTTTCTGCAATAAAAGCGAACAATTTCTTTCAGAAAATAGGAGCCTTTTTGTTCCTTTCTTGATTTAAAAAGAAGAAATGAATCAAGTAAATGGCTTATCTTTTTTCTATGCATAATTAGGTCAGTATTATATGAACATTCCAATGAGCAGTGGTACAAACGTACATATAAAATGATAGCTCAAACCACCTGCAAAATCACATAAAATTGTTTTATTCAGAATCTTTTTCTTCATACCAGAACTTTGAAACGCTCCATGTCTTTCCTGCCAATGTTGCCAACATTTGCCAAATTCAAAGGGATCCCGTAACTTCTATTATTTTTTAAAACCACAACAGCAACATTTACTTCAAAGGCGCCGGAGCATTTCGGACTGATAAAACAAGTCATCCTTTGAAAGGTAGACCACTGCTGTGCTTGACCTTTTTTTTTGGGGGGGGCAGGGGGAAAAGGAAAATAATTGCAGTGAAGAGTTTGCAACTTTGAACAAATAACGAGAGGGTTTCGCTGCGCGGTCCACGTGCCTGCAAAACACATCCACGCGTCCCGTGATCCAATCCGGCCTTTCCCCTCTCCTGATGAGATATAGTATTTCCCATTTATCAAAGTACTTAGCGCTTCTGCATGTCATCAGGTAAATAATATCTGTTGCTCCACGTGAGGAGCGTTAAGACAGAAGATGACATGGTCCGGAGTGCTCTGGCCTCAGCGGGACCCAGGTAACTCAGGATCTCTCGCCTGAGTAAAGCTTTCAGACTAGAGGTGAGCTCTGGTAACTGAAAAACGCCAAACATGTAACTTCTGAGCATTACTTATGGTGCTGTTTTCCATCAGAGAGACATTTTTTCTTGGTACAATTTGCCTTACAACTTCAATGATTTTTTGAAATTTTTTATTACACTGATTTTTTATTTTTTTTTTAATTTATTTTAGGTGTCTCATCTTCATTCCTGGTTTCTCCAATTCCACCTATAAATTGCCTTGCCCTGATTGGCACGATTGGAAAGACAGTTCAGAAAAGTAAGCAAACCTTTCCTGTCCCTTTTTTTTATTTTTAATTGTTTTTGGGGGGAGGGTCATCTGTTCTCTAAGAATGCTTTAAATAACTTCTGCCTTGGAAGACAGACGAAAAATGATCATTTTTTCTATAAATCAGGAAACAAAAGGCCTCCACCCCTTCCAAGAGCTCTCTCTCAAACTTTCACTTTCTGCCACCCCACCGGCACGGCAATAACTCCAGCCCATGGCACTGGCCCACCCATGCCAAGAGGTGGAAAATAGGGAAAAGGAAGATTTTTTTTTCAACCTCAACCATCAGAATATTTTCCTATATTTTTCCCCAAGATGACACCCGGAATGAACAGTAAAACTTTTTTAAAAAAACAATGAAAACTTTTGCTCCCTACTCCTGTTAGCTCTAACTCACTAACCAAGTCCTCCCTCCCTCGCGATAGAAGCCGGGCACCTTTTTTCTTGCAGTGGTTTCATTTTAGTCATCAAGATTATCTGCTTGCTGACAGCTGCATGATCTACGGCCTACACCCTCAAAAAAATAGTTTGAAAGCAACTACAATTTTTATCCCTTCCTGGGTTGAAGCTATCTTATGAAGTATTGATAACGCATTATCTTAGAGAGCAGAATAATACTGCACAAAACGATACTAAAGATGTTTAAGGAACCTTCTGGCTCGGTAAAAGTTATTATTCAGAAGTTTACATAGTCTGCAAACACTTATCAAAATCCCTGAGCAGAAAGTACAGAACCTACGTTTCAATTAAGATATAGTGGAATGCAAAAGGTTCAGAGGAGATAAGGCCACTCTTGGAAAAAAAAATAAATATTCAAATTCATCCTTGATGATAGTTTGACCTCATGAGTTGAGTTTTCAGCACAAATCCGAACGCTTCCTACCTGGCAATGCAGTTTTATCGGGACCAGGCTTCCCAAAAGTATTTTGCTTTTTAGCTTATTTTGCTGTTAGTTACAGAATAGTACCTCAAAAATCATCCAGAATGCAGGGCAAAGGTAGGATATGCTCTTTTTCAAATTTACAAGCACTTTAGGAGGAGGTGAGAAAGCTTCAGGCAGAGATGGTGCGACAAATGGCCAATGCGTGGAGACTATTTACCTTTTCTTGCTATAACACCTCATGTTCTGATCTAATCCACTGGGAACTTTCTCCATTCCCAGTCAGCATAGTCTTTCTCCCCCTTTTTGGTAGAGACAATACTACTTCTGGTTTCACTCCGTATCGAGTCAACAGCAATTTTACATCTGAGCAGCTCATTCTAAGGGACAGTTTTCCCTGCAGAGAGTTAAAAGCAAACACTTGCTTAAAAATTGAGGAAATAAATTGTCTTTTTTTTGGGGGGGTGGGGCGGAAATCCATGAAAATCCTCCTGCGTACCTGTGGAGGAGATTGACCAGAGCCAATCTGCTCCTTGTTGGGTTGTTTAGTTCCTGCAAAGGTTCTGCTCTGGGCAGAAGGTCTCCACCAAGCTTCTCCAGCCATCGCGTCTTTTGAAGCAGGGAAAGAAGTTTGGGGACGTTTAGTCTCTACCTTTTGTAGTTATGCTATCGGATCGGCAGATCAGTGTTAAAATGTAATTTTTTTTTTTTTTCCTTAAAATGCAGGGTTTTTTTTTTAAATGCAGAGGATTTTTATCTTATCGTAATTGACCCTGTGTTTAATTAGTTGGGAAATCTAGGTTGTTAAAGAGCGAAAAAGATCTGTATTTATTTTCTGTGCGCTGGCTCCTTTTTGATCTGGCCTACCAAACCTGATGGCCGCCCTGTCGTGTAAATCGGAGCTTGCAAGTGCGGCACAGTTGCTGGGTGAATAACTCTTTGCAGGTTTGGGCCCAGCGATAGCAATTTTACGATTGCTTGTGTTTTCCCCCAACCCTCCCACTGCTGAGAACTATCCGGATCTGCTCCTCCAGGGAAATTTGCAATATCTTCCCTTTGCAATTCCCCTGAATGCTTATGCTACTTTTTGGAGATATGAATGTAATATTTTTATCAATGCTTCCATTCTTGAATCAAACTTTAGATGTAGTCCCAAAGATATATGCAATGCAGAGACCACAATGAGGTACTTAAAAATACAACTGTGGAGTCGATATGAACACTCCGGCTGTTTCCTACAAGTGTGGAAATAAATCACAGAAAAAAAGCTGAATGTTCTTCAATATATAACACACCGTATTTCGAAATGTTTAGGGTGTTAGCTAAAGAATCAGCAAAGTTTCGTAGCTGAAGGGCCATATGCCCTATTTTAATAAAAAGGAATCCATAAAAAATAAATTACATTCACTAAGTATATGCAAATTCCAATGTAAGCAATCAGTGCAAAATTAATTTTGCCAGAACTGATTAAAAGCATTAATAAATCTATATGCAGTATTGCTTCAATCTGATACTGTAAATTTATTATACTTCCTGTAAGATTAATTATAATGCTACAATAACATATTACGATGCCAGAACATATTACTGTACATTCTGTTAATAACAGTTAAGCACAACCTGAGTTGTAATTATGGACTGTAACAAAGTAATTTGATAGTGATTGTTTTCTTTAACTGTTAATGTTAGATGGGAAATAAAATGTGTATGTGCTTGTGTTCATTATATTTTTCTCTTTAATACAATACCTAATTAAACCCATGAAACCCCACAGCATTTGTTCTCNTGATGCTCAGAGCAGGTTACTAATGTTACACCGTGCATAGATATCTAATCCTGCTTTTTATTTCAGTAGTGATTTAAATTGGATTGAAGAAAAAAATTTCTTCCTTTCTTTCCCCCCATAAGATTCCCTTTCTTTTTTTTTTTTTTTTTCTCGTTTTTTTGCTACTCACCAAAACTGTCAGCCTGCTTGAGATAAGGGAAGGTTAAAAAACAACAGTTTAAGTTATTCAAGGTTGTTTTGCATTCTTGTCCCGCGCTAGAGACAACTTTCTTTCTCTCCCTCTGATTTTAAATACATTGTGGCCCTTGCAGCGCTCACCGTTTCAGATTTTCAGGTTAGCAAACGTTTCCAGCCAGTGCATCTCAGCCACCCGAACAAACCTCCCTCCCAGCCACCAGCACCCCGCTTCTTCATCCCGCCAGCACCGCGCAGCACCTCGCGTAAAGCAGGCGACAACCGCCAAAAAAAAAACCAAACCCCAAAACAACAACAACAACAACAACAAAAACAACCCAACCCAACAAACAAAAGAACTGGAAACCCCTTGTAGAAACCAGGAGGCAAACATATAAAAATGCAAACATCCCAGGGGGAAGTACCCAAACTTTATGACGGTTTTTTTGCCAGCCCAAAAAATGTGGAGTGGTAACCAGCCAGTTTAATTGGGCTGAGGTTGCAGGACGTAGGGCGTTCCTTTGATAATATATCTATACCTTGCGCTGTATTTTCGCCTGGACGCCGAGAGCGCGCAGAGGGAGGAGAATACAACTTCGGGAACACAAAAAGCGAGCTATTTTAGCATACTGTACACAAACTCCGAGTGGCAAACAGTGTTTTTGGAGGACTACCAAAAGAAATTATTCAAGTCGAGCTTTTTTTTTTTTTTTTGGATATTTTCCTGATTAAGCCT
>VYXH01003518.1:1907202-1912980 GCA_013397275.1 Burhinus bistriatus | reverse complement strand
GACTACAAAAAAAAATTATTCAAGTCGATGTTTTTTTTTTTTTTTTTGGATATATTCCTGATTAAGCCTGAGCACAATGAAAAAAACAGTGTGAAGGCACAATTCTGAATGGCATCTGTGCTTAGAGCTTCAGAGGACTGCTTACTGTCATAAAACTCTGTGTGTCACCAGCTGGGGGCCGGGGATTTAAAGATGTCAGGGGGACCTGGTCTCTCAGATGGGATAAAGATCAGAAGGAAAGCTGTCCAGGTGATGCCCAGGCCCCTGAACAAGCCTATCTGCACTCTCATTCAAATGATAATGAGTGTGTAAATCACATCTGTTCCCCCTCTGTGCCTGTATCCTTGTCACCTGAATAGCATCCCCACCAGGTATCAAATGAGCTCCAGGAAATAGGTTTCTTTTTTATCCAACTTCGCTCTGAAATGAGAAAATGAGCACCCTGGCTAGCAGGCCGGCAAACCAAAAGGGATCGCAGCCTTTGGGCTCCTCGCCGCCAAGGAGGCTTAATTGTGGTGGGCAACGCCAAGAGCCTTAAACAAACGCAGGCACCGAGCTGGATGCTGGACTCCCTCTCGCAACAGCCACATAAAAGTAGGTTGATAATTAGTGGCCATTGACTTTAATGATGTAACACGCTAATAATGGCATTGAAAATCACCCCTCATTGTCTGTAATACCAACCTCGCTCTTACCTAGCTGAAACATCTCTGCACCCGGACGGAGGAATGCCTGGATATACTGGATTAATCACATTACAATTAAAATATTTGTCAATGTTTCATTTTCTAAAACCGCAATGAAGACCCTTATTTAGACTTTCAAATGTAAAGAAAATTTGGATCTAAGAGTTTATTTCACCTCCAGGTTCATCTTCCCTTCGCTTCCATCATTTCTTTTTTTTTTTTTCTCTGTCTTTCTTTTTTTTTTGATCAGAGGCATGAAAGAGTGAGTAAGTGCGAATGCTTAGGTACCTGGGGTATGGAAAGGTGGTAATTAGCACAGCAGGATAATTGATGTGTAGATTGCAGCACGAACAAATGCTTTGACTTGTTTGTTCTTCTCACTCTTCCACATTCAATCTCTTCTCTCGCTCATTTATTTATTTATTTTTTAACCCAGCCTAGCTAATGAACACCTTACTTTGCTTAGTTAAGTTGATAAGAGATATATATCCATTTAAATGGAAAGAGGGTTTTTCCCCCTCCCTTGTATGAAATCAAGAAGGGACTTTTCCTTACACTTTCTCTTTTTGCAATAAAAACTTTGACGAAGGCAAGGAACGACTCCCTAAAAGTGGAATTAGAGGACCATAGGATTTCATTACCTGCCTTTTCTGAAGCGCTACGCTATGGGCACCAACCCTACTTTCTCAGTATGTTGTCATTTAAAAAACTAGTTGAAAAAAAAAACCAACAAACTTGGAGTGAACCCAAGTTTTTCATGCAGCCACAGAATTATGAAGAATTATGTCCCGTAGAGGACAACGAAATTGCCCGTGTACATGAAGCTATGTCCATGTGCAAGGCTTCAAAGGACAAAGGCCTTTGGCTATATTGCATTTGGCAAAGCCATTGCCAGGCTTCGGTATACATCTGTAGCAGGTAGTTTCTGATGAGGGGGAGATAAAAAGGTATAACACTTGGTTACTTCTGGTTAAATTACGATACAGGGAAAAATAATAGAAGTCAGTGAGGATTTTTTGTTGCCTTCGTGTAAAACAAACACATCTTTGTTTCATAAAATGATGATGTACAGACCATTCGTCCCTAATGATCCTTTGGGGTATACGGAGAAAAGAAATGTAAAAACGAGCGTAGAAATTCAGTTTAATATGCACGAGTGAGTGTTTTCCTCCCCGAATGGCACGCCGACTATGCAGACTTGCTGTTATATTTTTAACTTAATGCGCAGCGTATTAGCCATTACGTCCTCGGAGTGGACACATGTCATCCTGAATCGGAGATGAGCGCCACATGGCAGGGATCCCTGTGCCCGTGTGGGACTCAGTACTGAATCAGGATCTCTCGTCTGTAAAATCTGTTACCAGCCCAATCCTGCCATACTCCCTCCGGTAAAACTGCCATTAGCTACAGGAGCTGATATTGTTAATTTACATTTTGCCAGCTATAGACTCGAGTTACTAACCGCTGCTTGTTCTAGGGACAGATTTAGACCTAATGATAAAATTATACTTTTTCGCAATAACTGTTGCCCTTGGACATGCTTAGAAGTTTTATGGCAGTTCTGCAGCTGCTTATCCAATTGCAAAACCAGCTTTTCGACGCTCCTTAGCTGTGCTACCTGCAGAAAGTCTGCAAATCGCTTCCTTGCTCCTCATGCAGGAGCAATCAGTTTTACTTTTGCAGACTAAACACCCGTACACAATTACTGTTCCCAGTGTCTTGCTGTGGCTTCTCCTGTTACCACATTGTGACCAGCCAATTTGGTCTTTGCTCCATTGGAGATAATCCTGTTTAGCTACTCTACAAGCCTGTCCGCTAATGTGACAGGCTGATGGCAACTCTGGAGCACCTCAGATCTCAGCAAACAGCATCTCCTGTTAATTGGACGACAAGCCACTGACAAAGTCAGATAGTTATGGAGATCCTCTTATATCACTCAGAAGTTCTTGGGTAACATGAGCTGTGATGGTGCAGAGGACACCACTATGGCAAGGAAGGCAGAAGAAAGGGTGAGGAGTTTATAGCCCCTTCAAATATTCCTAGTTCTTCTACAGACCTTCATCATTTTGTCTTATGGGCCATGTTCTGCTCTTCTTGTACCTTCAAGCTACCCCTTTGTCTGTCTCTGAACTGTTTCACTCCGCACCCTCAGGGCTTCACTGCTTCCTATTGGTAACAAAACTCATGGAAGAGGCATCCTTGGGTGACCCAAGAAGCACAGACACTGTGTGGGGGGACGGAGAAGGCAAAAGGCAGCAAAGCAAACCATCAGACAGGCAATCTGTGAATGAATATCCCTCTTTTTCACCCAGCACAGCCCTCGGTAGTACGTGCTTGGCAGGTGAGTTTGAGAGCCACAGAGTACCGTGAGTTTTAGGGCTGTTGGAGCACCTGAGCCATCAGGAAAACACGGGATGTTTGGAGAGGCTCCTCTCCTGTTCCCTGAGCAACTCATCCCTCATGGCATGGGCTTCCTCATCTACTATTTTGTCACGCTCTTGCCACGACTTTTAGTAAGTTTGAAAAGCATTCAGCATTATGAGTGAAGATAAACTCTACCAATAAAACTCACAGCAAAGGAACCATGTCGAAATTAGGTTTAAAACCCTTTTCAGCGAGGGAGCTTCACCGTCAGCCCCGACGGCCCTCCCCGAGGGCGGGCAGGAGCTCAGCTGCTCGGGAGCTGCGTCTTTGTTGGACCCTGGCTTGTGCCCAGCCTGCAACCAACTGCAGTGGCCGCACGCCACAGGTATCTGCGGCACGAGCAAGTGGAAGTCGGGCTGTGACCCAACGTAGAGTTGAACACCATTCCCCTTGCCTTCGGCGGTCTGGGAGACGGGTAGGCAGGCAAGACGCACCCTACCTCAAAAAGCATCAAGGAAAACACTGCAGAAAGCTGAGCAAAGGCGATATTCACGGTAAGGTGTGCCGCCTTGTTGACCTGCAGCGATTTTTCTTTCTGCCAGGGAGCAGGCAAGGTGCTGCCCACCTATGGAGGGTGGTCTTCCACTGCACCTACGGAGATTTCTGACTGCAAAGAACAGGAGGCAGGCTAAAGAAGGAGTATTAGAGTTCCAGCAAGTTGGTTGCTAGCTTTCCAAGCCTGGAGAGCAAACTGAAGTGTATTATTAGCTCTTTTCTATTTGCCTCAAAAGCTGATGAAGAAGAAGTTGGAAACCGTACTATTCAACTGCCAAATAACTAAAAAAATTCCAATAGCGCCTGACACATGAGCCAAGGAACGCACTGAAAATGTACATTTGCATCCAAACCATAATGCATTGAGTTATGATCTCATTCTGAGGTGGGCCCTTTTTTTTTTTTCTTTTTTGTTTTATTTGGTTTTGGTTTTTTGAGACAGAAAGGAGGAAACAAAGATTAAACCTTACGTTAGCATGGTCTTAGTGGGGAGAACAGGGAAAGTCACTGTTAGTCTGCTCCCCATAGTGCTTCTGCTGTACGTGAGGGATGGTTTTCTCCAGCTCTGCCACAGGGACAGGGAGGTGGCAGCTCCACGCTGCCCTCCCACACGAGCTGACACATCTCAGAGCCAAGACCTGGCCCCTCCATGTCCGCGTGGAAAGCAGAGGACAAAGCAAGGAGCCACAGTCCTCCCCGAGCCCCTTCCCTGGCTGGCGAGCCCTGCCCGGCAGTCAGGGCTATCCCAGCAGCTCGTGGGAAATGCCACTTCCCAAAGCAGGAGCCAATCACTTTCACAACATCCAAGCTAAATAAATGATTTCCAAACTCCCAATCAAACCTCTCTTTATTATTGGCATTCATGTTTCAGTTCAGAAACTATGAACAGGACAGCCCAGCTTTATCTTAAAAGCATGCGGTATTTGGGAAGGAGAAATAGGCTGCTTTTTTGAAAAAAATAAGCTTTATCATAAAAACGCTTGCAAGACTGGCAATTCTTATTAAAAGCTAGTGTTTTTTCACCGAGTAATTTTCCAGATTTCTCACAGCCCTGGAGCAGGGGAGAGAATTTGGGAAACAAGGGAAACATAGGTGGGAAAAATATACGAAAAGAAAACATGTAAAAGAAAACACATTTACATTTGTTTCCACATATGAGATCATATTTCTGGCACTTTGTAGAAGTCCTATGGAAGCTGTTATTTCCAATATAGGAATACTACAGTGACTAAATTGGTGTTAAATTTAAATCTATTCAGGAAGTAATAGTCAATCTGCATTCCATGTAAAGACTCTCACAGGCAAAATTATTTATACAAGGTAAAGTTGGCAAAAGGAAGTCCAATGAAAGAAAAGAAATTACATGTATTAACCCAACCCTTCCCAGCTAAATACTTCTGTACTTCAATAGTCCTTCCTCAGGAAAATAGAGTTTTAGCCAGTGCGAGAGTAACACATTTTGTTAAAGTGGAAGTGATGTTTCAGGAACTGCTATTTTAGATGCATTATGAAACAATATAAGTCCATGTGATCTTTTAAAGTAAGTGTCACTATTTGCAGACAGATTTTTACTAATAGTTTAATTCCACATGAAGTGTAAAATGCATCCTGCAAATGTGCAGCTACGTAATTGGATAGATGTTTTCACAGATGTATATTTAATTTTACAACTTCTGAACCTTCTTTGCATTTATTAATTCATTTCTGCAACATTTAGGTCCAAATTTTGCCACACATGCACAGCTCCAAGGAGGGCTGACTTTAATTATATTCGCACAAGTTTTATGCCAGTGTAACTATTGACTTAAATCAAGCTGCTTAGACCATGATTTACATCAATATAACTTTGACTAGAATGAGTCTCAGTTGAAGATGTGTGGAAATAACTTTGCCAGAATTTCCCTCTGGGTTCTTTTTACTACTGGTTGTACAGAGTAAATAATTATTTTGGGCCAACATGTGTCAAAACTTAAAATATTTTAAAAACATGAGGAAAAGGAATACCTGCTTTTCAGAGGACTCTCTATACGCTCATGCACGCTTTCCTGACTTGATTTTGTTGTTTCTTTTTGGAGAAGTACATTTTGTCATGTGCATGCTATCACAAGGGCAAAACAAAAAAAGGTTAAAAAAAAAAAATCAGCACCCCAAAATTAGGCAGTGATGAAGCTTA
>VYXH01003518.1:1894702-1902202 GCA_013397275.1 Burhinus bistriatus | reverse complement strand
CTATTCCAATAACCTGAGAAAAGTTTATGGACATGCATTGCTGCCTAGACCTCAATTTTCACCAACCTGCATACTGTTTTGAATTTATAGCGCCGCATCCCCCCCGGTAATGTAGGTAAAATTTACAGGCTGATTATCTGGTACTTCATAGGAAGAAAATTAGAGTTGATTTTATAACCGTCCAACAGATATTCAGTCTTTGATACTTTAAGTAAGGAAGTGCATCTTGGCTGCTCCAATTAAAATGCCAAAAAAAAAGGAAAAAAAAAAATTGATGAACTTTATGGAGAAAGAAGCTTTCAAAATACAATTTATATTCTTTAAAAATGTTCCCAGAGAGTAAATTAAATGTATACCCTTCTATGTAAACACTATTTGTGCAGCAGTCATGTTATAAGTTTAATAAAAAATGATGTATCGCCTCTGTTTGTAAGATTTATAATTCACATGGCAGTAGTGAATCTGGGAGCCTGGCCACAATGCATTTTCTATACTTAACTCTGTTATCTACGGTACGAGGATGCTTACAACATTGGCAAAAAGGGGCAAAAATAGTTCAGTATCTTCACTTGACTTTTTTTTTTTTTTTTTTTAGGAGACGTTATTAAAATTGAAAGCTTGTCTCTCAAAAGGCCGGAGTTACCCGTGGGGTTAATGTTCTTAGCAAGACATGTTTAGGCAAATCTATCCACTGTACTTTTATTAGCAGGTAATGAAAAGGTGTAAGTTAAAGTGTGAAAGGACTCTGTGTTTTTTGAAAACAGTACTTCAGCAAATAGCTTTATCTGGCAGAGCCTCTTTGTATTGTAATTACATATAATACAAATCTTCACAATAATTCAGAGAGAGAAAATGCTAATGTGCAGGTTGTGGCAGAAACTAAACCAAAGCAATGAGATTTGCAGCTACAGCTGATTCCCCATCTCACACTGTGATTTTTAACAATTTATTTCCCCGCTTGCACGAGAAGGCTCACGTCTCCACTCTCTTGCTAAACTGCAGCTACGAAAGTTATTTCTCCCAAGCCTCTTTTTTCTGGTGTGCTCCTTTTCCTCTTAAAGTACAAAAGAGAGAAACACCCCCAAACTGTTGATTAAAGTAGATGGGAGTTGGTAGGAGAAACTATGAAGAGTTTCTAGCAGTTAAGCAGGATTTATATTAGGAAATAGCTCCTAACATCCTTTCCAGATTTCTGCTCGTCACTGCTCCAGTTTTGAAAACATGCAAAATTTATCTGACTTGCCACAACAGCTTGAAGGACCAGCTTGGATAAATATGTGTTTTTGCGATCTCTATTGGTTTTGCACATATGGTATCATCTACCTGATTGATTGTAAGGGCTCCATTGACTAAAAACTGAAGGGACTTTGGTATCTACATTCATTCTGAAAATACATATTCATCGCGGGGCATGCCACAATCCCCTAAATGTGAAGTCACTGCCATACACGGTGTGTCGGTGTCTCTCCCGTAATGAATCACCGGCTGATGGACCCCGCCGGAGCCCTGACGCGTCCCCCTCCCGCCGGCGGCTACTGCCACCCTCCAGCTCCCTGCCCTGTCCCCAACTCCAACGAGAGGGCAAGGGGCTGGCTGCCCTCCCCACCCGCCACCTCCTCCAAACCCCAGCTTTTCGATCACAGCATTTTTTTATTATTATTATTATTTTATTTTAATTTCAACAAAGGCCAGATTAATTGTTTGCAAAATGAAGAAACGGATCCTGCAGCAATCTTATCCCTCTGATAACTCCTCACAATTTGCAGCCAAGTTCCCTCTAGCATCGGCCATGGAGCGGGGTCTGTATTTCTTCTTTTAAGAGTAATTTTTTTTTTTTTTTTTTCCCCACTCGTTCCCTTCCCACCGCCACACACAACCTGGGAGACGGACTATATTAAAAAAAAGGGAAAAACAAATAACTGCTTTCGCAGGGAAATGTGCTGTTGTTTCCCCCCCCCGCTTTTTTACATCCCTATATCTGACCCTGATCTAGATCCCACAGTCAGTGACAGAAATATTGACATCAGCCGGGGAAAGATCAGGTTTCTTGACCCAGGGGACGAGTCCTGTAAACTCTGCCGTGTTGACAGAGCCAGGTCCCGTGCTGGTGGGTCCTTCTGGTGGCCTGGAGAAGGTCTAAACATCACTCCTGCTCCACTGTAGCCCAAGGGACCTTTCTCATTAACTTCAATACCAGTAGCGTTACACCTTAAAAATAAAAAGGGACGGATTCTGCTACAGGAGGAGCGCTTCCTGACTCTTTAGGTAGCCTTACTGCCCACAGCAAGGCATCTCTGTTGTGTAGGGTACCAAGAATGCCACAATCTGGCCCAAAGTTAATTTAAATAAATAAAAAAAAAAAAAAAGCTGAAAGTGAGTTAAAAAAGAACTTGCTCCTCTGTATTTTTACAGTCGAGCTATGAACTCCCGACAAAGAGAGGCCAGAGTGGAAATGCTGACGCAAACCTCTGCTTGGCACCGAGAACAGGCACCGCCGCCTGTTACCTGCTCTGGTGAGAGAATTCATAGGTTCGTGATGAAGTAGGGGTACTTTGGATTTCTACAGCATTTTCCTTTCTATTATAAACGCTTGCTCAAAACCCAGCCCTCCAATTTTTGGTCACAGCTTTATCTCAGAAAAGGCTGAATAGGTACTTAAAATATTTTTCAAGAGAAAGAAAGAGGGGAGAAAGAGAGAGAGAAACCCCTGCCCATTCTTCTGAAATTTAAGTAGGCAGCCCTTGAAAGATCACTGAGAAAAGTCTGTATTTTCTCAGGTTTAACTAAATAATTTATGCATACTTTCACTTTGGCATGATGAAGCAATTTTAGCCTTTAAAACCCACAACTACTCAGGAGGGAAAAGGTCTGGTTCCTGCAACTTAAATAATTTAAACATCCAGGTGGAAATGCTTTCAGCGCTGCTCCTTTCTGAGACAAAGGAGGAAGACTCCGAAACTCTGAGACACCGAGAAGAAAAGGAGTGATAAAAGAGCCAACCTCGGATACACTCAATATTGAGGGGAAAACCAGCATTGTTCGCTAGAAAGAGATGACCGGAGAGACGCTGAGAGTATATAAATCCGCTAGGTAAAAATGCTTAGGAAAAAAAAAAATAGTGGCCTAGAGCTACAACAAACGTGCTTTCCAAAAAAGCACGGCAAAAATATCCCTCTACCCTCTAACCCAAGTCAGAAATGGTTTGTGTACGCTTAAGGGTTAGGCAGATGTTAGGGGTCACTGAAGAAGCTGTGTGAAAAACTGCACCACCAGCTTCTGAATTTACAGAAATGAGTGTGTCGGCTAACTCATCGCCGAGCGGCTTCGTGCCGACGAGAAATGGAAAAGTACCTGGGCTACTTCACTCATTCCCGCATTACACGGTAGATGTGAAACTCTTGAGATACACGCAAAAATTTGTCAGCTTTAAAGACAGGTAAGAATGGCCCTCTGAGTCAGCGTCCCATCCACCTCCCATCAGGTTTCGAGGCACGGGGGATGCAGCCGGACCCGGCTTGGCTGATGTCCTGGGAAGGCCGCGATGCCCGACAGGAGCGGAAGGTTATGGGGAGAAATGCTTAAAAAAAAAAAAATCAGAATGAAAGCACCAACAGCATAGGTATTACTAGAACTAGATAACTGGTAGCGATTTCATGTAGTATTAAGCTCCGTTAATCAAGATGTCTCCCAGTAAATAGCATTACTGAAATGAACATTTGGCTTTGGCCCAAGGACAGACATGCCTCGCACTGCTCTCCCCTTTGGTATGTATTGAGCAGAAAGTATTAGAGGGACAGTTAGCAGTGACCCATATATCTAAACCACCAGCATTTTCTGCTAGGGAAAAAATATCCGATTGTCCTTTCTAACCAGCTTTAAAGCCTCCATTGTTTGGTGTGAGCCTTCAAAACATGGCAGGGACAATGTCCCGGGGCTGGAGAGATGCCTTCTGCATGCCCGTGGTGTTCTCCTTGGGTTTTGCAGAGATAAGGACTCCTAAATGCCCGGGAGCCTTTTGTCGCTCACCTTCCTCAAGAAAATGGCAGTAATACACCTAATTAATAACGGTGTACACCCCTCCTACAGCCAAGCTTGTCCCGGCACCAGCGCTCACATCTGCAGCGCAGTCGCACACATGCGTCGGGAGGTGCCATGGTGGGGAGGAGGAGGAGGAGGAAGAGGGGAGGTCGGCCTTGGCCACGTCCCTGCGTGGGATTTCCCCCAGCGCTCTTCACCTGCGATTTCCTACTCCTCCGCAAGACACCTGAGAAGGGAAGCGAGAAATAAGCCGTGCTCCTCCATCAAGAACAGGGTGCCCATGGCCTATTTTCCTCTTTTTTCCCCCCCCATAAGGTGTCTCACTCAATGTATCCCGATCAATGCAAAAAAGGGGCAAAGTTCACGCCTTGCAGCATCAGAAATACTCCAGTTGGTGTTGAAACTGATGCTCTTCCAGCCCAGATTTTTGTTGCCATGCACGTGAGAAACTACTGGCTGCCAGTGTGTGTGCGCGCGTGTGGAGTAACACCACCTCCAGAGCCCGCTTCCCACCAGACTTTGAGCTTAAAATGGCTCAAAGTTTCTCCTATCTACGTGTGCCTCATGGTCAGCTGAAATGTTCTTATTAGGCTGGTCCCCAGCCTTATCCTCGCAGCCAAAAGGAAATGCAGAGCTGGGCATAAGAGGCTGTTGAAACCACACGTCATGTTTGGGTTTGCTGTGTCATAATGATTTTATTCCGGTCGGGATAAGGCTTTCTGCAGCTGTTTTCCTATGGAGCTGATGGCAAAGGGCAAGGGCTCGGCTGATATCGAGCAAAAGGGAAGAGCAGCGAGAAGAGGGACCTTCCCCAACAGAGAAAACATCTCTGTTAAAAATGCACTATTTTTCTGTTGTTTTAAGTGTGCTAACTTCAGAGGCATTGCCCGTGGTTAAGAGGTGAAAATAAGGGATGTGGAGTGAGGCTTCAGACCTCAAGCCTTCAAGTATTTTCCCTTTCTTTCGACCTTCTGTATTTTCCCTTTTTTAAATGTGGTCTTAAGAGCAGCACCCTGGCCACAACCTCCGCAGCGGTGAAACGTGGGTGCCTCAGGGTGCTCCAGCACCTCTCCACTACCAGGGGAAAGAAATTCTCTTTTCTCTCCCCGATTCCCTCGCTGGTGGGGCTCCTACCTGGCCAGACAGGATGCCTTCATCCTCTAATTAACGTGCCAAAATATACTGCAGTTATCCCTGAAGATGTGCTCCCCCCTGCACCAGGTACCTGCCTGAAACCCTCAGCTCCTTGCTTTGCGATATGGAACATCCTTTGGTTCCCATGGAGTCGGTTCAGGTTTCAGCCGGTGCCTACCTCGAGGTGAAAGGATAACAGGAAGATTTACCAAAAAAGAACCTGCTTGAAATTTAAAGTTATTTGCTCTTGTAACGCAACACAAAGTATGGCCCATGTGGGGATCATATTTCATGAGAGAAAGTTAAACTTGCAAGGTTAATATTGTTTCTCAAAAAAGTATAAATCAGGGGGTTTGGAGGCCTTTTGCTGACTTACATCTTACACCCGCAAATTTTGATGGGGATGGGAGACCTCGCGTTTTGCAAACCTGCACAATTTTGGGCGCTAGAATAGCCATTATATCAACACCAAGAACAAAGCTTGGGAACTGTGTGTGAAACTCCCTAACAACAACCCAAAAAATAAAGAGGCAGCCCGTTTGGCACCGCGCTCCCCGAGGAAACCGCATGAACCCGAGGTGAAAGGCCTTTTCTTCTATTCCCAGGCTGCTAAACCATCTAGTTCTCCTCATTCATTACCCCGCGTTAAGCTTCGCAAGCTTACAGTAAACCTGGGAGAGCTCGGGTTTTGTACGGAGGAATTTCACATTCAGGATTTGCTCCCCCCCCCCAGCCTGTTCCCCTGAATCTTCAAACCGAACACCTGACATAAACCTAAAATCCTAATCTAGCCTGAAGTGCATTAATAGGAGCTTTGATTTTTTTTAAAAAAATGAAGAGAATTAGCTCCATAATCCTACTAGTTATACTTCTAACAATATTATTTTAAGACAATTAATTCATATTTAAAAATAATGAAATTACTAGCACAAGACACTAAACTTCTTTTAGTATATTAAATTGGGCAGATTGCTTCTCTCCTTCTAATTATGAATGTACCAGTTACAAAAGAAACTGTCATTTTGATAGAGTAAAAGACAATCTGTCTGCCAAAAGTGTCCAACCATAATTCTAAAAAAAAAAGTCATCTGCATCAAGAACATGCTACTTTGTTTGATGTACTGTCTTATTGGAAACCTAATTTGCTTTCAACCTCTGAGACAACACATAACATAAGTTTGTGTGACTAATTTTCTTGGAAATATGAGTAATTAGAATAAGGGACCATTTCCATCGCAGGAACGGGTAGTTTTCAAAATTTGAAATAAACGCTATAAGTTGCTTTCTTTTTCCTTTCAGCCACGTATTACAAAAGGGAGAGGGATGGCTTTGTATAGCGTAACGTAAGCTCACGTGTAAATTGTGAACTACTGCAAAGTACGGAGAGGTTTATTACCTGAGGTGAGCGCTCCCAGAGCTCCCGGAGTACAAAAGCATTAGCCGTATGTTCTAACCAAGTAATAAAAATCAATAAACAGGAACCCCCCACCTGTGCTATGGCCCCAGCGTTAAGTTTTATACATGTAGTAATAGTGCACATCAATTTTCACCACCCTTCCTACGCTAGCTATTACAAGGCGTACAACCACCGGAGGGACTGCGAGAGCAGTGCCATTCATCCCACGGAGTTGTCCAGATGCCAGCTCCATTGCATCATTGTCAATTTTATTCTATCTACAACTGGACAAGGCTGCAGCCCCGGCTCCTATCCACCCACTCAACCCCGCAACAATTGCAAACTCTGTTCGACTGGTTAAAGAGTTTACAAGCCAGCTGAAAGAAAACAGAACAGTTGCATATTAATGCACCCAACCCCTGAAAGATCACATAATGGAGCGGGAGAAACGGGTAACTGCAACCAATATGGGATCTTGTCCAGCTGCCGCAGCCTGTGGATCAGTGACCGGGTTTTTAAATAAATTAATGATAAGCATCAATATGCAGCTGCGCCGGATTTCAACTGCAACTAGTTGTGCTGCTGGAGGCTTCTTAATCACCCAGAGGTATGGCAAGCGTGGGTCATCGCAAAACTAGTGCACGCTAAAAATCAAACAACGCCACAGATCCAGTAGCTCTGCCAGGTTGCAAAAATAACTGCTAAATCACACTTATCTTATAATTAAAAAGAATGCCCCTGATAAGGCAGGGAAGAGTATGAGCACAAACCTTTGCCACGTATTTTGCTCTGTTCATTAATCTATGGAAATAAGGGTGGCAGGTTTATTTAAGTACCAAGCAGACAAGGGAAGTTAGTTGCTTTTCGTTTTCAAATCAGCCCCTCCCCCCAAAAAAATCCCAAAAAACAAAACAAAACAAACAAAAAAAAAA
>VYXH01003518.1:1882108-1894632 GCA_013397275.1 Burhinus bistriatus | reverse complement strand
CCCAAACAACCAAAAACAAAAAAACCCCAACCTTTGAGGAATATTTCATTCTACAGATAGCTTTTAAAAGTGTTAGGCTTTCTAATTACAGCCCAAAGATGACCACTGCAGACTTTAGCAAGTAACGAGGGTGAAGGCTTTGATTTTGAAATAAACATGACCCAAGTGTAGTCTTACTTTATGAAAAAAGCTGTGGTAGCTTCAGTTCTAATAGGCAAGAGGGGAAAAAGGAAAAAAAAAAACCACAAACAAAAACCCTAGCACTTGACGATGACCCTTTCTCCCCTCCCCAACAAAAAGACAAGGAGTTTTATCTGCCTGAGGTTGCCTCTGACAGTGCTCATGGTCCGGAAGTACCACTCATGGGCACTTAAAGCAGCATCACTCAGAAGCATAAAAATAGAATAAAGTTGTACAGCAAATGAGAAATTATGATATAACTCAAGTGTTGTGACACGAAACAAGCAAAACGAACGGTCCAAACATTCCCTGAAACTGATAAAAATCTATCTGAAATTAGTAGTGCCATCAAGGTGTTGCTTAAGATGAAGTAGCGCCTTTAAAAGCTATCTACAGTACCGGTGGCGACAGCTTTGCAGTGAAGCTAACCATTTTAGGCAATGGGAAGAAAGTAAGACCATTGTAGTTGTGAACAGCTGGCATACAATAGATAATTTAAGGGAAAGTGACCCTCATGTATAATTTTTAACTGAGGAACTGTCAAGCCCCATTAGTTCCAATAGGGCCTGGTAGTACCGAGGTAGGTTTATAGGGGCATTGTATGAGAGGAGTTTCCAACAGAGCAGCGAAAAAAACATTTTATGGGAACTTTTGTGGATTCGGAATTAATTCCTTTTTTTAAAAAAAAAAAAAAGAAAAAATCTTAGCTGCTGTTTGAGACAAGGGCATCTCTGCTTTTCTTTTCAGAAGAGAACCCAAAAAATGGTAAAAATGTCTTTTGGAGCCACGTTCTGAGCCACATGCGCTGATAATGCTGAGGAATTCTGAAAGACACCCGTTAAATGTGGAAACCGTGCTGCTAAATCTACGTCACCGCCTCGACTAGTGAATAAAAAGCCAAGTAAAAGAGCAAGGGAAGAAAGCAAGCCTCCTTAAGTGAGTGCAAATAATGAAGGGTAGAACCTGGGTAGAACATAAAAACTGAGCAAGTTAGGTAAAATAAAGCTCCAGCACCATTTCTGCAGACATATTTTAGAGGCCAGTCCTACATTATAAACAATTGCTATAAAACCTGAAAGGTCCAGGTGTCGCTAAGTCATGTTTACTTTATGGCTTTCACTTTGCTATTTGGCAGTACTTCTAAGACCGTACTGAATGATGTTGCCCTCAACTTCAAGTGCTATAACTTTCTTGCCCAGACTTAAAAGAGATACTGTAAAATTATTTAGCAACTTCTTGTGCCATAAACAACACTGGGATGTAAGCCCAGACCCCTCTCCTGTGTGTCAGTCAGCCCCCCATTAAATGCTGCATTTTGATGGTGGATGCACGGCGGGTCTCGGGTGCTTACGTGGGAATGGGGTGAAGAGGAGAAGACCAGGCACGTGCCTCCCCTCCTCCAAAGGGCTCAAGCTGTGGGCAAACTTGTCCCTCCGGGAAACTTTAAGGGACAGTGGAAATGGGGACTAAAGCAGCGAATACAGGCAAAGGTTTGGGCTTGCCTTGTCTCCTTGTGGAATTGTCCTTCCTCGGGGAAAGCAGGGTGGCAGGAAGGTGCTGGGTTGGGGCAAGTTATGTCCCTGCGCCGCTGGTGCCCCACCGTGCTTTCCAAGGGTGCATGGGTGGCATGAAACCAGGGGATGCTCACAGCTGAGGTCAATATTGGATTTAAGAATAGCTGATTCTGGCCTTAATGAGTTGACTTAAGGCCTATATATTAAAAATCCCAAACCTACAGATTGTCATTTAAAGAAATGACAAGAGTAACATCCTTTTAAATCCAAGTCAAATAATATGACAATAAAGCCAGGAGTTATGGGTACTGTAGATTGTCCTTTACTAGACACTATATTACGTGCAGTCATTAGGCCAGCTGTAAAAAGAAGGTTTAAATACTAATGTATTTTTTAATTTGTTTTATACCCTAAACAAGCAATCAATGTACATTAATAAACATAATTGTTTTTTTGGCATTTGTCCATTCATTTGGTCTACCTTGTCAGCTCCAGCAAACACATCAGCAAAATTCAGTAACCACAATACACAAGAAGGAAACACCAATGAGGCCATCTCAAATATGCATAATGTATTGAATTACTTTTGCTGCTCCGCTATTGACAGGCTGAAACCTCCAAAGTTTGCCATAATGTTCTCCTGTCCCTCTTAAACAATGACTTTGACAGGTTTTTGTCCACAAATACTGCTTTCGAGTGCTGGTGCAAAGAACCTTTAACGAGGTGGTAAATATGTTTACCTTTGATAAGGTGAGCTGCCTGATAAGATAAGGTGGATGGCCACTTTTCAAAAGCAAACATGTACAGAGCTCGGGGCTCTCACCCAGGAGCTGTGCTGGATTTGATCAGCGCAGGGAAACGTCTACGCGCTCCGGAATAGCTTCCTGAAATCAATTTGTTCCTTTTCAGTTTTAATTATAAAATACCACTCGCTAGAGAGAGATTTATTCACTCAAGAGGGTGCAACGTTGGAGACTGATGTGTAAAAGGTGCTCATCTCTGTCGTCTCAGCAAGTAGGGTGCAGCTCTTGGTTTAACTGGGACACTGTGGGTATCTACCTCCTGGTGTGCAACCTCCAAGCAATCCCCATCCAAGCAATCCCCATCCAAGGGACCTCCTGCAAAGGGAAAAGATCAGGAAATACCTCGGAGGAGGGGACTTTTGATGGTCTGGTATGGTTATCCTGAGAGCTAGTGACCAGAGAAATACATACCAAGAAAAAGCTCCACTGGGGACAAAATCTGTGTTGCAACTCTATAATGCCTCCTGACATCTCTACCAGGTCCTCTCTGTAGGTGACCCTACCAAAACAATCCTGGCTGGTCCATCGGTTGCAGGCAAGAAGACGGGAGGTAACATGGGTGGCATCCGCGCCGCAGAAATTTCTTAAAATACCATTTGTCGGAGGAAAGGAAAATGAAATTGTTGCAAAGAAGAGCAGAAGCTGAAACGTCCAAAATGGTAGCTCCACTAACGGCTTTAACGTGCTAGAAAATTTATGAAAACATGAATAAAAGGTAACTTATTCAGTGTCAGCCTTACATATTTATAGTTTAAAAATTAGTCAAAGTTTATGTCCCGAGGTTGCACCTACAGGAAGCCAGATGTGTGCCTTCTGCATGTGACCTAAGACAGGCCTGAAGCAACAACTAGATAATTTCTCGCTCATACTCCACACCGTCGATCGCGGCGGCTTTCTGAGGTGAGAGAATCTGACAGCACTAACTCTCCAGGGCAGAACTTTCCAGTCAAGTGGATCAACGGACTGAAAATCTCTTATGAATAGTCATTAGGCCTTCATTACAAACCCCTCACAACCCAGTTCTCTTTTCGCAACCAAATGCCTTTTGTCATCTTCACAAGGTGCATCATTTAATTACCAATTGATTTCTTTATATATGACAACATGTCAGATAGCAAAATACAGTGTATCTCCCTTAGGGGGAGAAGTCTGTTAACTATCAGCGTGCCAGATTACTGAATTTAGCTGGAAGACAGCTATTCCCTCCACTGCGCCTTTATTTTAACTCGCTTTCCGCTTTTCCAGAGGAGCGACGCGGGGAAGAGGCAAAGGCAAGGAGCATCGCAAAGAGGAATTTTTTTCCCCCGTTCTGTCAAGAAATTAAAGCTGGCTTCCAACATTTCTCGCTCTCTTTTTAGGCACACGCAGCCCAAGCACGCACGTTCGTACGTTGGCATCCGCGGCTATATGCACACAGCGAGCCGGGCTAAACCACCTCAAACAATTGTTCTCATTATACCAGGAATTTACCCAGCTTCTGACTTTGCTAGCACGCTGAATCTTCCCCTTCACCACTGCAGCCTGATAATCAAGCCAGTACTGTATTAATAAGCTGAATAATAAGGGAATTTCAGAAATGTACAGGACTATTATACCGTAACAATAAAACCTCAAACTGAGTAAACCAGAGCAGTGCTGAAGGTAGGCGTCGGAAAATAATGAAACCAGTGTTGCAGTAATGCACTCCATTGTATGGCAGTGTAAATGCCTGCTTCTTTCATACACAGAAGCTACATTACACGAGTCCGAAATGTTCTCAGAGCATCACTGTGCCTGGTTGTGATAGAACCTGGCACCAGCAAGCACTGAAAGCTGACATTATACTGTAGGATGTGCTGCAGGTGTGCAGGCCTGCGAACGTGCTCTAATTACATATTTTCCTGCAGAGCAACAATTAAGGTCGCCAAAATAATTGCCACTTTCTTAATCCCTCTCTAACAAGACTGACATAAGGAATGGTTTATTTTTCTCTGCTTATTTTGAAAGTGCTCCTCAAGATTTTGGTTTTTCTAGCGCGCCGCATAAAACTAATTCTTACTTTCAAATCTGTGATTATACCCATTGTTGCTGCTGGGATGTTGGGGTTTTTTTTAAGCCCAAACCTTTTCTGAAGTCGAGTAGAACTCAAATAATGAAGAAATGCTGATTGTATAAGCTGGCGTGCTGTTTCGACATTTCCCCTGCAATGAAGGTAACTATTTTCCCTTTCTGTGTGCATTTGCTCTGTGTTTTGGGGCTCTTTTCCAGGACTACAAGCTCCAGGCCAGCGCTCGGACCCCTGCGCAGTGCCATTGGGGCTGCCCTATCCCAGTCGAGCAGCTAAAGAACTACAGGGTCCTGTCTGTGTCCGGGTTTCAACAAAGAATCACCTTTATTTTCGTTACAACTGGCCTTATCTACTGTGGGAGACGTTACAGAGACTTCTTTCTCAGCTGCGTAAAGCACTTGACTTCAAACAGTTGAAACAATTGTAGTACATCAGACAGAAAGGAGATGTCTAGTGCGTCCGTTTGCAAAGCTGATGCATTTAACAGCAACCATTATATATTGTAGTTATATATAGCTCTCTTGCAGACCTTGGGAATAGCGGCCAATGTGAGTCAAACTCAGAGCTGGCATCAACGGCCACAAGTCAATTGATTTTCATCGGGAAGCACCAAACGATACCAGCCAGGAACCTTCCATCCCTCCCCTCCAACTCTTACAGAAAAGAAAATCTGCCAGAGAAAACCGTGGTCTCAGCCTCCACACAGAGACCTTCTCACCTTTTAACGCCTTTGAGTTTTAGGCCTGGCTCAAGGCTTGGCTGAAGAGGTTGCTTGGGACACCTAGTCTGGAAGCCATTGAGGTGACTTCTGTGGAATTTGGGCCAGACCCACGCGGTGTTTCTGAAGACGGGCTCTAAAAGGCATTTTATATCGGAACACAAGGACATTTGTGTTCGGTCATGTTAAGACAAACCTCTGCTCCTCAGTTAAACCAAAGATTAAAGGTCCGTTCTTGATCACATTTTTAAATAGTTGAACTCCTTTCTAACTTTCTGGCAGAGCCTGCTGTCACTGCCGTACCTATGTGCAGATCCCACTGATGTCAGAACGAGTATTGCTTATGTCAGGATTAAGTTTATCTGAGCAACGTCAAAGATCAAACAAAAAAATGCCACGCAGCACCAGTCAAAGGATGTCCAGCGGTATGCCAGATAGATTGTCTTGACATGCAAAATCATATTCAAACATCTAAGAATATTAGCATTAATGAAGCAGGCAAGACACCCTTTGATAATTGTTGGCAATCTGAAAACTTTGCTCTGAGGATATTAAAAGTAAACTGTTATCGTCCGATTGCCAGTTTTAATCCCGCTGCTATAAGCTGCCACAACCTGTCAGCATTAAATATACACCAAGGGGCTCTGAAGATAAACTTCTGCTTGAGAGCGTAGGTAGATGTCCACCTTTGCAAAGCGCAGTACATGTACGCAGACTTCAGAAGTGATACTAATATCACAGACTCCTACTAAGTTCCTAGTTTTACTGCTAACTCCACTACTCACTTTCTAAATTAGTCCCTCTTTCCTACACTTCTCTTGCAGTCTTCCTTCAACGCGGATGAGCTAATCAGTTGCTTAGACACCCGTCCTCATAAAGCTGTTCACATCTTTCTATGCTTCACCTGCAAGAGCCACAACGGCGATACCGTGATACATGAAAATGTATTTTCCCCTCATTGTACTTATTACTTTGAAATGGTCATTGATTTACTCTGCAAGTGAGGAAACAAAGGAAATTTAAACTTTAATGGATATTAAATTATTTGCAAATGAGTCGTTTGCTCTTCTCAAAAGGGACAAATGTATTTTATTCGCTTGAAACCTACTTAGAAAGGCTGCATGGGAATGATAAAACTCATAAAGCTCAGGGTCATCTACAACCAGCTTAAAATTTTCAAACCTGGTGATTTCATTAAGACTCTGTATGAAAACACACGGTGTGGTTCTCCAAGGTCTGAACGCCACACAACTTAACCCATGTAACTTGTAGGCACTGAACCTTCAGTCCCCAGCACCTTCGCCACACTGGGAGATGTTGATGTAGGCACCTGACTGGGGATCCACGTTGGAAAATACTGGCCTTAATGGGTACATAGCAATACATGGACTGGGAAAACTCACAGCAGAAGGCAGATCGGAGCCAAGCCGTGTCCCTAAAAGAGGGCCAAGTCTCGTCGTTTTTACTCACATGAGCAGCTGCAGTGATTTCAGGAGGAAGACATGGCCCTGTTTACATGAAAATGCTTTGAAGGGAAATATTTTAGGTCTTGATCCAAACCTCATTTACATTCTTACAAAGAAACTGCAAAGAGTTATAAATGAGCTGTAGACTATATTATAAAACACATTTTAGAAGTAACACATGCTCAGAGATGGATAACGTTAAAATAAAAGTAGGTGTAATATCCAAGACGAACATTTCTGTTGAGCAGAGATCACGCGAGAAAGCATTCCACAGGCATAACTTTGCAGATAATCAAAGCCAAGTATTAATACATTTTTATCAGTCCACCTTCTAAACAATATTTCAGTAGATTTCCTTTCACACAGTGATATTTGTAATAAATGTTCTGCCTTTGTTTTAAAGTCAGTCCGTAGAAAGATGACATCAGCTTAGCAAACAATAAAGTGCCTGTAATATTGTCTCCAGAGGGCTGTTACATTTACTTTGTAGCAGTAAAATTCAATTTTCAAAAAACACTACATGAATGATGTTAGGTTATTAACCCTATCACCACCGTAAAACAGCATCATTGTGTGCAGAATGTAGGTCACTATCTAGGAGCTATAAGTTGCTTTTTGTTAAATAATCCATTTAAGCTGCTTTTCTTTCCTATAGCCTGGGTTGTGTCCCTTCCCTTTGGAAAAAAAAAAAAAAACAAACCAAAAAAACCCAACAATCCCATTTTTAATCACAAGGCTCTGAGCGAGCGTCCTTATTACACATCTCATTTTAAGGTGTTCTTCCTTTGTTACTTTCAGATTTGGCCACACACTTTTGAAGAGCAACTCTCTGTGAATTCTTGTTATTCAGAGCGGCTCTCAAACTGGGGGGGGGAACAAAAAAACAAAAAATGAAGTGTATCATATCAGCCTACGCCTGTGGTGACTCTCACAAGTTTCAGTTCAAGGAAAGAGAAGAAAATCGGCAGCTACAAATTCTGACTCATTTCGAAATTTCAGCGCAATTGAAAAACGACCGTCCTGATTCGGGGACCGACGACCCTGCTCATGCTCGGAGCTCCCAGAGGGACCCGGTTTCCCTAAGCAAGCTCCGCCGAGCCAGGGGAAAGAAAGATCGGCGAGCAAACTGTCCGCAAGCCAACCCGTCACATGGCTCCCTATAAAAGAGGATTTGCATACCTGACGCAGCTATGGAAATATTCCCTGCCCGGGAAGGAGCGAAAAAGAAGTACTAATGGCAACCCGCTATCAGGACGCAAGGGGTTAACTAGTTAAACTTCTACAACCCCCCACAGTAACTTTCCAAAAGCTGACAATAAGTAAAAGAAGTGCTGGTTATCCATTTTTTAAAGGGATGGGATTGGTTTTAGAAGAAAGGGAAAGAGGATCAAACACCTCAGAGCAACAAAAGGTTGTGTCAGAGGGCCCTCAATCACAAACCTCCTTCAACAAGAGATATTCCAACCTTCCAGAGCAGTTACCCGGGCAGCACGGCTAAAAAGTTCCCTGACATGAAAAGAACAAAAACAGAAGGGACAGAGGTAGTTATTGTTATGCACACTCCTCTTTTTTTTTTTTTTTTTCCTGGGGCTTTTTTTCTCCCCCACAAAACTTTTTGCATAAGCTGTGAAGGGGGAAAAGTAATAGCGCTGCTTATTGAAAAGAAATCCCCCCCCCTCTTTGCATCTCCTACCTCCTAGGTTGTGAGGTATGGCCCAGCAGATTCTCAGCCAGGAACACCTGATGAATGGGAAGGTCAGCTCTGCGAATGCTTCAAAAGAGGCATCCGAAATTAATAAGCGTAATTAGAAGAGTGTAAATGTATCCTGGTTTTCATCGCCCCCTGAACGCATATTTGAATATTTTATTTTTTTTTCTCCAGACAAGCGAAGTTGTGTGCGCACAAAGAATGTAAATTATTTGCATTTGTGGTGTCAGGTCTTGGAGGTATCTTAACAGCATGTAAGAATTTTCCACTTAAATGTAAATTATTAACAAGTCAGAGTTTTCATTTGTTTTATCTCCTGATGTGCAATCTAAATAAATAAATGGCACATTTTACAGTATTCACCACCCACTTCTCTGCTCTTTCAGAAACTTATTTTATATACGCTACCTCCACTTAAATAGGGTGGTGGATCATTCGCTCTTTCATCATTTATCTTTGTCTCGGTGCTTCAGAGGGGTTGTCGGTTGGTTTTGGTTTTTTTTTGCTAAAACAAATTTACCTCTAGTACTTCATCAAGTTTTCCCGTGTAATATCGCTAAGCAAACAACATAGTGGTTTATCCATAAAATATTCATATTTCAAAATGTTCCTTCCCAACCACCCCTCCTGGGTTTACCTATGTTTACAAATACGTAAGCCTTGTTAATATGCCTTGTCTGGGGAATGGTGGGTAGTGACCCTCCTTGAGGCAGAGCTCTCGCTGAAGAAGTGTATTATTTCAGCTGGGAGAACAGCAAAGCTCCGGGATGAGACTGATTGATTAAGACCAGATGGATGGCCACACATAGGTGTGACAAAAATAGAAACACATTGCAAACATTCCTGGCATTGTCCTCCTGTGGTCCGGGAGGTGGATGGACCCGATGGTACCTTATCTACCTCCTGATGGGCTCCAGAATTGAAGAATGTTAATGAAAGCTAACTCTCCTTCACCCGCCTTACAGTGACACTTATTACAATGAATCAGGCTTAAAATTGCATCTCGAAAATAAAGTCTGGGTTCTCCCTCCCCGGCCCCGATCGAAAAATGACAGCTGGCATGCCACTGGAAAGCATTCGCACGCGTTTCCATGAAATTAATTCGAAGTAAAGAGCTCAGAAAGAAAGAAAGAAAAGGAAAGAGAAAGAAAACAAACAGAGCCTACCCACATCCTCTCCTTAAAATTAAACTTTCAGAAACCACATAAAGGAATAAGTGCAAAATGAATGACCTCTGGTTTGGAGAGGAATGTTTCATTGAAACCCTCTCAGCTTTTATGTTTATTGGCCATAAACTGACCAGCCCTCTCCATAATGCTGTGGTTGCTCGTCACAGAAAAGCCAAGCTAATGGCACGAATGCTGCTCACCTTACTGAAGTGAGGGGTCCCAAGAAAAAGGGGGGGGGTAGATGAGCAGGATTTGGCCCGCTCTGGCCTTGCACTCCTCTCCAGAGATGTTGTCCCTCCCTGGCTTTACCTACCGTGTTCAACACTCCCTCCCTTTACTTTCCATCATGGCACACCATGTATTTCTAGCACTACGCAAAATTCCATTAACTGAACATTCCCATTCATGCTGAGCGCCAGGAGTAAACCCGGCTGGGTAAAGGAAGTGGGAAGGAGCGCAAGACCAGGCTCCTGGGGCTACCTCGTTTCTGTCCCTCTACCTATTGCACCCCACAAACCAGTCACGTGGCAAGCTTCGGGAGTCAGCGCTGACCCCAAAATACACTTCGAAAAAATCACAGGAGGATCTCAAGCCTACTCCTTGCACAACCCTTTTCCCATCGCACAGCACGGCGCCTCGTGACAGCCGTGGAGGAAGACAGAAGAAACCAGAGCCCCAAGTTTTCTCTTTCTCTCTCCCTAAAACTCCTGTTCGGCCCCAGCGTGAGCTTTTAGTTCCCGTTCCCCTCATGTAGGCCTGAAACGATTACCTACTTGTTATAAATCTTCTCAGGTTTCACAGGCACACATTTGCCGGTAGGTTCCCAACCAGCATTTCTGGACGTTGGGCTCAACAGAGACACATTCTCACACATGCAAAAGCTCTAGGATGGATCAGGGGCTCCTCCATTCACCCCTCCACTTTAAGCAGAACCGTTCCTAATATACCTTTTCATACGTGAAGCATAATGAATGTACCTTTTCTTATGCATGTACAATACTGTACTTTCACCCACTGGCAAAGAAGTTCGCTAAATTACTAAGAGCGTTTAAAGAGGTGGCATTCATTGTAATATACAAAGGAATTTAAAGCACATTTACAAATGAATCGGCAGGCATGCCAACAGGAAAAACAAGTTTAAATGTAAAATTTTAAAAAATAAAATAAAATTGAGGATTGCTTGAAATGATTACTATGATATGAAAATATTTGTCCATTTTATGGGCTGAAAACTACCTAATTTCTCTTCATCTACAATTCAGGTGACCGTGGTTTTAAAGAAATATTCTTTTCCTTGGTTTCCTTCTCCCCTTCCCAACTGAGTAATAAAACATAGACTAATTTAAATAAGAATCATTATGCTCAGAAGGCCTCCTCTGGCTGGAAGACTTTTGTTCCACATGTCCCATAATCTCACTCCCACATGGCTGCCATAAGGTTGATGCTGAAATCAAACTCTACTATAGAATTTTCTTTTAGACACAGCAAAAATATGTATATTAGTTTGGGGAAAGAAGTCCTATAATTTAGGTAATGGGAGAAATACACTTGTGATAGAAACCTCGACTTTGCTGCTCCATTCCCTGTATTTTCCCCTCGTCCAGGTTGCTATTAGCATATGAAAAATGCTTTTAATTTTATCCATTTCTGGACATATCTGTCACACACACACACAAGTGAGATAGCAACTAGGGTTCAACTTATCTCTTCTTTACCACCTCAGCAGCAGGTTTAAAATAGATCGCGCTCTTTTAGTTATTTGCAGCCAAGGTGTGCGTAACTGCCTTCCTGAGCAAAACCCGATAAAGAAGGAGCGAGCCAAACCATGGGAGGCTGTTTGCTCCCACCTCAAACACAAGTGTTTCTACCTCAGCATCTCACGGCATTACTTTCACTCGAAAAGTAAGAGTTGGATCAGCTCTCCCCCATAACTACACACGTCGGTCGCAATACAGCAAGGCTGGAAGTTACAACCCTGTTTTTAAGCGCTTTCTATTTGTTGTTTATCTGTTTCCTTAAAACTCCCACTCCCACCCTGGCCCTACGGACGGACGGCGCGCACGCGGCATGGCAGCTCCCACGCGCCCTTTGCCAACACAAGGCCACTTTGTTGTACGCGCTGCGACGTCTTCCATCAAAACCGCGTCCCCAAATTCTTCGCAGGCACACGTGATGTAAGGCAATCGATGGCAGAGCCCGGAGAAAGCTCTCAGCAATATGCAATCTATTTTCACACGTGCTACGGATCTTACAGCGTCACTCATACGGTTGTTGCACACGCACAAAATTTTTAAAGCCCATTTCTGCTACTTTTTAAGTAAATTAAAAACTCCCATGGCCTCCCAGGCTATTAGGCTGAGGCCCTAGGACTAGCTTAAAGCGGTGAGACGCCGAGCATTTTCATTTAGTGGTATTTGGCATGAAAATATTTGTGGCTTGGTGAAATTTTGCACACACACACTCTCCGACTTTGCTTTTTGGGACATGTTGGGGAAACGGCTATTTTTGCATGAATGTTAAAAAAACCCATGAAATTATGCTCTGTTTTAATGAAAGGGCGGTTTTGCTTGACAAAACATATGCCTTTTATTAACAGTATTAATAGAAACGGGCCCGCTTTCAAACTTGCAATGAAACGTGACAAAACCCAGGGCTGGATTCTCAGCTGAGCTTCAGGCACCTTTGCAACCCACTGCAGCTCCGCCTGATGCCGTGCCCCCCCAAAAACCCATCTTCTGGACAAAAAACCACCCCCCTGAGCACACCACTAAATACCTCCAAGGCTGGGAGCTACACGAGGAGCTCACTTTGCAGGACACTTTCTCCAGCTGGGAAATTCAGGAGATCCTCTTTGCATCATGCAGCAGTCCAAATGGGTGTGTAAGATCTGTCTGTACATTATTTATTTTACTTTTTTTT
>VYXH01003518.1:1860708-1882072 GCA_013397275.1 Burhinus bistriatus | reverse complement strand
TTTTTTTTTTTTTTGTCCTTTGGTCAGTCCAAAGGGGCCATGGAGATGGCTTTTGCCAGTGGTGCCCACAGTGGTGGTTAATAACAGCCACTCGAGCCCCAACCCTCTGGCTGGTATGAGGAAGACCCATGCGTGTGAAAGGCTGTGGGAGAAAACCCTGGAAGAGAGTCCAAACCAGCTCAGAGAAGAACAGTCTGTCTTGCCAGAAGTTATAAGATGGGGAATAAAGGGCACCTTGCACTCATCAGGGGGAATTAAGCTGATGAGCAAAGCACCTGAAACAACTTTTCCTTCCCACCTCGACTGGAAGAGGAAGAGGCTTCTCCTAAGTAAATAAACCAGCACAGTCCTTTTCCATTTTGACGATTTCTCGCCATTTTCCTAAATTGCCAGGCAGACAGAAGCCTTAACCCTGACAACACTCATGTGAAAACTCCCTGCTTGAGTTTTCTTTTTTACTTGCCTGACTTCTTTATTAAATGCTCTCTGGCTCTAAATGAGTGGGTGTCAGAGGTGCAGTATGTCACAGATGTGTGGGTCACTGCCTGATTTTGCTCTGCATCTAGATATTAGAAGTTCCTCTTATTATAGATAGCATGAAGAAAAATGAACAACTCGAGACAGTTTTCTAAACCGATAGTCTCTGGGTATATTTATTTTATGATGATGGCAATGAAGTAGCCCCTTATATATTTTCTATTGTCTTCAGTAAAGACACACTTTAATCATAAACTGACATATGAAAGCTGCCTATTGGCCTATTGATATTTCTTTTGCACTGAGTGAGAAGCCAATATCCTATTTTAAATGTAACTTTAAAAAATGGCATTACCTAAGAAAATGCTAGCAGTATTCCTGATAAAATATACTGTGGTGGGGCTGAAAAGTGCATGCAAAGCAAGCTGCATTATTAGAATGTTTAAATATTAATTATACCGCTGTGTAGTAAAGATGATCAACTGTGAGTGTCAACTAATTTTCTAAAAGCTGCAATGTTGGATTTCGTCTAAACTTCCATTGTTAAGCTAAAACTAAAAGCCCAGCAAGTTTAGTCTACTGGAGTGTGTTTATTTTTATTGGTTTCTGCATAATTTTTTTTAACATAAACCAACTTTAACCCCTCTACTGTAATCTCTGCCAGCGGAACTCCAATAGCACATCATAAAATTCCTATAATTCTTCAAAGCGATGTAGCTGGAAAAGAAAAAAACCATGGGCACTTTGCAACAAACGCCAACTACAAGATTCAGCCGATTAAATTTAACTCTTGCGAGCTCATTTCGCTGGCAATATATGTGTAGCTATATGTTTAGCTTGCCCTCCGATAGCCGCTTCTGTCGGGAGAAGCTCTCGGCCAGGATGCTCGGCGCTGGGCTGGCTCTATTGTGTGAAAAATCCTGCTCAGGTGGTACCTAGGGCTGGTACGTGAGGGAGGCTGAGCGGACAGATGGGGAGGCAGATGTACAATGCTACATAAAAGTAGGAAGACTTATATTATCTTATGCGAATGCTTGAAGTGACTGAGCGCCGGCAGAGGGGGGCCGGGATGGGAAACGAAGGGTTAAGTGAAAAATGACTGTCATTTCTTTCCCTGCTAGCAGCTATTGCTTCCTCGGACTTTTAAGAGGAGCCACAAGACTCGAGCGAGAGAATCACTTTGAGATTCTTCTGTGAAGACAAAGAAATAGTGTGCGCCGAGGCTGGTAGGCTTCCTTCCGTCACTCATGGATGCTCTGCCAGGATTTCCCACCTGAGACAGATTGCGACGCGTGTTCGAATCACTCATGCACGAGAAGCAATACACAAGTTCAGTGTAAAGCCACTTTAAAAGCTCATCGGGTGCATACTTTACTTGTACAAAATACCTTATTCATGATGGAGCAGTGAGGGCCTAGGTAATTACTTGAATCAAGGTGGCCTCAGAAGTGTTTAAATCTACAAGGACACTTAGAGCATGAATAATGCAAAATAATTTGCATCTAAATTTTTTAAGTGTTCTTTATTCAAAAACTAAAATGCAGTTCCGATTAAAGTTTGATGAGTGAAAGCTGAGCACTTCATACCCACTGTGAAACGTCTCCTATTTGTGGAAATTATTTCAGACAGTGGTAAAGGGACAAAAGAGATCAAAAAAAAAAAGTTGGTGATTAATCTGCATTACTTTTAAGCCATCCTTATTTCATGATGTTTGGTGAGTAGGAAGTTAATTTCCGAACCTGCTGATCTGATACCATCTGCATTTCACCCCCTTAAAGCAGCACCCTCGAAAGCGCAGCTCTAATTATTAACCAAATAAAATATTCTTTCGCCTTCGATGATAGCGCAAAGCAGCTCGTGTCTCTGAAATTCGCCCAGTATCTTTTAGCGCAATTAATCTCCCCTCTGTCCCCGTCAACCTCTTTGGAAAAGCCTTATGTGCAAAAATACCCTGGCTGCCTCTCACTCTATGTGCTTATAGGGCACGGGCTTACATTTCTTCACTTGGAGCGTGTTGCATCTCTTTCTTTTGAATTTGCCATTGACAGCATAAACTGCCGCGTATATCATCAGTTCAGCACTTTATTATATCGTCTCCATTCCTATTTTAGAACGTGTTGAGCAACCCCCATAAAAATTGTTAAAGAGGAAGGAGTGAACAAGACAAATGTTGTGTAATGTGCTCGCTGAAAATTATGCTTTTCTCTGCCTGGGCTGGAGGCAGAGGAGAAGAAGGGAGAAGGAAAGCATGTCAGAAACAGCCGTTTTCGCGTGCAGATGTCAATGAGCCTGTCGTTAAATGTGCTTAATTCACGATTATGTTTCCAACGCTCGAACCTGCCCGTCTCGCTGGCGGGTGCTTCTCGGGAAGGCGATGGGAAAGGAGACGGTCGAAGTTGGAGAGCTTTGGCGATCCCCAGAGATTTCTACGGGAGAAACTCCACGGGTCTGCTCCCTGTTTGTTCCTGCCCCCCAAACCCAACGGCTCGCGGCCGTTACAGAGCCAGACCCTCCGAAAAGCAGCTCCAGGAGCCAGAGGGAGGGTTTTTTTCCAGCTGCTAAAACCTCAGGTTGGGAAATCTGCTGGGATCCAACAGGTTAGGCAGGCGAAAGCTTCGACAGTGAAGTTTCGAGCGCTGGCTAACTGCGAGCAGCTACACTTTAAAGGCCCCTTTGCAAAGGAAAATCATTTTCCTGCTGCAGCCCTTATAAAGAATAAAGACTTCCAATTTATTACCGGCTCGAAAGCTGGCTGCCACTTTATTGGACTTTCAGATGAGTGTGCTCGCCACGCTTTCTTAGGGAGAGGATCTGCTACGTTTTTCTTGGATTTGGAACAATGCGAACATTTTTTTAACTCATTGAACAAAGATTTCCCCAGCAACAGACCCCCTGCTCAGCAGGTCACCTATCTTTGCGACAGTTTTTCTTTTCCCACGCTAACCCTAGGGCTCATTTGCATAAGGTCTCTGTTGTGACAATTAGTTTCAGGTGAGCTGATTTCTATGAGGTTTGCCCAAGACGATACACAAGCTCTGGGCCTCCCTGATCCTGGCCCTAATTGCGACTGACTGGCACCAGACACAATCACCCTCTTGATTCAGCAAATTGTCCTGCAAGTAGCTTGTTGTGACCCCGCAACGCACAAATCATATCATGTCAGCCTGGCATAGTAAACAGTGAATAAAGCAAATTCAANGGCAAAAAAAACAGGAAAAAAAAAAAAATAAAAAAAAAAAAAAAAAAAAAAGAAAGGTTTCATAATAGCTCCTCCATCTTCTAGCCCCAGTGGACAGGATGAATACAAATTCAAGCTATATCATATCTGCGTGCTGGTGGAAGAAGTATTGCTGCCCTGACAAACAACTTTGGGTTATTGGGGGTTTTTTTTTGGGGGGTAGGTGGTATTTTTTAACTTGGAGGGGGGGGGAATCAAATATGGCTTCGTTCCACCACCTGGGGAGGAATTCCCCAGGTAGCGGAGCAGGGTCACTGTAAATATTTCCTAGCTCGTTGTTGTGGAAATAAGCAATATGCTCTTTCATCATCTCAGAAGCTACAGGGTGCATCAGTATGCACGTTAGCCGGGCTCCCAGTAGTCTCTGCTCGGTTTAAAAAGCTATGGAGGCTGGGCAAGACCCCACCTCTGAGCTCGGCAGCAAAAGTCAGGACAGAACTTTTCCTGCGATGCCGAGGAGCCCAGGGAGGAGCCGGGGACCTCATCCCACCTCCCCAGTGGTCCCGCATCCTGCCGCCGGCACCGCTTTGGGCTCAGTCCTGCCCATTTGAGACCACTGATAACCCCATGGAAGTCAGCCCGGAATTGGCTCCGGTATTGACTTGTCAGGCAGGGGAAACACGCAGCCTCCCAGACAGGCAGAAAAAAGGAGCAATTAATAAATACAAGGGGACAAATGCAAAGTTAACAAGGATGGAGGAATACTTTTAACTGCCACGCTAACGAGAGCCCTCGGTAGGGATGAGGAGACATCCTTATCTTTGATTAGATCCCTTTCCGTCAGTTTGAGTCACAGTTTTCATGTTATTTTTTGGTACGGTGCTTGATTCTTTCCTACCAGAGCGGCTCCGGCTGTGACCTCCGCCCCATGAGTGTGAGTCAGAAGAAGTTCCCTCCCCACCTTATATATTGCTTTTTCTTTTTTTTCCCCCTCCAAACGAGGTCTAATTTGCAAAATATTATTCACCATAGAGACAACAGCTGCTCCCCTGCTGTAACTGGGATATGAAGGGTAAACTTAAATTCAGACAGGTATATGTGACTTCAGAGACACTCCACGAAGGCAGGATTAGGCCCACTAAATGTATTGCGCGATGAGCATTATGTGAATTAGATCAGGCTATTAGTTTTGGACTATTTTTAATCTCCTGGGGAAATCTGTATTTACATTTGAGGGTTTTTTTCCCTGATGCAAATCGCTTCCCCAAATAAATAGTTATGTTAAAAATCCTAGTAAAAAATTCGTTTCAAAATTATTCACTGAACATGGCCGGTAGCCAGGGTGAAAGGTCAGCCTGCCAGACCCAACGGTTTGGAGCTGTGGTCAAGGTAAATATATATGCAAGAAAGCAGCTGACGCAGTGTATTTCTGTTAACGCTGCAATCTTACAAACCGATTATAGGCAAAATATATTAATTGTTTGTGTATACATACAGATAAAGGTAAGAACGAATAAAAAAAAATCACCTCTCTGCTGAGAAGACCAAGTTTTACCCTGGGAAAAACCTTAGTTTCAGGGTAGGAGACCTAATTCTTCTTTACCGGTACAATTCCTTTCACTTAAAAGTCATTAAATCTTCTCATATTAGTGTGATGTCAGGATTTGCTTATGATCTGGGGTTACATCCCATGCCTGTGTACGTCCTGAATCAATATGAGCGAAGCGGGGAATACCCGCCATCCCTGCAGGCAGGGCAGGCAGGAGGGACCGCGCGGGCAGGGGGTTCCCAGACTCCCCCCAGCCTCACGTCTTGCACCTTTGCAGAGCATTTAAATAGCGTTTCGAAACAGAAACACTAAAGGTGGCAATCCCAGAGTAGGACGCAGCTAGCTCAGCCTCTGGCTACTTCTTCCCATGGCATGCACCCTACGGGGTGCAGCGCCAGGAAGCCACCCATGGCCCTTTTGGCACAGATGAGGAAGGACACTCAAATCCCTGCCTGCCGTGAACATCTCCATGGGCAATCGCAAGGGTCTCAACATCATTGCCACCGTCAAAACCCTACCAAGCTTTGACTTGGCTGGATAAACCCATTACTTCCAGCCCAAACCATCACTGCCATGTTCAACCACAATGGTGGCAGGTCCAAGGTGGTTGCCCATCGCTTGCGAGCAAGCCAGGGCACAGCTGAAAATGCATAATGAGAGACCTGACGAGCCTCGCCTGCTCTGTTTTTAAAATGTACGGCATTTTTATTTTGTCCTGTGTCCATGCTAATGCTTTTATCCCTCTCTCGTGACACAAACCATGCTTTTACAGTTGAAGGCAATGCAAGGAGCTGATGTTGAACTTTAACCTTCAGCAACTCTGCCTCTAATGTAAGGCAAAACTTTGAGATTTTTAAGTAAATAAACAGTTGATTCTGACAAAAAATGACTATTCCCTGAAGGGACATTTTTGTGAAACTGCGCCAGGTACAAAAAAAATGTATATTTTTTGGCTTGGTCATGAAACTGTCAAAACACAACTCTAACATGTTTTGCTGCATATGTAATTTTTTTCCCACAGCTCTTTCTGAGCAATGCTTAATTCTGAATTCTTTCTGCACCCAGTATTTGCAAGGAAATCGATAGATGCACAAGAATTTCAGGCTAAGTTTCTAGGTAAGTGAGGTAGAATAGATAGGAGAAAGAAAAAGGAGAAAAACAAGACAAAGCTGGAGCGACTTTGTAAGTTTCCCATAAATTATGCTTTCAGGGTAAAACTCAGCCTCAAAATAGGGTTTTGGTGAGATTTAAGTAGGGAGTAGGCTGTTTGCTGGCCCTTGGTGCCTGGGCTAAGTTTCGCCCTCTGTGCTGAGGTACCTTAGTTTCATTTTATTTTTAACTGCTCTCTCTCTTGTATATATATATGTGTGTGTGTGTATATGTAAAGCTCAAGGTATCTTGATCATAGTTGTGATTACAAACTTCACGTTTGCTAAAAACAGCTATGGCACCGATCTTTAATATAATAATATATTTTCCCAAGTGCCTTCGCTGTTTCACTCCAGCAACTGAAACAGAGACAATTCTTTGTATGTGGAAATGTGTAATTATCATGTAGCCAAAAGGGAGGGTGTAATTTTCACATCTGATTACAAGGGAAGAGTGTAAGTGAAGCTGCCTTGGTAAACTTACACTTGTTTACAGAGAGCAATACCTTTGATATTAAAAACTCTAAACACGTAAAACGCTGGAAAAAATCAAGATTGTCATGCACCAAAGCTAAACAACAACAACAACAAAAAAAAAATCCCTAAGCATTTTTTTTGGCATAGCTACAAATGAAAAGTCCATTCTTCTGAACTTGTGCTCGCCCTCCTCACTTGAGATGTTTGTTAAGAAGACTTACAAATTGTTTTTGCACAGTGTGCTCTACTTGTCGAGTTGAAGGTTAAGACGTTAAAGCTCCAGCTTTAATTTAAAAAAGGGGAACTTCAAATGTTTCTGCTGTTTATAACTCTATTTGGTCAGTTTAAACTAGAGAAATGCTTTTCATATTTGACTTCATCTTTACAGAATTTACTTCTCCTAAATGTGACTGCATTTGCTTTCAAGTTGCTTTTTTTTTTTGACACATGAATCCCTCCTGTTTATTTCTCTCCTTTTTTTTCTTTCTTTCTCTCTTATACGCACACTGCTGATTTACCTTCGACAAAACCAGCTTCTGCTTATGTGAAATGATTATTTTTTTGGCCACGTCGGAAAAGATGATATCAAGCAAAGGAAGAACTGTTACAGCAAATATCACTTACCAAGGAGATTAAAGATAAACAGAAAGATCACGCTACAGGTAGAGGGAGAAACTACTGAAAAACCATGAAAGATATCAGAAACCATTTAAAATGACATAAAAGTAGGATTGCTAAGGAGTTATTGTTGTATTTTTAGAAACGATTAAAAACTATCTGTGCAAGCATTGGATGTCGAAGTATGGTAAACTCATGCTTTTGCTAACCAAGAAGAAGGAAGGGAAAGAGAAAGAAAGAAAAGCAAGTTATTTTTAGTATGTGGAAAATACAGCTTTTCTTTGGAGTATGAAAAAAATATCATATAATTAACATGCACAACATCTATCAACAAGACCGTGATAAGACCCTATTTTCTAAAGTATGCTTTTTTGCTGCCCTAAAATTAAGTTCCTGATACCATATTCTTATTCAGAACATCATATCCATGGGAAAAAATACCTACCAGAACAACTAAAGCACTTGAAAAATAAAATGTAACCCAGTAATAGCGGTAATTCGAGTTGAAGATGCATGTAGTTACTTTAAAAGTATTTTTGTCTTGTGCAGACAGACATGAATGCAAGGGCTACCGAAAGCAATTTAATACCAGGTGGGGGTTGACATTAATCTTTTATGACAATAATATTGTGGTGTTACAGGAGGGCAAAACCAAGTATCTTCTTGTACGTATAACCACTTCCCTAAGAGTCTGTGCCTGTCTTAAAAATACACGTATAGAATTGAGGTATAGCCCCAAATTCATAATGAATATGATTATATAAATAGTCTCCACTCGTGCAAATAATCGGAACTGTCCTCCTTCTGCTTCCCTTAGGTGTGATCCAGGCTGGCTCTGCGAGCCCTACGGGAATGCCGGTCCTCCTGGAACGGGCCAAATCTGGCCCAAGGAGGGCTGCCTGGGAGACCAAGGCTGTGCAGACCTGGTTCTGCGTGATATAGAGCCATGTTATGCCAAGTTTTGCATGATACAGAGCCAAGTTTCATGGCGATGCCATGAAAGCCAACGGGGTTGCGCAAGGGTAGCTGGGCAGAATACGGTCCCCGGGTACCCCGACTGCAGGGGTGTGCTGGAGGTAGGTGCAGTTTCTGAGCAGCATTAGTGTACTTAAAGCGACAAATTAATGTCTGTGGAACACTAATCAATGTTTGGTGCGCTCCACATTTTTCACTGAGTTGTTAGAGTACATTTGCTTATATTTTGCACTATTTTAATTTAGCCATATTGATCAAACTGAACACTCAATAAGACCCTAGGCACCTTAGCCTTATTAAAATTAGTCAACTTGAAGTAAGTGAGCTGAGGAAGTAATGGAAACTATTCAGAGACTTAAATACAGTGCAGCCCACTTAAATAAATACCTGTTAATGAAATAAATCTGTTTATGCACATATTTTCTGAGAAACAAATTATTAAGGGGGCCCTTTAGAAGAATAGGACTCAAACATACCCATTAGTTTCAAAGAGCAGCAGTTCTCTGGGCTCACTGCGTACGCTCGTGTTCACTGGGTTAAACTTGGGGAACCCGTGTTGACCTTTTCCCTCAAAGCAGTTATCATTCTTCTGAGTTTCACAGCGTCAAAATTTATAAAGATGTCCCTAATTAACCTGTAAGTAAACACTATTGTGGTTTTTTGGTAACTCTCCCGTTTGAGTTTATCCCAGTAAAAGCATAAATCAGCTGGGCCATCACCCAGACCAGCGTATCTGGGTAGATACAGAAGAAAAATAAAAAGCTTTTAACTAACTTGACTGTACGCATGCAATGGAAAAAAGTAAAAGTCCTACTGCTTAGTCTTTACAAATAATATGTCTTCGTCTTCAGAAAGCTGTATCATTTTTTCTTCAGCAGGGTTGAGAGGCGTAATTAGAGCACCAACTCCAAGGCTCGACTTGAGCGGTGATTTGCAGTACAGCTCCTTTTGGCACATCTCTGGAGCTCAAAATATTGTTTTTGAAAACATTGCTGTTTTTCAACAAAAATAGGAGATTAGACACCATCTTTAACTGATTAATCCTCTCTCCTCTCTGAGGGGGTGACCTGTGATAGCGTATTATCTCCGTCAGGGAAAAAAAATTGCAGCACGCAGCAAAGTCTTCCTGCAATACCTACAAATGAATTAAGCTAAAAACTAGGTACGTGATCTGTGGAGGTCTCCTAGCCTCCCTTCATCAGGGGCTGCCTTTAGAGGGCTTTGTATACTCATTTTTTTCCCCTAGTCCAATAAAAGATATTAGCTCTTTTCCCTAAGCAAAATCCCTCTCATGAATCAGGCCCTGCACTTGCAACTAGTGTGATATTGCTGGCCAGGTTTCACCCCAGTAAAATTCTAATCTATACTTTGTCTTTTAGAATTAAGAAGAAAATGCATATCAGCAGAATCTCCTCTCTACTTTATTTCATTTATAAATTACGAGAATGATGCTATTATATATTATTAATTTCTGCTGTTCTCCAACTCGGCTGCAGCAGCGAGCTGCGGATGTTGGAACGGTGTAATTATGTTCTAGTAGGGCAGCCATCCGTTTCCTTTCAAAAATTTACAGGATTCTTAATCATGCTGCTCATTTGGGTGCGCAGTAGCGAGGATGGCGAAACACAAACAGGGCACGTTCGTTTACACAGGAACACCTGCTTAGCATGATAGCAGATGTCAGTCAGTAAGCAGAACACAAAAGAAAAATATCAACAACAGCAAACTAGAAGCATTTTTAACTCGGTAGGGGGATATCTCGTCTGGGGGAAGCCAAATGAAGGGGATGCGCCTTTGCAGGTCGAAGTAGAGGCGTGGCGACAATTCGGAAAGTCTCGGCGGACGTTCCCCCTGGGACCAGGTCAACAAATCCCGACAAACTCCTTCCTGGATGATGGGATATTTAACAAAGCATTTCTCCTTCAAGAGGGTGGTTACTGGAAGCTTGATGCTAAGCATCTTGCAGGGATCGTTGTCTGGTTGATAACTACAGCAAAGTAGTTGAGAGGGGTAAAACACACCGGACTATCGCTCCATAGGTAAGGGTTTGCCAACGTTTCCATTGCAACCGTTTATTCTCGAGGCTTTATGTTCCACCTCTAAATGTTTCATGTTGGGCTGCCTCTTGGCTTTCCCATCTCAAATTGAGAACGCTTTTTTTTTTTACATATTTTATGAAATAAAACGATGTTAGCAGAGGAGGGAAAGTTCACGGACTCCAGACGCTCCCGGGCAGCGCTCCGACTGGGGAGCAGCCGTACCTCTCCCATAAAGGCGTCGGGAGCGTGGTGCACGAGTCGAGCCCTTGCAGGCGGGTATTAATAATCTCCCTCGATGCCATACACAGTAACTACTCTTCCACAGGATTGTTAGTATTCAGAGCAAGTCAACTTGCGTGGGTCCGTGCATTAAGGGCTCCCTAAGTATGCATTGACTTGATACCCGGTAATGGCTTCTAAGGAGCCGTTATGTAGTACCGTGTCAATGATCCATGCATTGAGGACTCCCTAAGTACGCATTGACACGATAGACCGGAACGGCTCTGAAGAAGCCGTTACGGTCTATCATGCCAATGATCTGCGGATATTGGCAGTGCCTCCTGCACTTCTATAGAGATTGTAAAAGTCTCTGAAGAAGCCGTTATGATCTCAGTGGAAGAACCATCAATCAGGTCGATGACAGGGTTTTGTTTTGCCATTTTTCCACCTTATCATTGGGAAGCTTTGTTTTACTTCTAGAATTAGATTCAAAGAACTGACAAAATATAAAGGTTGACCGCAGAGTGGCTCTGGGACTGCGCGGAGGTAACCAGGATCAGAATATGACCTCTGGTTTTATTAGTTCTAGGTTTTCAGTTCCAGTTGACTTGCCGGGAGGCCTCGGCCAAGTCACTTCAACTCTTCTTACCTCCGTTTACTCTCCTCTAGCAAGCACAGAAAGGGTTGACGTCTTTTGAGTGGAGATTGCTGTGGGGCTTGGAAAATGTTCATTTAGACTAGTTAGAGCTAAGGCTCGTCTCGGCATCTCATCGCTGGTGGAGGATGCTGAGAAGAACAAGGTGTGTACATCATACATTTCACACCTAAGCACGCAGGCAAAGCTGAGCTGAAAGGAAGTCTTACCTCTGAAGTTTTGTAAGCTTTAATCTATTGAGTTTATACAGTTTCGCTCAACTTCATTTATGCAGGTGCACATCAGTTCTGAGCATCACTGCTTGGCAGAAGGTCATCTTTATTTCCTACAATGTCACAAATTTCTATGAAAACACTCTAAACCTCTTTTTTCATGTCTCCCTTAGCGCATGAATATTTTAATAAATGCTTTGAAAGTACACCATTGCATAATAAAGTTTTAATTCATGCTAAGTATATGACCACTACTTAACTAGCTTGCATTGTTTGTACCCGCTCTTCCATATTCTTTCAGGGAAAACTGGACTTTTTATTCTTTCATATTCACTTCATATTTCTGTTTAGGGGAGATGATAGAGCTACAGTAGAATATACACATATATGGGGAGAGAGTACCTGTTCTATATACTGCTCACTAATATAATAAGCCCATTTATGTTGTGATCCCACGTCATCCAAGGCATATTTACATGGTTAAATGTTAGCAGGCCACTGGAGAAACACTGTCACCATGCCTTATGGAAAGCAGAGATCCTCAGGCAAGAAAAAATAGAATTACTGGGCAGGTTGGGGTAACATACAGAGACCTTGTCTGTAGCTAGGCTGGCCTGAAAAGCATGAGCTCAAAGAAAAAGAAACTGTGCAAAAAGAGGCAGAGGAACATTCTAAAAGATCAGAGAGGATCATGATAAAGCCGGGGAAGCTGAGAAGCCAGAGAAGTCTTAGGAAGCAGTGGCCATGGCTCCTAGGTACCTCCTTCTTGGGACTCAAAAACTTGAATATTTTTAAGTGTGTTTTCAGATGTGTTGAACCTTTAGAGTTGCCCATGTTTAGGTACCCCAAATCAGTGACTGCTTTGGCAGTGTTAATTATAAATTTGGAGTTGCAGAGTAGGCTGTAGCCATCAGGGCCACAGCAACATCTCCAGCAAGCAGAGGAGAGAAGACACTAGGGTATCTACTGGAGGCTGGAGACAAGTGTGGCTTTTACTAACACAGTTCCTCAACCAAATGCCTTTCAGGTAGAGGAGTGTACAACGTATTTTGGAAAGCCCCAATTGCTTCTTGGCTAACCTCCTTCTCTCCAAAGGAAAAAATTCACTGGCCATTATTGATCCCTTGAAAGAGCATCTTTGGCATCTAGAGCCTGTTTGGAGTGGCCTTCAGAGCCTGCGGGCAGCGACCGCCACTGCAACCCAAATTCCACTCACTGTCTCCCTCCACGCTGCACGTTGCAAACGTGTATGAAAAGTTGCATTTCAAAATCTGGACAGCTGCAAACTGCTGTTCCTTGGAAAAAACCTGAGCTTTGCACTAAATTTAATCATCCAGGGGTTTAAACTCCAGTGAGAAGGAAAGAGAAGATATTGTTTTACAATGATTTAGACCGCGTTTCACTTGCGGTCTTTAATGCGCTCTTTCAGGTATCTCATGTTATGATGCTGCCTCTGCAACATGCGCTGAGTCCTCAGTTCAAACTCTCAAATATTTTTTTCAACATTCAGGATACGAACAGGCGTTAGTCTCCTTCCATGTACGTATTTATTGGTAAGATTTTTGCACGGTATAATTGAAGCCCGGCAGTTTTTACCAACCGCGGCTTAAGAGGAAAACTGACACAATGTAATGTTTTGTGTCTTCTTTTGTCCATGCAAACTGGTCACTGAAAAGGTGCAAAGCGCTGCTGAAAGTACATTTTCTAAAATTCAAAGCCTTTTAAGAAAGGTACACAATGCAAGAATACGCAGCTGCAATTTTAAAAAGGCTACTGTTCCTTTAATGCCCAGCTGGTCCTGAGATGTAATAAAATTGACATATTGATTCCTTTGAATTTACAAATGCCTGTTTCATAAACTCCATCTCCAAAGCCTAGGCATCTTTAGAGCACTGTCATTTTTTTCTCCAAATGGATCAATTATGTGCCCACGTAATCCTGTTACCTGTGAAATCCATGCATACTTCTCCCATTTGCTGCAGTTCCCAGGCGGACAAACTTGCATTATGTACGCATAAACAAACAGAGCATTTTCCTGATATTAGGGATTGTTTTCAAAGTGAAAGGCAATCTCCTGGGTCCTTTACTCAAAAAAACATACATAGAGCGGTGTTCCTCCAAGTAACCTCGCTGCACTATACGTACAATTATTACACAACACAGCAAATCATTAAAAAAACATTGAGTCCCGCTATCTCAAATGCTTCAACTGCAAAAAGGCACCAAGGCTTTGCAACCAGCCCTCGTTTTTCTCTTGAATCAAACTTTCCCATTTCTTTACTGGCTTCTTTATTTGATAATTATCGCTGTATCTGTAAGGAAATCTTTTTCGTCAGAAACGTTTCAGCGTGACTTAAATATCGGAAAAGCACCCGAAGCTGCAAACTTTGCTGGGGAAGTTTGGGGCTTTTTAACGTTGTTTCTAGGATAATTCATCTTTTCAGCGTGCTGAGCACCTTTCCATCATTTACACACACACACACACAGAGTCAAGCAGGCATTAACCTGCAAACCTACCACTTATGCATATAAATGCATCACGCGTACAACTATTCCCATATCCCGCGGCATATTATTTGTATGAATATAGACCATGCACATAAACACATTTATCCACACACACACCACACACAATCCGCAAATATAAGCAGAGAAAAGGAGAATAAATGTGTTTTTCTCTGTATATGAATTCTTTATAAAGTACCATCTATGTACATAGATATGAATTCTCGTTTCATTCTTTCAGGCTGTGCTGTATCTGATTTTCTACACTTCACTGGGCAACCAGCAGTTCAGTTACACTACACTTGCACTGTACAATTTGTCTCTAAAAGGTTCCCAAAATTATGAAACATCTTGTCTGCTGCATGACCTGTTCACCGCAGTGCCGCAGCCCGAGCTGCATCCACACGTATAGAGAGGATGGCATCAAAAAAAAATAGCTATGTTTGATGCTCGGAGCCCGTACAAGTGGCCCAGTACACCCCTGCCATTGTGCAGGAGTGGGTTTTAAAGATAAATGGCTGCACGTTAACCAGATTTGACATGCTGCACAAAAGCAGCCACCTTTGGTCCCATGACACAGCCAAACAGCAAAAAACAACAAGCAGTCCTGGCAAAAGATGTCCGAGGCGAATAAAAGCCCAACAATTTGTCACATAGGCGTTACAAAATGTTCCAGGCTTTGGGGCTTGCCGTGGGACGGCAGCGATAAGAAGAGCCCAGCAGAAGGAAGGCTGAGGGTGCTGGGGCGGCGGAAGAGTTAAAACTCGAGGAAAGCTCCGGTAGTTACAAAGGGGAAACAAAGAGGATATTTTCATTTGGCTCTTTCCGAAGACACACACACCCCCCCCAAAAAAAAAAAAAAAAAAGCCATAATTAATTAAATCAAGACGCTCGGTTGTTTTGAGAGGTGATTGAAATCTGACATGCAAAGTAGAAATATTTACGTTGACTTTCTATTTTAGGAATCCGCGAAGCTACTTTTCCTTCACTGCACTTCCCCACCGCTGCAATGGCCATGGCTCAGTTTATGAAGGAGTAAGCACCGCCTGTTTGGGGCCAAATCCTGCTCACGTTTCTCATGGCATGTGGTCTTTCCTCATGGGAATGGGCCCAGAAAGCTTCGAAGATGTAACTGGGGGAGAGGACGGCCGTGTGGCAGCAGAGCAGTACCTGATCTCCTGCTTCCTTTGACTTCACGTGGGAAAGAAAAGAAAAAGCCCAAACTTAGGCTCGGTTTGATGAGGCTGAATTTCCAAACGAGTTTGAGCCTACAGCTTTCCACAAAAACCAGCCACAGGCATCAAACCTGACTTTTCTGCTCCGTGTCCCGCTGCAGTCACCCGCGCACCCCCGCCGACTGCAGTCGGGTTGGGATTTGCACCTATGCTGGCCTGCTAATATTTCAATATATTTTTACAGCCTCTGCACCAAAATAAGGAGTTCAAATGCATCAGTGCAGCTGCTTGCCAAGCTCCACATAACGGAGCTCACATTTTAAAATACCTTTCAGTCAATAATCATCATTGCTTCAGTGATTACCGTTAGCTTCTTTATATTCAGTGGCAGAAAACTGGGAAGAGGGGGGAGGCGGGGCGGGGGGGGAAGGACAGTTAAAAGCAATATTGTCTTCTAAATTAGAATAATCCATTGTATAATAAACTCCGAGAATTTGATTATTACAAACATACATTCGTAATTTTCTCAGTCCAATTCCTTGGCATCCGCTTGCCCTCTGACGCAACAACGAATGACACTTGCTCTTCCGCAGTCCCGGAGAATGGCAGAGTGCTTTAGACGTATTAAGCTCCGCAAAAACCCTGTAAGTGAGTTCGGCCGTATTTCCCCGTCTCATAGATAGGGAAAATGGGCACGGCGAGGTTAATTGACTTGCCGGAGAGGACACGTAGCCCTTGATGCTGCACTCACCTTCCCTGGCTCTGTACCAGCAGAGCTGGGGCCGGGGTGGCATCCCACCACAGCACCAACCCGCATCCTCCGCCCGGCAGCATCGCAGCGGTCCAGCGCGGAGCGGCACGGCGTGGCCTTGCCCTTGTCCCTTCCTGGGCTTAATCCCATGGCAGGGGTTTTTGTATGAGGAAATGGAATAGCATCGAAATCACCTCTGAAGTGCACAGGGCTTATCAAAAGGAAAAACAAAAAAACAAAAAAAAAAACCCATAAAACAAAAAAAAACCTCAACAACCAACCAAGTGCCAGCCAGAAGAAAAGTTCATTACTATATGTCAAAGAAAAATAAATAGAAAGGATTTCAATAGTTAAGTGACATGTCTAACTCGGCCTTTCTGCAGGAAGACCAGCTTGCTTTAATTAAAGCATGTTGCGTTCAAAAGCCATCGCGCGCGCGTTTTACAGCAACCTGATACCAACACCTGTACCTCCCTGTTCAAAAACTCAAACGGCTTTCGCATATTCCAGCCCAGCAATCGACGTTATCGAAAGTCCGAGTTATTTTTAAATATACACGGGGCTAACTAAGCCCGGGCTCTCCGCGGAGTCCAACAGGGGGACGAGGACTGTTCAAATCATGGCAACGTCAGTTCCAGCAATGTGTGCCTCGGATTTATTTTTTGTTTTGTTTTGACTGTCAAGAAGATTTTACATCTTTAATATCTGTTTGTTGTCAGGTTTGCCTCTAGCTTTTTGTATCTGCAGGTCGTACTTTTTTTGTTAGGAATTAGCATTTCTCATTTGCTAGCTGAAAGTTTAGAGAAAGCACCAAAATACCGATAAACAAAGTTGGTCTGAGGGAAAATCTCTGTATGCATAACCGAGCTAACAATTCTTCGATGGTTGAGGGATGACATTTGAAACGCGTGTTTAAAAAGAGAGTTTTTACAGAAAGCTTTGGTACTACTGAGGCTTTTCTAGTGCGCTGTACTAATTTTAAACAAGAAATCATTATGATTTCCATGGCATATTAGCATCTCTTTTATTTCGCAGTATCTGTGCTGCACTATTTCAACTCACCGCAGGTTGCTCCTACTTTTTTTTTTGATACCGCATCGTTTAAACACATACCGTAGCTGAAGACAGTCGGGATTACCGGGGACTTCAATCGACATTTTTGGCCTCTGTAAAGGATCTTAGCCAAACATTTTGTTTAGTTAAACTCTAGCTGATGCCACGACACACGCAATATCGCTCCCCCAAAAGTGCAAAACTGATGCATTGTGCCATCTCTGGCAGCGTTTGCTCGGCGTTTGCTGCGAATGGGGAGGGAAAAAAGATACCGAATGCACGGATTGATTTTCAAATTACCTCAATATTTTGAAAACATTTTCACCTGCATGCTGAGAATGCTAAGAATAGGCAGGAAGGCAATTGTGCATTTGCACAGCCTCCACTGCATTCATTTATAAATTACCTCATCACTGACTGAAATTAACACTGATTCTTACAGGCAATTTCTCAATTTCCAATGCTAATTACATTTTTTTTACTTTTAAATTCTGTACCACCTGTTTTGGGCAAGACATCTTAGGCAGCGCGACCGCATTTAATCACAATTTTAATTAACCGCCCTGTAGATGTGAAAAAGAAGCAATTATAATGTAGATGAATGATGATTTTTCTGCATTAAATTGTTTTGTTTCCCTGGTATGTTGATTGTAACACAGCACACAAATACAGTAACTGTACAATTTTTTTCTATTGTAATTTAGTAATTGTTTTTGGAAAACCAGTTTGGGAATGAGTGACTTCATCTGTTTACAAATTGATTGATACTGTTAACTCACTGATTGCTGCAGCATACATTTTGTATTGCACAGCCTAGCATAAAATATAATTAGGCATGCACAGACTTTGCAGCACCATTTTGGAATCTGAAAATCAACTGTAACCGAAGTGTGTTTTCCTTGAGCATCCTAGTATCAGCCGGGGCTGATGATACGATAATCAACAAACAAGGGGCTTTTCCCATCCCGCCGCTGGTAGAAACCCTTGGATTTAGTCTGATAGTCTCACCGCCTAAGTTTGGGGTTGGGTTTCTTTGGGTTTTGGGTTTTTGTTTATTTTTTTTTTTTGGATTGTGCTTTGCCAGGCCTGGGAGCCGAGGGCTGGCGAGTCTGCAGCTTGCCCCACTCCCCCCACGTCGCTATCGGGAAGGAGCAGGCGAGCGATGGAAAGAAACAATGATGGCAAAAAGAGCCGCGGTTCGCAAAACCCGGGGATCGTTACTGACACGCGTGTGCCATGGCACCGGCTATCTCCAGCTACACGTTACAGGGGGGTAAGATCTCGATTTGACTCATGGCTGGCAGATACAGATCGTCCAAGTTATATATATATATATATATCCCTGCGGAGAGCGTACCCGTCAGAGGAAAAGCCCGCTTGCTTTCCCAGGGAGGGAGGTCGCACCGGAGCGGGAAGGGAGCAGATGTGCGGCACTAGCGGCACCTGGGCTGTGGGAGATTGTGCCACCACCACCATGCTCTGCCAGCGGCCCGGGATGATCCTGCTGGAGGTCTCCTTCGCTGGGGTTATAAAGCCCCCAGTAGAGGTGGGATGGGGCGCAGGGACACGGGGGAGAAGTGCACCCACCCCAAAGGTTACCTGTGCTGCCCGCAGCCCCCCAGAAGAGAGTTGGCAGCTCTCCCCCTCCCAGTCTCCTCTGCAACCCATGGAGCGAGAGGTCTCCACCAACTAGGACTTGCCGAGAAGTGAGACACCCCGTCAGCCCGTGCACGACCCCATCACCACCAGACCTGCGATGTCACCCGCAGCGGACCAAAACCGGGACACTGAACCGAAGGGACGAGGCAGACCTGGGGCTGTCTCCCGTGCTGCCACCCACCGCAGGGGCACGGGAGGTCACTGCGGTTTGGAGACATCTTGGGGGGTTCCTGGTCTCATCTGCTGGCCTGCTCGCTTTATAAATATTTGTTAAGAGGGAAGGACATAAAGTCTACTGTTCAGTAGGTGATTTTTGTAAGAATCCAGCTATCCATACATAAAAGGGTCTATTATCTCACAGTGGAAGAGATTTACATGCGTAACTCCCATTAACTCTTATGGGACTTAGGCACGTAAATCTCTTGTGCATCTAGAGAAGAATAGACCACATAAGGTCTTGTGATCTATACTGCTAGTAGGTTTAAGTCCCTTTCATTTATAAAGCTATACAAAAATTAACCATTAAAGCTTATTCTGTGCAAGCTGTCCCCCTACATATATCACCCAGCTCTCTGTTTGAAGTACTTGATGTAAACGCGTACTGAGAAAAGGTACCGGAGAAAGCAAGCCCATTCATTCCAGTTAGTAAAACTGTCATAGTTGAAAGGAAGCAGACTGAGGGCAGGTAGAAAAATTGTACAGGTTTTGCCCAGCAGATTCAATTTCAGATTTAGGCTCTAGACTGCACTGTTTGGAGAAGGAATACTTTCATTTTGCTGAACGCTGCCTCCTCCCCCTCCTTCCCTCTCTCCCATCCCTACTTACAGCCCTCAAGTAAAGCACCGTGCCTTGGACCAAATAACCCCGAGTGGCTGGAGAGATACAATCTTTACACAATCAAGCTAAGATGCTGCATCTACTAAGGAAAAATAAATAAATCTTTCATTTCATAAACTTGTTTAAGCTGAAATGTTCATTGGTAAGCCTGTAAAAGTGGGAACATCTGTGCTCCTGCTGGGATTTGATGTCTCACCACAAACCTTTCCATAAGTACTTTGTCTCTGATAGGAAACAAAGAGGAAAATACCTGATCCCCAGCCTCAGCTGGGCAGCTCCTTATATCTTCACGCCCTGACCTACCGAACATTCCTCCCAGCAACGAGCTGCTTCCCAGGGCTACCTCCGCCATGGAAGCTGGCTAACTAATCTCTTAGCAAACACTTGCAGCAAACCTGAAGAGAGCTGAAAAAGGCGGCGAAGAAGGGGAGAAGAAAACCAAAAAAAAAAACCCCAACCTTCTACGGATAAAGCCTACAGCACCTCTAAAAGAAAAGAATCAGAATCTAAATATAGCTCCGTATGCTCAGGTTTTCTCGTGACGAACTGCTGAGATACAAAGTTGTGGCCACCTAATGAACACACATATACATATATATATACACACACATATTTTAATCTTAATCCAGTTTCCTGCTCCCTTCCACTAACCTGCCGTAACCCAGCGTGCTTTATTCCTGCCTGCCAATAGTCCTTTGACCGTGCTTACAGGTATTTGCAAAGCGCTGCTTTTATCGCAGCAACACCGCTGGGATGATATGGCACTTGAAAAGTCCGTCCCGCATGCCCTGCCGGCGCACGGGGTAACCTCTCCTTAGGAGCTTATAAGAAAATCCACTGTTGAAATAAATAACAACTCTCAACAAATGATCAAAGAAGAAATAAATCCTTTACCCTTATAAGACTTTTTTTTTTAAACTGAAATCCCATTTTTTAACTGGCTAACAGTTAAGAGGCTACCGGCCACCTCTTTTTCCGGGAGCTACGTTTTAAATGTTTGCTGCACGGATATTGGACAGACAAATGGATCCGTAGTTCTTGGGAGCAAAAGCTTTTCAAATAAAGTTTGTGTGCAGTATATGAAAGCATATTGTTTGGAATTTAAGTTCTAATATCTAGGAATAAACAGAGCATTAAATCAAGCAAAACTGTGACAAGGCCAATATGCACATGGATGATGCCAGCGAGGCATCTCCAGCCCTTTGTTCACAGCTTAACAAAACTGTGCCGTCACACCACTTTAGCTCAACAGTGCCTGTCGAATGGGCATCAGCAGATCAGCCAATGCCTGTCACACACACAGCCGAAAAACTGGTTGAAAGCAGGGCTTACTTTAGCACAAGTCGGGTAGGAAGGGTGAGAGGCATTTTTAATCGTCTGGTAAAGACTACGCATATATATTTTGGGGTGGGGGGGGAATATATGTATATTGTCAGCCCTCGTCCCCAGGAAAGTGACACTGTTCTGCTCTTTTTCACCTTTAAGGAAGGAATGGGTCTGACGGGGTTGCCTGTTCCTTGCTTTGCAGCTCCCTGCCATGCTACATGAGATTTGGGATTATTTTCAAAGCAGTAAAATTCTGTCGGGGCGGGGGGCTGGGGGGGGGGGGAGTGTCACAGGGAAGGATCCCGATGTGGTCAATAATGGCTTAAAAATTAATTTTTCATATCATTCTTCTTGGAGCTCCCCCCCCTTATCCCGTGACAGAGGATAAACGAAATAGCATACTCAAGGAAATGTTTGTTTTGATTTTAATGTAATTATCTTTGCAGATGAACGTCTCTCCGGGTTGGTTGGGGGGTTGTTTTTTTGGGTGGGTTTTTTTTTCTTTTTTTTT
>VYXH01003518.1:1812197-1844340 GCA_013397275.1 Burhinus bistriatus | reverse complement strand
TTTTTTTTTTTTTCCTTTCCTTTTCTTTTTTTTTTTCCCTCCCCCTCCTGAAGAAAACTGAAACAAATGGTACGCTGATCCGACACTACACTTTTACTTACATTAAGCTAAGATAAACTGCTCTTGAACCGCGCACTGAATGTGTGCCTAAAGCAAGAACTGGAACGCGAGCGGCAGCGGTTGCGCTCCAAAATGGTCCTGATCAGAGAACACCTTTCTGATGATGAAGCATGGCAAAGGAAGGAAAGGACACACACACACACACACACACACTCCACCCCCTCCCCGCAATGTCTCTTCGCAGCTCATCAGAACCACCGAGATCTTTCGTATTTTGGTCATCTGTTAGTCAGACGCCAGCGNCCCCCGCTACGAGTTACCTTGACTTTGCTAAAAGTTTTTTTTTTGCCGCTGTTCACCAAATGCCAACATTATTTTCTTGCAGGGCATATGCGTGACTTCCCCGTGCCGAAATATACCTGTATGCACAGGGACATATCGCACGCGCACAAAGTGATGCTATCTTAATGAAATATATAGCACAGCGCAAATACCCTGAAATCAGATTCAAGTATTATTAATTTGAATTAGATCCTCTCAGATCCAGAAGACACTGCCTATAAATCAAGGGCAGTCTGGCAATTCCTTAAAGAGCTTAACTGAATTCAGATGCATATGATAAAAAGAAATAAAAAGAAAAAAGTGAATGCTAATTACTGACTCGCTCGATTTCCCGGCATCCGTGTTTTATATGAGAAAAAGGAAAAAAACAAAACCCAACCGACAGGTTCACTAAATAAATTAATCCCATTGCAAACCCCTCACATATTGTTCATACATTTCCAGATTACAAAACGAGAGGATGAACCGGGGATTAAGAGAAGCTGCAGCCTAACCTGCAATAGGCAGGAGTGCCGTTGATGATATATCATTAAAATATATATTTTCAGCTACACTGCAAAACAAACCCTCAGACCGTGCGATGATGCTCAAGGGCTTTAAGGAACATGTTGGTATTGTCAGATAATCCCTATTCATAATTTCGCAGACTGTTCCTTCAGCCCTCAATCTCACAGTTTCTCCGGCTCTGAAGTGCCGCAGCAGGGCTTGCATCGGCGCGATAAACAGCTCTGATCTTCGCAGGGGTAGCGGAACACCCAACCTTATTAGATCTTTTTTTTTAACGTGGTATGTGGGGGTGGTATTTTTTTTTTTTTTTTTTTTAATTTTTAGACACTGGACATAAACATTTAGCAATCGGCTAAACCCTTCTGAGATGGATTTTAACCTTAATCCAGGCGATGATTTCCTGCCCTGCTCTGAACTAATAACGGGCGTGCAGCTTCTTTAGGAGATGGGAATAATGACAGCCTCTAGATCCTGCCTTTACTGGGGTGGTGCTGGCAGCCCGGCTCCCAGCCCCTTCATGGGCAGCACCCCCATGCAGAGCTTACGCCTCGCTCTATTTTAAACTTTTGCAAATATGATCCCCCCCTCCCCACCCCATCAGTTTGAAATCAAACAGACCCAAAATTTTCCTCGCAACCCCCAGCTCTCTCCTTGTGTAAGGCCCCCGGTGCTGTGGATTACAGATGGTTTTAAGGGCAGTTCTCTGGGTGCAGGTTTTCCCTCTTTTCCTCAAGTTTTCCCGCATGGAAATGCGGAGAGGTGAGACGGGGCACGGCCGGGTGCTCCTGCTGCAAACCTGCCCGAGCGATGCCATGGGTGATGCCGGCTGCCTCCTCCTCCTTCCTGGGTTTCCATTTGTCCACCCATTGTGCTGGAGATACCCTGCCATGGAGACAACCCCGTGTCCCTCCCCATCCCCAAGTGGGGCTGGAGGGCCAGCTGGGGCACACGCTGCTGCCAGGGGCTCGTCACCATGAGAAAGGGGCTGCGCAGGGAGAGACCCCCCCAGACCCCGCGACATCCTGGGTGCAATGGGCAGGGGACCAGCCACCAAAGAGGGCTGCAGGGTCCAGGCCCTGGAGGTCCTCGGCCTTCTGGCTGAGACCTTCTGCCATCCTGGCTTTGTGGGGACCTGGTGACACGGGCTGGCGGGATGAGTCATGGCCTTATTTATTTGGGTGTGTTTGCTTCTTCCCTGGCACAAGATGAACAACGGGGAGAGCGTTTTCTTGTCCGTGTGAAAGGAGGGAAATTGGGGGGATACCCGCAAAGGTGCTCTAGCTGATAGGTTTTGACTAAGACATTTTAGAGGCTGGTGAAGACAGAGGTTTAACACCTCTAAAAACACACTAGCTGCTCTGAGGCTTTGACTTTGGGTCTTCATAGCCAGCGCTGTCCAATATTTTTCCCAAAGTGTGGAACGCTTCCAGCATTAGGGATTAGCCATCCCCGCGTAGGGGACCTAGACGAGACGTGCCCACTTGCAGCTGAGCCTGGGGAGAGCATCCTTTCCCGCAGCCCTGCTCCGCCGGGGGAACGGCTGCTGCAAGCTCGGGCTTCCCCGTGGGTGCCGGCTGCTTCTCATGCACAGATCTCTGGGGTGCCCCCGCCTTGGGGAAAAAATGGGGAGGTTGGGGGAAAAAAAAAAAAGGAAGAAAAAACCCAACCCAAACAAAAATAAATGCCTGGGGTAGATTATTTTCTGCAGTCACCTGTGGTGGTAGAAGGTAGGACAGACTGGAATAATAATTTTCCTGAGCAGGGAAAGCCCCGTGTGGCCCCCAAGATGCTGCTGGATACTTTTGCTCAATACAGGTGTCCCTATAAGCTAAGATTTAGAGAGCAAAGTTTTTTTGTTTTTTTTTTTTTTTTTCCTTCCCCCATTTCCACATGGAGGAAAGGGCACGGAGGAGAGGAAGAAAGGGTCAGGGAACAACTCTCCCCCCCCCACCCGCTGATGAGGTATTTGGGAAGAAACCTTTTGAATCAACATTCCCAAAGTTTTCAAGTTCCTCTGCGGAAAACCCATGTAGGGATAGGATACGAGCCAAAAGCAAGGGAAAAGATTGTCTGGCTTTAATTTATCTATCCCTGGGCATTTCTAACAAGCAGATCACTGTAATATTTAATCTCGTGCGAGTCCCTGCACGTTCGAAGTGAATCTCCCTCGTAGGTTTTTGTTAATTTTGTCATTGATAAAGTCGCTTCTGACGGCCTAGAGCTGCTCAGCGCCCATCCACGACATCCGTCTGTCTGTCTGTGGTCGGAGAACAGCATCCGCGGCACCCGAACCTGCTTCTCACGCCGAGCAGAGAGGAGCGAGCGGCTCTGGCAGCAGGGCGGCGGGCGAGCATCCTCCATCCGCCCTCCCCACACCATGAGGTTTTTCTTTCTCTTCTGGGATCGACGCTGAAGTTCGGACACATTTCTTGGCGCAGTTGGCAGTGATTAAAATTCGCTCCTCACTTTTGTTTATAGTGGGTTGTTTACTTTGTTGAATTTTTAAAAACTTGTTAGAATGCAATTGAACACGGATTCAACAGTATTTAGGCTTGAAAAATAAAGATGCATTAGAAAGATGCCTATTATGCTTCAGAATTATTAATTGACATTTTTATGATGAATAATTAATCATTTGAATAATTTTCGTATCTCTGATCTGAACACATATTTGCATATCTAATGTCTGATTTTAAATGTGGTTTCTTTAGTTGCATTCTCCCAGGACAAAGACACGAAGTAAGTAACATCCTAATGCAAAACTTTTTTTTCTTTGCGGTTGTACAAGTATGTTTATTGAGATGTAAGTTTCTATCTAGTTATGGAGCTGTTAATGATCTTATGCATGGCATATATGCATTAATAAGACCGCGTATCTTTTGGATAGGAGCACATTGAGGCCTCATTTTCTTCAATACAGCGGCGAGGTCTCCTGCAATACATACACGTTGCTTAAAACCGCGGGGGGTTGAGCTAGGAAGCCGTAAAGAAATATCTCAGATGGGCAGCGTTCCCTTCTTGTTTATACGACACTTAGTGAGACCAAAGGTTGTTTCAATTTGAGGTGTTTAAAATATGGAGAACTTTTTACGTTCATTTTTACTGGGGTCTCCCAGCGAGAAAACGCCAGTGTTTTCTTGTTATATTTTAATGTACCTAAATCGTAGTCCTCAAGACCCCCCACCCCCCGCCCTCGCCTGGCTCATAGCCGGTGGCGATAAAGGAACAACGTGAGCTGCAGATCGGTTGTAAGTTGGTCAGCAAATAGGTGCAAGTAATGGTGCTGGTTGTGCAACCCTGCTCGGCGTTGGGCTGGTATGAGCACAGCTCAGCCGCATGGGGAACAGAAAGGAGGAAGGGGCAGCTGGACAAAACCATAACCCGAAAAGTGTATCTATAAAAAAAAAAAAAAAAGAAAGAAATAAAGCCATTAAAGGACTAGCCTCTGCTCCACTGCCTCCGATCACTGGTTAATTATTATAGTAACACTGCCCGACCGGGAGCCAAGGAGTTGCCTTTGCTTATGCCAGGTCCGAATTTGATTTATTAAGAAATGAAGGCTTTTAAGAATTTTTATTTAGCGGCACGTTTAAATGTAGAGGGCCCCCAGATATTCTGAATATAGGTTATTGGCTTTTTGCTGTTGTACTGAGGAACCAGGACAATAGATGTTCTAGAAATACCTTACGTTGATGCAGCACTATGTATGGTTAGCTGATTAAAGAAATTACACCAAAATGGTGTTTAAAGCTGCGTAGTGCAATTTATATAGGGAAGACAGTATGTGTGAAAAGCAAAATTAAAAAAACCCCAACTTTTAATCTCTATTTTTTTTTCCCCACTGGGTAGTAAAAAACAGGCCCAAAAGATACTTTTTTTTTTTTTTTACAGTGGAAGTATATTATATAGACTATGGTAATCTAGTGGGCAATATCTGACAGACAGATACTGTATAAAGAAACTGTGAAATGTAGTTCTCAGAACAGGCTGAAGTTATATTGAATAGGATGTTTAGCAGTTGCATATGCTCAGTGATAACAGATTATTTTTTTTTACCCCTTTTTTTTTTTTTTTTGTTCCTAGGAGGGGGGTTGAATTTGTAATAGCAAGAGCGGTAAACTTGAGCAACGCTTGCAGCACAGAGGGCTGAGCTCTGAGCCCGCTGCCCGGACCTGCCATCGCTTTGGCCATCAGGCTGGTGGCAACAGCAGCAAGCTCTCCACAAAGGGATGAGGTGGGAACTGGGGTTAAACTTCTGCTTTTTCGGTTCTGAAAGTAGGAGGGAAAGCAAACACCTTCGAGATGCACCCCTGCTTCTTTGCAAAGGGAGAGATCCCTTTTGGGGTTGGGGTCACCCCTTGCGGTGGGCGGCAGGAGCAGCAGCGGTGGCGGGGTGACGGCATCCAGAGTTGAGAACATCGGCCGAAGCCCCTCGGACATTGTTGTGGCTTCGTGAGGCTGATGGACAACTTTGTGGTGGAGCTATTAACCTGGAAAATGGAGATTTGTTTCGTTTTGTTCTGTTTTGTTTAACCAGGTTGAAAGGTGAATATATAATGACAGAGTAGCCCTTGTTCTTCCTACCTGGGACTAGATCAAATCACTTTTCCCTGGCTTTCTTAGTGTCTACTGATTCAGCTAACAGAGATGAAGGTACCGGCAGGGAATCTGGGTGCAAAGCTGGCATTTTGATGGCCATCCGAAAATTCCAGAGTCGATCAATTGCCCCCACTAGTTCTTATCACCACCGCAGGGAAAACATCTTCTTCCCTCTGCGACTTCAGGAGATTATCTGTGTATGTTAAAATCTACAGAAACACAAGGGTGACAAAGATATTTAGAAAAACCCAAATGATTTGAAACAATTAGATATTGCAGCATAGTTTTCAAAGAAATTCCGTGTTTACAGAATTGTCCAATATCTGGAAAATTGCTGCCGTTCTGCGAGTGGCTGCTGACTGTAATAGATACCAAGAGAAGCAGAAGCACACGTCCCAGCGACCATTGCACACCTGAACTGCAGATTAAACCACAAACTGGCAGACATCCCCTTCAGCAGGGGTGGCATCGGACTTGCCAGTTCTTCTATTTGCTTCCCTCTGACTATCAGCATCATCTCCAGCTCGTCTGTGGATGGAGCCTTGGCCAGCTGGCCCCTTTCCAAGCCCAAATCTTAGACTCTGGGTTATTAGAGCTGTCAAAAACAGGAGAGTGCTTTTTTCCCCCTGCCATGAAAGTTTTCTCCAGGTTCTCACTCCCTTCTCAATTTATGTTTTAAAAGTATTTCCTTCGAAATTTCCTGACGCCTGTCTGGGTCATTTGCGCTGTGGTGTTCCAGGTCAACGTTGCATCAAAGGTAACGGCATTTGAAGAAGTCATTTCCCCGTACGGGTGGTGTTGGGTGTGTGCACACTCCTACCAATGCTTCTTTCTATATCTCTTAAAACTTGCTCCAGGCAGCATCTAAACTATTTTAAACCTTACCATCCTTTTTTTAACACACATCAGCCATCCTGCTTCAAATCTCTGACAAGGATGTGAAAACCGCAGTGTCAGAACAACTGCTGCTCTCTTCTTGGATTCTGACAAGCAACCTTCAACCTGAAACCCTCTAAAAATGGCTATTTTTATCTTTTTTTTTTTTTACATTCAGAAGTTACTATATTGACTGCATGCTTTTCCCTTGTTCTGACAGGTTGGAAATGGGTGCAAAAAACGCATGAGGCAGAATACGGCAATGCTGTTTGGTGTTCACCCAGTGGGTCCACCTGCCAACGGGCCTACCACAAGGAGGTTATGAATGGATATGATTTCCCAAATTCTGGGCTATGGAAGAGGCAAAATGGTCTCCAAAATAATTTTGGCAGCCTGGGTTGTGTTGCTGTGAGCATTGATGTCCTTGGCTCCTAGGAGTCAAGAACTGCAAGTCCAGGTCCCTATCTCCTGTGCCATAAGTTTTCTGAGCCATGTCCCCACAAGTAAAGCCATTTGCATGAATCCAGCACACTGCACATATTAGGAGAATAATATTCATTATTTGCCCTTTAATTTTGCATGTAGCATGGGCAGCAGATGCCACTGAAACCAGCAGAGCTGCAAACAGGCCCACCATGCTCCCCAGAAGATACCAAGATAAAAGGGACAGGAAGTGGGTCGTTACAACCACTGTACTCAGTGCTGGGATGGCTGGTCCTGGATGGAGAGGTTGGACTTGGTGGCAGTCATCCTGATGGCATCCTCCTACCTATGACTTGCCTTTGGAGGAGTGTAAACTGGACCGAACATTGCTGCCCAAAGGGTGAAAGCAAAATCAGTGAGATGACCCAGGGGTTGCTACACAGGTTGCTTTGATGGCTGTCGTTGCTGATGGGGAGGTTCAGGTCAGTGAAGTCAACCCTGGATGACTTTATAGCTCATCTATATCAATGACTGCTGGGGTGGTTCTCTACATGCAAGACCTCTTTCCCTAGCAAACAGGGAAAGGGCAGAAGTGGTGGAGTCTAGGCAAAAGAAAAAAAACCCAACCACAGCACAGTCATGGATATCTACTCTTGGGGCAGGTGAGTGCCTGGGTCAGCTCCGGTGCCACCACCCACCAGCTGTGCCTGGCAATGGTGTCTTTGCCTATGCCAAAGCCTCCCTGGTGGTGGCACTCATTTTTGGGAGGATAGGAGCTATCAGTGAGGTCTGTGTCTGCAATTTCAAAGGTGGCATTTTGGAGCTAAGGATCAAGGTTATGAACCAAGGTCAGGCTGAACGGGGCTCTGAGCAACCTAATCTAGTTGAAGGTGTCCCTTCTCATTGCAGGGGGTTGGACTAGATGACCTTTAATCATAGAATCGTTTTGGTTGGAAGAGACCTTTAAGATCATTGTGTCCAACCATTAACCTAACATTTCCAAGTCACCATTAGCCATGTCCCTCAGCACTACATCTACACGTCTTTTAAATACCTCCAGGTATTTTTAAAGGTCCCTTCCGACCCAGACTATTCTATGATTCTATTCTAAGGTGTGAAAAGCCACATCTGATATTTAGTCTTGGAAAGTGGACGTGGTTAGAGGTGGGAGCAGTGGAGAAAGCGGTGCTGATCTACACACAAGAAAGGCAAGCTCTCCTTCATGCCTCATGGTGAGCAGGGAGAAATACAGAGCAGAGACTGAAAACACTGCAAATATTTGTTCTCATTGTCAGATGTTTCTATAAAATCAGTTGTTACTGAATCACCGCTGAAGTTACTGAGCATTTGAATAAACAGAGAGTGAGAAAAGCTAAGTCTAATTATATGTTTCATGCCATTTACAGAGGTTTCCAGGGGATTTTCTTTTAATAAAAGTGCAGTGCATCAAAAAGAATAAATCCTACAATTTTGTTATTTACAAATCAGCCTCTTCTGCCTCTAGCCGACAGACTTATCCTCCATCTTACACCCCTCTTTCCACCCCAAAACGCACCCAGTACATTGACATTTCTGCTAATACTCTTCAAGTATCTACATACTATTTTATGCTCCTTACATTGGTAAGCAAATAGATCAGAAGAAAATCATCACAAAGGCATAAAAAAATAATCTTAAAGATACAGAGAAAAAGTCCACAATGTTGGAAAACGTGCAACATAGATGTTTTCCTGATGAAGAGAACAAGCGCCCACCAATTCCTGAAGATTTCACATCGGAAGCCTGGCTGGAGATATGATGTAATCAATTAGTTAAAATGACTTACTAACATAAAATATAAAACCTTTTTGATGATTCATTTTTATCCCCTTCACATTTTTTTCACCGCCACAACTGCTCTGCCCCTTTCTGACTCCAGATTATTTAGCAGTTGACTTCTGTGTTGGGAGCGTTGCATATCAATCCCCAGGACCAAAACATGCCACTAATATTTTCTCTGCTACGTAATCTATCGATGCAGCACCTAACCCTGCAGCTCTCATCTGTGCTTCAGGGAGGATCGAGTCATACCAAATCAGGCCCGTAACTTGCTCCTTGTTGAGGCTACCCTCTGTTTGGAGGTGAGGAAAAAAAAAAAAAAGAAAACAAAAAGGCAAACTTGGCTCTTGTCNCCGTAACTTGCTCCTTGTTGAGGCTACCCTCTGTTTGGAGGTGAGGAAAAAAAAAAAAAGAGAAAACCAAGAGGTCACATTCGCTCTTGTCCAACTTGGCTGTTGTCATGATGTAGGAGCACGCCGACTGCTTTGGTAATTAAAATGCTACATGCAAAGGATACCAGAAAAACAAAGGAATGAAACCGAGATGGTTTCTCTCCAGTGTGAACGTACCATGCGTGCGTTACATGAGCTTTCTAGAGGTCTTAGACTTGCCTTGCAACAGCCCTGCCATTCCAGGACGGGCCTCTTTCCTGAGCAGACGCTGTCCGTCGAGCCAAATTGTGTGATTGTTTTGTGATACGGATATATGTGGACTGGGGACTAAATTAAGGACATTAAACTCAATTTCCTTAAGACATGAGCCAGATTTTAGTATTGCAGCTGTCCAGAGGTGAAAGGGTAATGAGGACATGAGGAATTCCTGGACTGGGAAGGGACGCTTGGCCCAACAAGTCTGTCCCCCTTCAAGTTTATTGCCACACACCTCCCCGCGTTGTCGATATATCCTCCAGCCCTGTCTGCCTATGTAAACACGTCTGGCTATCTCTTCTGTTCATTAATACTTCGGTTCACTCGGTGGTTTTATTTGACATAATGCCTACTACGCTGTGAATCGGATAGCTCTACGTGAATTTACTGTTTATTCTTAGACCTTTCATTTTTAATTGGCATAATTTTTTTTTTTTTCCTCTTAAACTCACCAGATACAACCACTACTTCAGTTTTCATCCTAATTATGAAAATGTTAATGTTTAGGTCTTTTTTAGAAAGGATTAGGCTCAGCCTTCATTTGTATCAAGCATCTTTAACAGCTGGAAACAACGATTGCTTCATATCTTATTCTTATTTGAGTCACTAAAGTTCTTCTCTGGAAAAGGTGATCAAAATTGGAATTATTGGAGAAAATTTATCACGTTCCTTGTGCTATAACAGTTCTTTTGATTTGCAGGCTATCCTTTGCTGGAGTGTCCATATTACACTTTATTTATACTGAATTGGCATTGATTCAAAATTGATGTTTGGCAGATTCAGTACAATTTTTAAGGTGGAGCGGGACTTTTGGTAGTCAAGTATTAACTTATAATGATCTCCTAAAGTCAAGAAACAGCTTTGAAGGCTGGTGGGAGGAAAAAAGCTCCCAAGAAATTAGTGTTACAAAGATTTCTAACTGCTAACTGGTCTTCATTTATTAAAACTATCTCCCTTTAAATTTTCTGCTAGCAAAGTTGAGAGTGCATTAGCATACAGATGCTTCCTCAGAATGCTGACATTTTAAAAAACTTGGGGTTTTCCCTTCCTCTGAGGCAACTCAAAGGAGAATGTCATTAGAGATCTGAACACAAACATGGGGAAAGAAACACAAGTCACAAATAAACCTGTGTGATTTTGAAATTTTAAAGACCAATAGGCTGGTGAAACAAAAATACTCTGGGTGAAGTGTAAAGTGGGAAGCAGGCAAATTAGATCACTGTGATGCAAGATCGAGAAAGGACTCTTAAATTCGTTGTTTAAGTGCGTTGAAATCCCAGAAGACCAATGTTTACAATTATTTCTGGGATCTAGCTATGCTCTCTTGTTTAGGGAAGCAACTTGCTTTTACAATGAATAGAAAGTTTGATTTTTTTTTTTTAAATTTGATTTTTTTTTAAGATTTTTCCCTGAAAAAAAGAGGCAGTGCTAACAGAGATTGTTTAGGGGAAGAAATTCTGCACCCTCTTGAGAAACATTGAGGTTTTATTCAGGAACTAAGATGGCAACGCTGGGTGGACAGGGAACTTTGAGAAGCTTGGAAACAGAAGAAAAATAAGAAATCTTTTGGTTTCAGGTAGATGAAGAAACAGTTATGACAGAGAGGAAAACATGGGCATGTAGCTGGTGAAAAAAAAAAAGAAAAATCAGTATCCAGTATCTAAGAGGCAGGGAAAACTTCATGTTTACATCCAGGATCCACAGTGATTAAGAAAACCCTGTAAAAATCTCAGAAAAATTTACCTTTAAATTTGCAGGATTGAATCCAACCTTACCAGGGAGCTGGTGATCCAAAGAGGAATTGAAAATACCACTTTGGGCCTGGACAGGATTGGTCTGGGCTGCGAGGGATGTAAAGGACGTTTCCCATGGCATCTGTCGGATTGTAAACACCCATAGCTTAAATCCTTGGGGTTTTTTATTCCTTGTCCTGTTTTGCAAAAGTTGAAGTCAGTGTAGTGACCACCACAGTGTCAGACTACTTTTTTTTTGTGAGGGTCCTTGTGTAAGGATAATAAAGAAAATAATTAGTAAAAAATGTATAATAAGCTGAAATTTTAGTCTCTGTACAATTCTGATAAATGCTCATGAGGCCAAATCTTTTTGGTCTTGCTGTTGAAAGATGGTCCATTAAAATGAGCGAAGTAGGTATGGCAGTAAAGCCAAGAGAGTTTGGCTCTAGTGTTGGACAAGCTGTTTGAAGTAATGTGGATGTAAAAGTTGAGAAAAGTAGTAGAGCCATAGCGAGCCGAGCCCGTTCCTGGCTAATCCTAGGTTTTATTTAAACACCTGGTGAAATTTTGTGTAGTTACCATCAAGGATAAAATGAGTGCTAAGAAGTCTTTAGTTAAATAACCTCGGATGCTGGAATGGATCCATTCAGCCCTGCTTAGCAATTTTTTTAATTTAATTTTATTTTTTTCATCAAAGCTTATTGGAAGGCATATCCTTCCATCAGGTGAAGGACCTAACCTTTGGACCGCAGAGTCCTGTTCTTGCTTTCTTCTTGTCATCTTTCTTTCATGGACCTGGTCCCGGGGAAATATCAAAAATCCCACTGAGACTGAAGCCAAGGGTCCCAGTTAGCGTCTTCACTTTTCTCCAGGTCTCTAAAACCCCTCCAAGTTTTAGGAGACCCAGCCTCACTTTCAAGGAGCACACTGAAAGTGAACGTGAGTTGTGTTTCTCAATGAAGAGACACTCTCATAAATGGGATTTAGGAGACACAACCTCTTCAGTGCTTCTGAAAAAACACCAGGAGGGCTGTCCAGGTCCTCCAACACAGACCTGAGCCGTGGCAGCATCCCCTGGTCTGCTGCTTACACTGAGCTATTCTGGACAAGTCTGTCACCCTTGAGGCAGAAAGAGACTGTCAGTGCTTCTGAAGCATGGACATGGGGTTTGGGTTCAAGGGAAACAGGATTAGCTTTGTTATTGGACCCTTACAGTAAAAGCATAAGGTAGCCGTGCCTGGGAAAAAAGGTCTCACCCAAACACTTATCCATTAAATCGGGATAGAAGAAAGTACTGTGGTTTTTTTTTTTTTTTTTTTTTTTTTTTTTTTTTTTTGTTTTTTTTTTTTTTTTAAATTTCAACAAGTTTTTTAATCTCCTCTGAACGTCCGCTCTCCTAAGGATTAAAAAGCTCGAAGCATCCTCTTGTCTATTCCTTTTCTTTTCCTGGAATTCCAGTTCCTCCCCGAGCTCTTCCCTTCTCTCCAAGCAGCACCAAGATCTCCCTCTTCCCCTTGCGTAACACCCTCCACCATTTCTTTCCATCCCGCTGCCCACGTGCAGCACGTTTTCACATTTCCCACTGCATCAGAAAAATCGGTTTACTTTGCTCTATCAGCTCCACGCTCCAGCGCGGCAGCGCGTTCCTGGCGGTGCTGACGCTGCATTTGCCGGTGATCTGGATCTTGCGTTTATAACCGGTGTTAGACAATTGTTGCTAGAGCCCCTTTAACTTTTATGTCCCCGGCACATTTTGATACGTTACCTTTGATATTCTGATTTAATTCTTTTACATAGATTAGAGACAAGACAAGCTCCTAACCTGACCAAAGCACTAGCCTGTATTGACTGCCAATCTCTAAGTCGTTCAGTGAACGCTGTTTTCAGACCGTTATCAGTTCATTAAAGTTTGTTATCATTTATGTGGTGGCTCTGTACCTTGTTGCTAATCTCCAGTGTAGGATCTTATCAAACACTCTTTTGAAAGTCTAGGCATATTGTACACCATCCATAGTATTTTTCTTGTCTACCTTGGCAGGGATATCTTTGAAGAATTCCAACAAATTATTTGAGCAAGGCTTCCTGCTCACAAATCCACATTGGTTGACTCTACTCAAATCAGGATTTTCAGCGCGTTTCCTCACTAAATCCTGCAAAACCGTTCCTATTCTATTTTTCATAGCTATGAATTGTGCTATGTTAATTTGTTTATATTATGATTTAGAAAAATATTTTATATGTATGTATTCCTCTGCATATGCATGTGGACACAAAAGTGCGTATATGTAATGGTGACTATACTGAAGTATATTGGGCTTTAAAGCTGAATATGTTAAAATAGTTAATGCAGTATAAAATGCAAAGGATAGAGTTAGGGACAGATCTTTGGCTGGAGTAAATGAATTTGACTTTGAATACATTTTGCTATCTTAAATGGTGTTAACTTGATTTATGTGAGCTGAGGAGTTAACCCTTATGCACTGCACTTGCTTTACTTCAGTGCCAAGAGACCAAAATTACTGTTGGGATGTTTCTGAATATTTCTGATTTATTACAGATCTCTATCCACATTTCTTATGGATATCTTTGGCTCAAGAAGTGTGTTTTTATTTGCTGCTGCAAAAATAATTCTTAATGTTTTATTAAATTATACGAGTTATGTAATATTTTGTTTCAGATTAGTAATTTCTTACGCTTTATTTTTCCATTATTTAACTATTTTAGGATGTTTACTATCCTTCTCAGCTTTCTCTTCGCATCTGTAGATCTTTATTACAATGATGAACCTGGCAATCTCTGGTAAATACAGTAAGTGTTCGATATCAGATTCATGCTTAGTTTGATTGTAATATTGGAAAGCTAACATTTTACACAGGCAATAGTCCCTCCCCTTGAATCGAAGCCAAATGAAAAAATTAAGACTAAACCAAATGGAATTTGTATAATCTAGTTCTTACTGGACCTGTTTACTGGTGCTGTAGTTTGGGTGCCATGGTCCTCCATAAACAGGGCTCTCTGCCTCCTGTGGTGTCCAGGTCTCCCTGCTGAAGCGCGATGATACTTTGCATGAGCTATAGTCTGGCTTATAAACCATGGCGAGCAGCAAGCAGTGGAGCATTGTGGGTATGGTTCCAAACAGAAACATTTTTTCGTGGAAAAGCAAAATCTTAATTTTTTCTAAGTTCAGGGTTTGGGTTTTTTTTTAAATGAAAACTGGGTTTTGTCCCAAAAGAAGATTTGTTTTCATGAAAAGAATTAATTTTTTTTTAATCAATGAGAAAGCCAGTCTGACAGAAAAGCTTTTGACCAAGCTGGGACCACCTTTTTCTTACCTGTGGCAGAAACACGAGATGGCAATCGGATCTAAGAGAGTTGAGCTTTCTGTACAAGCCAAGGGAAGAGCTAGGCAAAACGACATTCATTTAAGACAGGAAGCTTTTTGGGGACGCCACAGGCTCTGCACGAAGTACTCAGCAGCCTGGGAACATGCCAAACCCTGTGGGGGTCCCTAACCTCCACCTCACCAGGATTAGACACCTTCCTTTCAATGGCAGAGAAGTCTGCAGTGTTGTACAAAGCACAGCATCAGCCACTGGTGCCTGCTTTCATGGAAGCTGGCGATGAAGGTGTGTCCTCAGCCCATGGGAAAACCCAGTCAATTTTAACATTGTCTGAAGGAGACCTAAAACATGAAGACCTCAACTTCAACAAGTTTTAGTGGTTGCTCCCTGCTCTTCTTGCTGGAGCTCTTCTGTCTTGGGGGAGAATTGGATTTTAAGTACCTGCTCCCAGGTATGTTGATTATATTAACAGTGGTTAGGTATATAATATATGGAACTAGAGACTAGTCTTCTGGTCATGGGACCACACGAGGTCAATTCCATTTATAAACTGCTAAGCCCTCGGTTTGGTATGCCTGAAACAAAAATATCTAAATGAGAAACTATATTTGTAAGTCCTGAAAGATGAAGTCCCATCCTTGAAGTCCAGTCAGAAGGACTTTTTAATCAGAATAAGTACAAGACTCCCCCCACTAAAGCATATTTTTTTTCCCCTGGTTCACTACTATCAGATTGCCACTACTGTGTGTTATCAGCACATTTCCCCCCACCATTGGCTGTGTCAATTCTTTTACTGTTAGTAAAATTTTCTCTTTCAGTGAATAATAAGAGAATATTTGGGTTTTCTTAATTGTTCTTTTGACCTGAGTCTATTTACTTTGTGAATCTCCCAAGCTTTTCTCGATAAGAATGTTTTCCATTGATTTATCCCTTAAATCTATGAGGAACTTTAAGATAGTGAGGTTTGAATGCCCTATCATTAACTTTAAAAGTCATATTGAAATTAGATGCAATTAAAGTTAAATTTTATAATTAAAATTAATTTTATAACAGTATACATGCCTATCTCCGAGTATGGAGCTCAGCATAGCTACTAACTGCTCAGTGGACTAATAGCATTGCCACTACAAACAAACTTTGTTAGCTTCTACATAGTTATCATACCAATCAATACCTGAATAATTAAATTCCTCCATTATCAAATTCTAGTCTTCTTTATCAGCTTTTCTTCCACCAGTAATTTTGTTGTCTTAATCTGGTTTCTTCTCTGAAAGTCTATAGCAACCTTGGAGTTTCACTAGATAATCTTTCCTTTCTTTTCCGTTAAGTTCTCTAACCCAAATTATTTAATGCCAAAATCTGAAGTCTTTAAAGAAGATTCCACTGAATGGAAGTTTGATCAAACTGTATTTTGTTTTGTTTTAATACAGACTACTAATTTTATCTTGTCTCGCCCTTGAGTGAAATCCTATACATGTAAGTATTTGAATCTGCCATTAATTTTCTTGATTCATTCTCTTATTGATTTTCTTTCCAACTATTTCCATCCAATGTATCTAATAATTATTAGAGATGAGGTAAGAACCAAATGCTTGCATCCCTACCCCCTCTGAGCTTCATGGCTCATACCCATCTTTAATTAACATAAACGTGAGCAAGAAAGCTTCCCAGACTAATACCAAATTCTTTAATGGTACGATCTTGCCTTCAACTTTTTCTCTTGTGCGGGGTTTTTTTGTTGTTTTTTTTTTTGTTTGTTTGTTTGTTTGTTTGTTTGTTTTTTTCTTTTTGCATTTTGGCACACTTTTTGTCAGGCATGGCTTCTTGAGAAAAGCGTTGCACATCACGAAGCTTCATGCGCGCCTTAGACCTGATGCCAAATGACTTGAGCAGAAGGGAAGGGGAAGGGTTCGGGTTCCTGCTCCCTCTTATACTCCTGCAAATGCCAGCGAGGCCGGATCACTCCACCGGCTTTCATCTGTTCATTGCTCTATAAACGCAACGCTTTCCAAAAGAAACTCGCTGTTGAATTAAGGGGGAAAGTGGGGCACAAAAGAAATGGGGGTGATAATGAATTGAAGCGATGATCTGAGGAGCTCGTGGTGCTTCATAAGCCTTAATTAATTAAACCTTACGAGATCCCAGTGAGGTAGGCATTATGGCCCATACTTCACTCCTGGCTGTGGTGTGCTATTTCTGTATCTCCATATCATTTTGTTAATGTGTATTCTGATGAGCGGACTGAAATGGTGTCTGACTAGTAGAGATGACTGTGCATATATTTAAGCTGTGAAATGTTCTGCATGATGAGCCTTTGTATGGAAACAACATTTTTTTTTTTTTTTTATTAAATACAGTCTTGTTCCTGAATAAAAAGTGCATGATAAATGAGTTATGCAGACAGCATTGAAGGGCTACTGACGATAAATAGTTATGTACAATATGTAACTCATTCTGTTACCAAATTAGGACGAGCGGAAGTTTTCTTTCTGGTACTGAAAACCTGAGTGCACTTCAATGAGTATGAAATTCTCTTTCTTTTGTAATATGATTTATCTAACTGCTGTAAGAATTTAACTTAAGATTTTAACTGCAATTATTAGAGGTGTGAAAAGCATACGAATCTCTTAGTAATATATTATAAAAGTTATTCTTGGGGTTTTATTGCAAGAAACATGTTTTGTTTTCAGTACTGATGCAGAGCTTTGACTCCTAATGAGTGCTTTCCCCCCTGGTTTTTTTTCCATCCTCCTCTAAACAAGATGTTGTTTATTACTTGAAACATTATATGTAAGCCCCAAGAATATGTTACATGTGACTGGAGCTTTGGCAGACTTTGAGAAACTGAAGTTTCCAGAAATTTTGCTATGTTTAAAAACCAGAGCCATGTTTTAAGGAAAGATTTCTACTTCCAAATGTGTGGTTGCCTGAACCTTTTACATTTTCAAGTCAGATTCCTCTGCCAAATAACACACTGTACCTTAACTATAATAAAAAAGCAGAGACTCTGTGTTTATAAAAACATTGCAGGAGCAACTGTGATCATATTTCTTGAATTTCTTCTATTCGTGTGCTCAAATATGCATTTTTATAGTAAGCTTTCTATCGCACCGGTCACTTACAGGAGTAGAAAATGACATGTACAGGCAGAAGGCTGGCATAAGGCAACAAACCAAACTGGTAAAGTACAGGAACTCGGAGCCAGACCAAAATGTGAGGTCAAGGAAGTTGCTCTTAGAATAATAGTGGTTATCTGTTTAATGTGTGATCTGGCAGTGGTAGGATGTTGACCATAAGCAATTATGCATGTTTCTAAACTGGTGGTATATGAGCCCTGAGTAACTATACGCAAGATAACTGGGCTGTAAGAAATGGGCACTCGCTTTATTCTTGTGGTTCTTCTTGCTTAATGTCAATTAAAATTACAGCTTAGTAATAGATAGAAATTCTCCGGGTGTAAAATAACGTCTGTATTCACTCTATCAGTTGCCATATACTTAAAATCCTATATTGAAACCAGTTTTATGAAGCAAGCTCCTGTCTGAGCTGATAAATGCTGCATAATATTCTTCTTAACAGACATGTGGTTAGACATGCTTTTTCTAACTCTCTGGTTATTATTTGAAACAGCTTTCTTTACAATCAAGTTCTAATGTCGGCGTCCGCGAACGATGCCCTTGTTCTGTATTCTGCTGTACACGGGTCTGGAAATGAGCAATGAAAACGTACGTTTAGCTACCCGGCGTTGACTTAGCAGGAGTTGAAAGCAGGAAGGTCTTTGCGATACCCAGCAGCCTGAGCACAGATTAGGACCTGGGATCTGCTATGCTGTGGCCCTGGTTCTGAAACCAATTTTTTATGACTTTGGTGCATTCACTGGACAGGGTATCTTCTCATTAGCTCTTAGTAGAGTTGGACCCCACTGTTAAAACAGCCTTTATGTCCTCCTCTCTAAAATGGGATTGCGATTGTTTTCCTAGGCTTAGGAGGATGTGGCGAGAGCAGAAGCCGTGTGGTTGAGCTAACTGCAGCAGAAACTGTGCTAATGAGCTATGAAGACACCCAAGAAAGCCCCTTCTCCCCAAGAGCAAGTAGTTGCATGCAATTTGGCTCCTTCAGTGTGAGTCCTGTGATCACTGCTGTCAGTAATTCAATGGCTTGAATCTCTGCCTTTGCACAGAAGGAGCTGTGGTCATCAACCCTCCCTCCCTGCCCCTGAGCACCATCTAGAAATAATCACTTAAAAAGCAGCATGTGACTTCCTTAAAATAAGTCCCAGCTGAGGCTTAAGCAGATGGCTTCCTAAGGACTTCTGAAGGCACTTCACGTGGCTTTGGCCATTGCAGAGGTAATGACTTGATGCATATCCTTAGCAAACTCTGCACGGATACCTGCAAGGCATCCCAGAGAGAAATAATATGTCATTGTTGTCTGAAAGACTGAATTGAACAAGGATTTAATGACCAGAGCACATTGGTTAATCGTTGGTAATTTAGGAGCCGTATTAGTAATCTTGTGATAGTCCTGAAGTGGTTACGTAGCCACGGACTTTCACATCACATCAGTGCACGCGCTTTGGCTGTCGCTTCTAGACTTCCCAGATGTAACCTTTCATCCTTTTACTTTTCAGAAGTATAAAAATAAGGGCTGAGAAAATCCATGGTTGTGGGGGAGAAGTAAATAAGGAAACATAACTGCTTACTGAAAAGCCACCCCCTCCGAGAGGAGTGTCAGTGACACAATGGGCACTATTATTCTGCTCCTTTACGACCAGATCGGGGGTTTACGTTAAAGGCTGTAGGAAAGGGCACCAGCATCCTATCAGTAAACCATGCTTCTGGTCAGCATTCGCTGCTACCTTTTTGGGGTAGGGCTTCCAGAGGAGGCCCCGTGCCCTTAGGCAGCCCCATGACTTGGTGCTCTGGGTGGGAGGCAGCTGGAGGAACCACTTTCTCGCCTGCTGCTCCAGTACAGGAGCGATGTTATGGCACCTTTCCCCTTGTTACAGTCATGCAGGGCAATCGTTCAATCCCCCGTGATAAATTGCAACTCCGATGCATCATGAAATGGTCATGTGCAACAAATGGCTTAGTCCATCTAACTGTCTCTGGTGCTGTGGGTTCCTTGCCTTGAAAGAAAGAATATATTCTTTGGTAGGGCAGGGTTGGGTTTGTTGTTTTTTTTTTTTTTTCCCCAACTTTTTCCCTAATGTGTGTCTTATTTTAAGGGAAAATTGCCTCATGGAGCTTATCTCCTCCCATTCACGGTCATGTGGACCCTCTACTACTTTCTGGTAATGAAAACTGTAGTTTGCAAACACTACAGCAATTATCTCCATGGAAAAGTTCTGATAGAAAAAAAATATTATTTTACCCTCCTTTATTATGATTTAGCAGCTGGAAACAAGGAAAATGTCCAGGAGTACTGTGCCACTCATCTCTCTGCAGACTATGAGCTACAATTCCATAGGCAAAGCTGAGAACCCACAGTTTCATGTAGTAAGTATTTGGATGCATTCTCAAGTAAGGTGAGAAAATAGGGTAGGTTGTGTTAGCTGATGTCCTGCTATTTGGAAATGTTTCTGTTGTTTAAATAAGCGCAGTTTTTTTAAAAAAAAAAAAGTTAATTAAATTCCAGGTGACCTTGCAGTTTTTTCTTGGCGTGTGGCATTCTCGTGGGTGAATGAAGAGGTGGAAATATCTTTATGTACCAAGTTAATTCTAGTGAGCTAAGTAGCCACAGAACAATTTGCTAATGTTGGGAAGGTTTCATTTGAAATGTGTCCTAGTGTCTTGGAATAGTCTTCCTAGAAAATAACGGGATTTGCCTTCTATAGTGGAATATCAAGGAAAATATTGTATACTTTTTAACCGGAGCTACCTCAGAATTTAGCTGTCTGGGGAAGATATTGATCTTTATATAGAGCTGCAAAATCTTTGTAAATTTGCTGGCGGGGAAAGCATGTTTCACTAAGCTGGAAAATTTTCTTTAGAATATGACTTTTTCAGTGAAATTTTTGGTTAGAAAGAGTTAAAATATTTCCCTATGATAATATGGGAATAAAACAACTTGACAAGAGAAACATTTCACTTCAATTTTATAATTTTGGTTTTGTATTTATTTTAAATGATATATTAGATTAACCTTCTATGTTATTTCAACATCATTCAAGTGAGCGCTTCTGATGTGTCCCAATCAACACTTTTTGGAATATCTTTCCCATGAGAAATTTCAACTTTTTGTTCCTATTTGCTATCGAAAAGGCTCTTTTCTCACCAGTCTTTGTATCTAATGTATTGCTTACATTTAGTGTCTCTCACTCAATAATGCTCATCTGGGCGCGCAAGGTGGTGCCGGGGGCTCTGAGCTTGGGTGGGTGCAGGTGGGAGCAGGCAGCAGTGGGTGGGTGCAAAACCAGCTCTGTAGGAAGCCTTGTTGTATCTGTGCTGTCTTTCCTATGAGTCTTCTCTATGTAAAAATAGGGTTATTACTTGCATCTTAAACCTTTTGGTTATCTTTGGGGAGCGTGATGTAGGTCATGGTTTAGGAAAGTCTACCTTAAAGCCCTGCCTTGGGGTCCTGTTACACAAATAACTGGTTTTCTGCTGGTCTATGGATCTGACTCAGCTCGTCTTGTACAGAGAAACCCAGGATTTGGGATTTGGGTGAGGAAAGTGGGACACGTGGGAGGGGGGCAGCAGGTTGTTAAACTCATCCAGCTGTCTGGTCTCAGCATTCCTCTGCTGTTATGTGAGCTAATGGATAAGGTGCATCGTCTTTAAGAAATGTTAAGTGGCAGTTTCTGGAAAACAGCTGTAAGAAGTGAATGAATTTCTCATGAAGGATCAAACAGGTTTTCACCTCCAAATTCCCATTATTTTTGGGCTTCAGGCATTCAAGCTGTCTGCCGTGGAAAGTATCTTTTGTAGGAGTGGGAGAGACAGAGCTCCAGCAAAATGGATGAAGTCTTGCTTCCCTTCTGTATGCCAGCAAGACCCCTGGGGAGGCCGAAAGGATCCAGTTGCCTGACCCTGCAGCGCCTGGTCATCCATTTGGAGATCCTTCTGTGAGTTACTCTAGAGCTTGGCATATCCCCAGTTTGCCTCCCTGGTATCCTGCAGGCTTTCTCCCACCACAGCAGCGCATCTCCCGCAGGAGCGGTGCTATTCCTCCCCTGGCAGAAGCTGTTTGCCAGCCTCTGTGGGAGTTACTGCTACGTTCGTGGATATATGCAAGTTTCGAAGTAAAAATATGACTCGGAATAGCTCCGCCTTACTCCTATTCCTTAGAAACACGACTTCAACAAGGCTTACTTTGAGTGTCTGCGAGGCGCTGAGGGTATGAAAGCGTATTGCAGAGCGAGCAAGCTCCTATCATCAAAGACAGCAAGCTAGCACAAAAATTTAAGCGGTGTAGTGCAGTGCTGATCTAAAGTGGGCTGGAACACAATAAAAGGTGAATCTTCTTTCAGAATTACAGCAAGTAATTTTTTTTTTTTTTTTTTTTTCCCTGGGCAGACTTTGAGGACGGCTGGATTTATTCTCATATTTCTTCCCAGTCATTTTGGATGTGACTGAAACTGGCTGTTCTCAGGGTTTGGACTCCAACTGAATGAGAAGGTTTTGCTCCAGCCTTTGCCTGACCTTGGGTTACAGGCACTTCAGAAAGCAAAAGCAGAGCTGCACGAATAACCCGCTTCGTGGCTAAGTTGTACAGGCCCCACGAATACAGCTTGGGATGGGTTTCCGTTGGGGTAGGCTGGTTTACAGCCCAGCTCATCCTGGAAGAGAGCGTGGGACTGTTTTGGGGGAAAAAAAGCCCCAAATTTGCTTAAAAAATAATTGCTGTTCTATTCCTTCCCAAAGCGGAGGGTGAAGGATGGGGCCAGGCATGCAGGAGGCAGCAGAAATGCATTATGCACTGATTTTAAACTAGTAATATATCCGAATCATTTCAAACCATATTTATTCTCCGGGATGTTTATGTGTTCACGCCGAACGTGGAATAACAGAGTGTATAAGGATATATAATATTAGTGAAGAAGAAAATGACTGCTATAGTACTCTCTGCTCTCAGTTCCTTCTCCACTAATGCCCTTACACCTTTCTTTTTCAGGCTTTTTGTAGCATCCTAAACAGAAGGATATTGAAGGGAGCTGATTCTGCTTTGATCCTTATGCTTGTTGTCAAAGCGCTTGGGATTGAAGAGACTGTTGGCTACAATTGACTGTGACAATTAGGAGATGATCAGAGCCCTAGAGTGGAGCACTTAAAGGGTAATTTACATGTCAGTTTGTCGAATAAAAAAAAGATATTCAGCTAAGATTTTTTTTTTTTTTTCCCCCCCTTAGAGCCTTGTAAACTGCAATTTGTGCTCTAGTAAGAAAAACCTGGCAGAGGAGTTAGGATAGCCATTTCCATTTGAAAAGAGGCAATCATAAGGCCACTGCTGAGCCTATTGTCCACTAAAAATGCTGATTTGCAGTCAGGGAGTGAAAGAGTGGAGCCATCACTAAATAGAACCTCGCGCAAGGTAACTCCCCCTTGGTGGCTTTCTAATGTTGGCTGAAGGTTTTATATACCTTAAATCCCGCATTTACTATCATTATAACATTGTTACTGATCATGAATGTCCGTTATCATAACAAAAAAAAAAAAATGAAGGTATTGAGGGGGAGGTGGGTGGAAGAGGAGCTACCAGGCGGTTGATAGGCTCACGCCAGCTATCTATTGTATCACATCTTTCTTATTCTCTTGCCTTTTGTGTGCCATCACAATTTTCTTCTTGTCACCCTTTGCACTTTGCCATTCAGGCACCTTCCATAACAGTTTTCTCATAGGTTTTCCATACCTATTTACACTTCATTTTAGACACACTCCCAGTAGATTTTTTTAGCGTTTCCCATGTTTAACCTGCTGGGAAAGGAAAAGAGGGAGGGAGGTGACGGTAGCTGCTCAGTTCAGAGTTTGCCTTTCTGTAACCGCGCTGTGATTAGGCTGTAATAAACGGTATACACGCAGGTCCGAGAGGGGACTGAAGTTAAGAAAGCTGATTATTTAATAAACTTATTTGTGATCAGTCTTTTTTTTTTTTTTATGCGATAGCTCAGATTAACCTAGAGTTGCTTTGACTGTAGAGTTACATGAACTTATAAAAATATCAAAAAACAACACCTCCCTCATTCTGGTTGGTGTGAGCTGTAGCATATGTGGTATTCTGAACAGTTTAAGGAAGGGATATTAGTAGATACATAGGAGGCTCCAGTGTTTGTATATGCAAATAAGAGTATTTATTTTGAGGTTGCATCATAGGTTTTTCTTCCAGGGATGGCATTGGCTCCGTTTTATCTCCCCCAATAGAAGTGCTTATGTATTCCAGTTTGGAACCAGAATTAAAGACTTTTGCTTTGTCGCGATTACGACCAAGTAGCCTTTGTTGCCCAGACGTGCGTTGCCATAAAAACCCAGGGGCTATGTTTCTGGGGAAGTTTTGTGGCTTTCAATAAAAGCCGAGCATGGACACAACGGATCTGATTCTGATCCCAGTGGCAGACCCTGGTCAAACACCACTGACCTAAACAGATTTGGGATTTCAGTCGGTGCCAGTAGGATAGGGATCAGGCCCTGTGCGTCCATAGGGTCACCAAAAATGCCCTTTCCTTAGTTATACGCCTTATGTCCTTAGGCTTTAGTATGTTGAACACCAGACAATCAGGTTTCTACTTCTAAACTTGTACTAGAAACCTGTTTTAACCTGGCTTCTGTACACGGTGAAGAAATACTTCAAAACATTTCTAAACTGTGCAGCATTCCTCTTCATTGTAAAGTTTAATTCAAAGAAAATCTTTTAATACATGGGTTTCCTTCTTTGGGAGAATTGTTATGTTATGTTGTCATTTTCTCCAGGATGCTATAGATGTGAGCTAGTGGCATTTACCCTTTCTTGCTGTTGTACTAAACTTTTTGAACATCCCAATGTTTGTATGTGTTTATCTCTGTATCCAATGTAAAGAACAAACAAGAATAAATAAAATAAGGTATGAAGAGTAAACAGTCTGACAGGGTAAGTCTGGAATGGCTTTGGCTTAGTATGTATCTGCAGAACTGGGACAATGGTAAATCTGTATTAAAGAAAAGAAAAAACAAAACCAACCACCAACCCAAAAAAACAATCAGGCGTAGCAGGAGGTCCTCGTCTCCCAGGTAATGGCTAAATGATGAGCAGATGAGCCATCATCATATTGATTTAAGCATTTTGTTCCAGCCAGTCATGATTAACTTTGATTTGTTTTTACTTTCCTCTTACAGGTTTGCATTTAAAAGGCTCTCAGAGCACTAATTGTGTAAAAATCTAGTAACTGCACATTCTCTTGCTGGAAAGGTAATGGATGGATGAATGAATGATTTTGGGTTTCCTTATACTTTAGAATTAACTTAATTTTTTGAAATGGGCAAAAAAAAGAAAGTTTTACTCAGTTGCAAAGCACTTTGAAAAGTCTTCAGTTTTGGGGTGTAGGTTAAACAAAAGTCTTCCCTAAGAATTTTGGAGTGTAAGGTTGATTAGAATTTAACTCAGATGTGCTTTTTTAATGAATTATCAAATCTACTGTTCCCATTACTAAATATAACTTTTAAATAAATTAATGTACTTATTGATCATAATGCCAGAAAGCATATTACAATGTCCCTAGAACTGCCTGCCTTGCTTAAAAATACATAAAGAGCAAAAGTCTACATGTTCACAGTAAAAATATACTTCCTTATGCAACCCTGGGTTATACAGATTTAGATCTAATTTAGGTTTTAAGTTCACAAGAATAAATCATACCAGTGTAACTGCTTTTTATATGTGAGAAATTATATTCACGGTAAGGCATTGTACTGCTTGACTTCTATAGGTTTGAAATAGTTAAAGTTCATGACAAATTGTGCGTAGTGAAATACTATGACCCCATTCAGTACCTATCTTCTCATTCAGTCTGAAATATATCCCTTTATTGCTTTGTGAATTAATAATATGATGTTGGACAACTACAGATGACTTCTTGTTAATTAGAATTAGAATTTCAGATGCGTGCTATGATGCAGCAGAACTTTCTCTGTTTTCTGCTAATAGGGCACACTGAGTGAATAGCAAAATGTTTTTCAAGAGCAGGAAGGGAAAATGATCTCCTGATCTAAATAAGATGTTACCTTGAGGAAAGGCACCCAACTTCTTAATACCCGGCTTTCAGTGAAATCTTTCAAAATTGTGGCACTTCTCAAAACCAGATGTTTGAGCAAGTGTTGAACTAGAGCTCTGTAATGTGAAAAAGTCATCTGGTCTCTGTGGTGATAGAGAACATACTGAATATATGGCTTATAGTTACACAAATGTGTAGTCTTTGCTAATTGTTTTTTTTACCTAATCAGACCAAATCTTCAAGTGATAAAAAATAAATATAGCTCTACCATTAATTACGGGGAAGCTGAAGCTCCACAAAATGTATTTTTATCTGATAAATGTCAGAGAGGGTAAGAATGCATTTATCATAGTAAGATGGCTCTAGAGGACAATACTACTCTGGGTGTCCCATCTTAAGTAAGTTTGGAAATTTACCACATGTTCCTCTGCATCTGCTGGCTAGCATATAGCCTGGAAAAATCTTGCCCTAGGTGTAATAGTGGTGGTGTATTTCAGATTTCACTGTACCCCAAACAATTTTAAAACTAAAACCGAGAATGGAAGCTTTACTGATCTTGCCTCCTTTGTATTTCAAGCCGGGCCTTACTGCAGCGTTTGGACTAAAAGCATAGTCACATAAGAGTCTGTTCCAATGAAGTTTTCAAAAACGGGGAGGGGAGGAAGGATGTCCTGGTGCATGTTGTTTTTCAAGATTCCTCCCAAAACGCAGAGCTAGGGCCAAATTTACTGCCAAAGTAACTGGAGTTTGTTTCATTGGAGCAAACAGAGGTGAGGTCATTTCTACCCACTGAGCATGTAGACCCAAGTTTTGCCTTTTGAAGACAAATCCCAGCTACAGCTGAATCATGAACCTTTTGAGATGTCATTTTCTTATATTAGAGTGCCTTTACAGCAGATTCACTAAGTTGGCTCTAATTTCAAATAGACTCCTAACCTTGACTCCTAACCATGGTCGTGTGTCTGTTTGCTGTGCAAACCCAATACAATCATAGAATCATAGAATGGTTTAAGTTGGAACGGACCTTAAAGATCATCTAATTCCACCCCCCCTGCCATGGGTAGGGACACCTCCCACTAGACCAGGTTGCTCAAAGCCCTATCCAGCCTGACCTTGAACACCTCCAGGGATGGGGCAGCCACAGCTTCTCTGGGCAACCTGCTCCAATATCCTAGGCCAGTAAAGTCCTTGGAAGCTCTGCACGTGTAAGTACAGAGCTTGTCACTGAGTTCTTTATGATTCAGTAAGGGATGCTGATGAAACCAGATCATTCTCATGCCCATCAAGGGGCTGCCAGGTATGTTAGCGTACATCAACTTGTGTCAGTGCTGGCAGGAGTGGCCCATTTGGACGTACCCAAACAAAGCCCCCTTTCCTCTGTGGTAACTATAACAACTGGTGTGGAGCTGTTAACTCACCCCAGTGACGGCAACAACAAAGTCAGGTTGAAAGGAGAAGAATCGTTTGTATTTGCCTTCAGAATTCTGAGGCTCCAAAAAAAAAATTTTAAGAAATACCGGGCAAAATAGAGATCCGCACATACATATTAAATCATTATTTATATCATTCAGGTTTTAACAGTTGGCGATGGTGATGACATGAATATTAGACTGCAGTGTTAAAGTGACTCTTAGGTGAAGGACAGTAGAGAGACAAAACATTTAATTCTGGCAAAGTGGTGAGGCACCTCGGTCGTGCTCAGTACCACCAAGTTACGTCATGGAGAGAGTTTAATGCCTCCTTAGCCCAGAGCATGAGGGTAGGGTTGGCCTGTCTGTCACCTTTATGGTCTGTTTTCTCTAGTGTACAAGGTACAAGACAGGTGATGAAGAAGGAACCTTCTCATCCAAAGAAGGCTGAGATGACAGCTACTGTACTACTCTGAGCAGAGAGGTATCTGGTTCAAAAGCTGCAGGAGTGAAGGTGACAGTGTTATTCTACACGTTATTCTGTGTTACCGTAATCTGTATGTTGTCCCATCACGACTGAGGTAGTGTTGGTATCCACCACCACCCCGTGGTGTTAATGCTGGCTCTGTGTGTGACTCAAGAGTAACCTGTGTTACCTTCCACTCAGGGTCTCACTTAGGCGACATCTGTGGCACTACACTGATTTCCACCAGTTGGAAATCAGTATAATTTTATAGCAACTAGACTATCCGTTCCTTTCCCAAGGAAAAGAAAAGATGGTAAATGAAAGGCTTCCGAAGCACAACTATATTTATTGTTGGCTATCAAAAGGAAGTGACACTTTGCATTCTCGTCTGAGCGATAAAGGGAAATGCCTTACTCTGTACTAGAAAGGAAAATCACAGAAACAATTCAGAATTCCAGTTTGCTTTCCCAAATATGGTTACTATGATGTTATGAGCCTGGTGGTATTTAATAAAAATAATCTTTTATAACTTTTATTATGGAGCACGCATACGTGGACGTTTAACACGTTCCTCCTTTTGCTGTTGGATGTACAAAAATTGGACAAAATAGCATGGCAGGGTGTTGAAGCTAACTATGGAGGAAGCCATGACCCAGCACACCTCACACTTGAGCTCTAACTGTCAATGACCTGTAATGCAAAGAAGCTTCACTCGCTGGTGTCTACTTTGTCTTTAAGCTGAATCCTTAGCTAAGGGAGGATATGTCCAGAAGAGAAAAGTTTGAAGAACAGCACCGAAGAGATGTGGTAGCTGTATTGTACCTGTGATCACAGATTGCTGTTCAAGGTAAGCTGAGGTGTAACCACAAAAAAAGGTGTAATGGCAAAAGGTGTAGGGCTGCTTTCCCACCCGCATGCCGGTAAAGCAGGAGGTTTCTGATCTGTTTTCCCCAGCTGGTGCAGGAGGTCTGCATGAGAGAGGCACTTCCCAACAGAGATGGTCCTGTAATGCCCTCCTAGTAAACATGGCCTTAATCATGACTACGGAGAAATAATTTCCCTTGACCAGTGCTTTGGCTTTGTTGTATGTACAATTAACAGATTAGAGCGTGCACTTGGAAATAAAGCAGAAGACAGACTTTTTTTAAAAAATGTTGTAGTTACTGAGCCATAGTCCCTAGTTATGTATGTGGTTGTAACTCCATTCAAGCACGTGGCATTGCTCTGCGTGGAGCAGGGACCCGCATCTGAGCTCCAAGCTCTTTGGTATCATTTCAGGGCATCAGTGCGGTGCAAAGTGGCCGTGAAGTAAATGTGGATCTTTCTCTAGCACCATGCAAAGAGAAAATTGTTAAAAATTACCAGTTTGAGCATCTTATCTTACAAAAGACCCACACAAATATCTCATGACATCCGTAGCTTGACTTCATTTAGATAATTCCACTTTCATTCCATCCATGATACCGGCCAGGCTCTCGAATCACCGAGACAAAACCATGGGCTTCTGGTTGAACACATGCCAGAAACAGGAGCAAGAGACCCCCGGATTCAGGTACTGTTGGTAAAAATCCAGCTGTCAGGTCTCTGTGTGGCCCTCGGTTGGACAGATGTTGACCCCATGTGCAGTTGCGGATGCTGGATGCTCAGCCCACGCTGTTGTAAAACCCAAGCGTGTGAGAAAAGAACTGAAGTCTCAAGTTTGCGGCGCTTTAAATAAGTCTGAGGCTGATGAGAAAATTAGCTTTGACATTCTGAATTCATGCTGAAAACTGTAAGGGAAAATGGGATGATTGTTATTAATAATCAGTAGCAGAAGTCAAATGTCTGAAGGACTAGTTGAACTATAATGATACGCTCTTAAAAAGTTTGAAATGAACTCTTCATAAAAGTTTAAAACTTGGGATATTAGTTCATGTGCATTTCTTTAATGTCTGATTAGCAGAAAGTGTAGAACAGATGTTTTTCCCCTTCCTTCAGAGATAGCTAACTTTTGCCTCTTCCTTTAAAATGTAAAATATGCATCACAGTTTGGAAAACATTCACAAAAGATTACTTCATACTGTGAAATGGAGCTGCCTTCCAGAGGGATACATTATAGTCCGGTCAGATGCTATTGCCTGCAACTACTATTGCCTTTTTGAAAAAGTTTTGCCATCTCGATAAGCTTTCATTGACAACTCAGCATAGCTTGGGAAACATTATTTATAAGCCAGGAATTTGTCCTTTAAGGATATATAGAGCCAGATAGTGAAATAACGTCAAAACTGCAATTTTTTCATTGGAGATGATGAAAGTGAGTTTGCTTACATTTATTCCCTATTCCATTCCAGTGACATTCCAACTATAATTTTAATTCTTCTGTAAAGAAAATATTTTGACAACAAAGACAGACATTAATGATGACTGAAACTTGCTTTTTCTCTCCTTTTCCTCTCGCACTGTTGTTTTTCAAACCACCGTGTCTTTTTTTTGTTTGTTTTTTTTTTTTGGTTTGATATTTGTCTAAAAGTCCCTTTCTCAAGTGAGCGAAGAGGAAAATAAGCCCATCGGCAGGGAAACGGTGCAGCCCCCTCCCAGGTGGGAATAGACACTCACTTGCATTCTCTTCCTTTGCCACCATTTTGTTACAGCCCTGAAAAGCAGCAAATGGTGGTTATTGTTTCTTTGCAGGGTATGGTTTTGTACTGGATCCATGTGCAAAGTGTAAACATGTCATCAGTCCTCATTTGCTATATCCAAAAACATTCCCCATGTCCATATTTGATTTTCAAGTGCATCTGTGCACTGATTGAAACCCTCCCAACATGCTGCTACACAAATGCAAACCCACACATTGCTGATTTTGAATCAAATGCTCTTATGCTTCCACACTTCCATTTCAAAGTTTGCCTCGGAGTTGCAGTATGTGCCCTTTTAACACATTTTTTTTCCCCTCTCACAAAGAGATCCCTGTGTTCATCGCAGGAGCCCGGTGCAGTCTTTTCCATTTTGTTCTTATTTATTCCTTGGAGCTTGCTTTTATTTTCACAGCTTATTTATCCTTTGTTTACAGCCCACATGTGCTTTTAAGCAACAAAACCAATATTTAAACAAAGGAAGTAAAATGCTGAGTTATAATATAGGAATTTGCTATAGATAGAAAGTTGGATTACAAATAGCAATGCATTTTGCTATTAGTGTAGTACTTCAAAACAGAGAGAGAAAAAGCTTATTGAGTTGCAAATTTTCCGAAAAAGATGAATCTCTTATAAAGTATGATGGAACATTTTCCTTTTAACACCTATCAAACTCCTAGTCCAAAAAAAAAAAAAAGGGGGGGTGGGGGAAGACAAAATGTGAACGCAAACTTGTAATTTTAAAGCAAATCGTGTTGCACCTAATTATTTTTTCCATCCCTCCCGACGTACGAGAGTTACCTTAACTGCAAAGCTCTGTAGTACCCTTTGCCTGTCATTTTTAATCAGGTTGTTTTAGGTAATTTTTGTTATGCCCCTCATTACTGAATTGTTTATCAATAGGTGCACCAAGTGTCACTAGCTTTTCTCATCAAGCCAGGTCTGACAAAGAGCTGCAGTGCATGGGAAAGAGGCAGCTAGGTGAAACTAATGCCATAGATGTTTGATTCATTAGGAGCTTATTGTTAACGGGGATGTCTGATTGTAAAGGCTCAGTCAAGCAAAAGAGTGCAGAGTAATCAGTCGGATTTATAGTTTGCAGGGCTCAAAAAAAAAAAAAAAAAAAAAGAGAGAGAGAAAAAAAAAAAATCAACATAAACCTTTGGATATAGGAGAAACAGAAAAATCCCCTTTGGGCAGCCCTAACCTGAGACCAGCCAAATAAGGTCATGCTACATGAAGGTTGCCTGTTAGGTGATGGAAGATATAGGAGGATTAGAGCCATATGGCATGGCCTATCATACCTTCTGACTTAAGATAACAAAGCCAAGCTTTGTGCTTAGCTGTTTTTGACTGACATCATCAATTTTATTTTATGTTGGTCACCTCCGGTAACAGGAAAAAATGGCCTAGGGTTGATAACACATGCCTGGTTTTTTTAGTATTAAGATGCCTTACAGCCAGTTTCGCGCTGTAAAAAATTTCAAAGAATTAGTAGCTTGTTCTTCTATCAACCATCCTCCAGCAACTGTCAGCTCCCCCCCCTCCCTTGTTTTCGGTTTGTACCTTGCAAATGAGAGACAGCCTTATTCAGAACCAGATGTAAGGCTCCTAGAGAATGAGCGTAAGCTGTTGTACTTTAAGCCTAATGGGAAGTTTTATATGCAAGGGCCTTGAACTGATTAGTATAATTCCCTCTTTAATACAGCTGTCCCTCCAGATTAAGGTAAACCAAATGTTGCAATCAGAGATTAGTGTACCTTGCCAGTTATTAACATCCCCGGTTGCTCGGCGAGCACGTCAGACACTAATGCTGTGTATTTATTTGCCACTTCCACGCTGTAACTTGAACTTCTGCACCTGTCAAAGCATTCCAGGGAAGAGAGGGGTATTATTGGGAAGCAAAAGTTTTATACCTGTTACACCTGCTTGGGTTTGTCACCGCCTGAGATTTTTCTTTTTTTCTTGCCAAGATTGCCAGGTGGTTTAATCCGTTCTTCTGCCGCTTTTATGAAGAAAGACTTTGTCTGCTAAATTGCATTTGTTGCTCTCATCTGCTTTCCCTTACCGAATACGTGCTGCTCACCTAAACTGCTGGGGTTTGTTTGTTTGTTTATTTATTTTA
>VYXH01003518.1:1797178-1812137 GCA_013397275.1 Burhinus bistriatus | reverse complement strand
CCCCCCTGCTTTTGCGAGGGCTCTCCGGCTGCTCTTTGTGTGCCGAAGGATGCGGCTCGGGGCGAGGGGAGGCAGGACCCGCTCCCGCTGTGCTCGCATCAGCCAGCGGTGCCTCTCGCCCAAGGTGGGTCACGCAGTTGTCTTCTCCCATTTGGCAGGATATCCTGTCCACCAGCAACACAGATGTCAAGGGGGACAATGTCCGGGTTATCGAGGGAAGATCTTTGCCTCCCCCCCACCTGAACAGATTTTCTAGATAAATGTATACCGTAAACAGACTTAAAAAGCTTAGAGGAGGGGGACACACACACACACGGGACACAATGTCCTGTGCGGCTTGTAGGAAATCGATAAAGTTAGGCCATGCTAAATAACTGCTCCTCAAATGCGTTTAATTACTTAGAAGACCGTTAATTTACCTGTAAACATGAGAGTCTTGGAGAGAAAAGGAGAGATGCGCGACCTATAGAGGAAGATGCTGCTAACTGGGGTTTGCTTCTTTTACGCTGGCAATTATTTAAGCATGAAGTTTTACAATAAGCAGCAGAAGGGAAGTGTTTGCCTATTCTAGCCAAAAATTGAAAGAAAAAACCCCAACGAAATGCCCCAGCCTCTGCTTTTAAGCAACCTCTCCCCAAACCCACTTAAGCAGTGTGCTGTTAACAGAGGGAACGCAGGGCTGAACCAATATCAGCTCTAGTTTCTGGAATATTGTTGCTTCCTAGCAAAGACCGTGCTAAGACATATATTTTTTTTTTTTAATTGAATAGATTCCTTATTAAATAGATAATTGACATAAGGTCAAAAAGGGCCATTTTAGCACATTCCCCCTAATAACAAAGTTTACTGCCGGCTGCACACTGCCTGCGCGTTATGGCTTAATTGCAGATTTTTTGAAAAGACAAAATATGTTCATATCTGAGGAATTATGTCTTGCAGCCTACTAAATATGCTAATGCAATCCTAAGCAGGGATAAAGTTCTTGCCATACCACCCAACAGTTGCGTGGGACACGCTGCCAAGTTATTGTTAATTGTAAAGCGCAAGCAGGCTTTGCAATCCATCTTAATTGTCATACTTACTCCAGGTTGGGCGATAAGGCTAGATGGGCTGTTTTAAAGTGACAACGTTGACAAGGGGAAAGGGTGTGGGCCTGGGCTTGCGGTTCTGGAGGGGTTACGCGCTCTGACCTGCCGTAGGTTGATATGGACAGTCTGCGAGGGGATTTGAGTTGTCATGGGGTCCCCAGGCAGTTGAATAGAGTGACTGTCTGTCCTGCTTTTTCCTGTTAGGATCCTGACACGTGGAGCATTGATGAACTCAGCATAACGTTGAATAGGAGCTTTTTGGCAGCTGAGACACAAGGGCTAAGCTGCAGGTCAGAGATAACACCAGTGCCGATCTCCTCATGCACACAGTTAGTAGCATGCTTTCTTCCCTCCTGAGTGCAGGAAATAGCTCATGTTAAATACGTTCACTTTTCAGTTTTCCTTTCTTCTAAAACGCGGCTTGACAGATTGGGCTTTTCAGCTCCCCCCCCCCCCCCCCCCCCCCCTTTTTTTCCTCTTNCCCCCCCCGCCCCTTACTTTTTTTTTCCTTATTTTTTTTTTTTTTTTTCCACCACCTCTGCTTTCTACCTCAGAAATACTCTTCAGGAAGCAGGAGTTAATCTTGGTGAGGAAACGATAAGGTGATGCTTGATTTTTCAGGGGAAAGCAGAAGGATATGACTGCCCGGTAACTGCAGAGAAATTTGCAGGGATGCCTTTTTTTTTTTTTTTTTAGGGCTTCCCTTTGCTTTTTCCTTTCTCCTCCTCAGAGCGGAGGGCGGCAGGTCTGGCTGGAGGTGGGCGCGAGGGGTTTAAATAGCATCAGGGGCAGGAAGGAAGTGCTGGGAAGGTACATCGATAAAAGCCGCTTCCCCGTGCTTCTCTATCAGCTCCCCGCATCAGGTGAATCGGGTCGTGCCTTTCCCAACTTTGATGCATCCTGGCTGGCACAGAAACGTGTCTTTGAAGTCGTTTTATATTCGGCCAAGTTTTTTACGTGGTTCCAAAAGAAAGAGGGCGAGCATTGTCTCCGCTAAATGATGTCAAGCCGGCATCCTGTGTACCGAGACAATGTCGAAGCCTCTCTCTGCTCTTGGCATTGCTTTTGAGGCTGCCGTGGCTGTTTGAAGTGTTTATGTCAGGGAGGCTTGAACCTGGTGGAGATCTGGGGAGGGGGACGGCTCTTTAACAACCTGCGTGTGCTTGTCGGGTGGTAGCCAGCCTGAGATGGCCCAACTCGCGTCCCTGAGCGCGAGCTTGATGCTGCACGGAGCCAAAAATCCTCCCCAGCATGGGTGGAAACGTGTATGGTTGGGTTGGGCTTCCAGGCTGAGCGGGACCTTTTGGTGGGAAGATCCTCGCTGGTGATGGGTGGGGGGCTCTTCTCCCAGCAAGGTGGTGCTCAGCAGAAGCAGAGCAGAGCCAGGATGGGACCCTATTGTGCAGGCTTGTCCGCATTAGCGGATTCCTGTGTCTGTGTTTAGACTTCCAACGACTTAATTGGGCCTCTGCAGCAAGAACCGTTTTGCAGCCAAGGGGCCAAAGCTATTGTTTATTCCTGTGGCTATCACCGAGAGCCACGCAGACAGGGAGAAGGACAGACATAAATACCGCCTTTGTTACTCTTTGGATGCTCCTTTTGCTATCCCGAACGATTTCCTACTCGCTCTTGAGTGACTCCAGCGGCTTTGCCGATAGATGCAGGTTTTGGCTCTCTTGAAGAAGAGGACAGTGGCTAGGAAAAGGATGGCAGAATCCATGTGCATTTAATGGCCTGATGCTTGCAGGGTGTTGCTATTCCCTGTTTTCTTCTTTCCGTCTGAGTGGAGGGGCTGCGGTGGTGGCTGGCGCTGCTGGGAGCTCGGGGAACACTTCCCAGCCGCCGCAGCAGGGTTGGGAGTCTTTCCTTGGAAAGCAGCGCTGGGAGCTCTGTGTATTTTCTTTGCTAAGTCGTGAATTCATTATGAAACTTATACGACGAGATCTATGACTCTGCTACTATTTCCACAATGCAGTTTGGCCTTTTCATTCCAGAGAGGGTTGGACAGGAGCTAAGAAGATCTGGCTTTTGTTTTCAGCTCTTCTACAACTTCCTGTATGACCTTGGGCAAGTTGCTTAATCAAGCTGTCTCGAGCTTTCCTTTGTAGTAACATGACTTGCAAATGTTAGAAGAGTTGTGAATATGCATGGTTGATTTGGTAGGTGATGTTCAGGTACTAATTTGAGACCGTAGGGAAGAAAGAAGCCCTGTGAAATCAGAAAGTTGAAGTCTCGGCATCTCACCTTGGCTTCAAGTGTAGGATTCAAAGAAACGCTGACAGCGGCAAGACCTTGGCTGCTGTGAAATCGGGGTTTAGGTGCACGTAGTGCCAACTTGAGGCAGGAATTTTGCTATCTAAAGAAGCAAAATAAATTATGAAAACTTATCTAAATAGTGGTCAGGGAGCACAAGTAGCAAGAACACATTAGAAATCTGAAGACAGGACCTGAAGATGAGGACAAAGGCACCAGAGATGTAGGCGTGATGTGGTAGGACTGTGCCGAATGCTGAATTTGCCTGTAGGAATGCACTCTTGCTGACCCTGCAGGTAGGGGAGAGGAAAGCCTGTGCTCTACATCCCGCAGGAAAGGGGAGCTCGTCCTAAAAGCGCAGCCCCTACCCTTAAATAGCAGGCGGCAATGTGGTGACAAGAGCAGATGCCCCTCGGTCTGGGGAGGGCGAGCAATTTGCTTAGAAGTGCTGGAATGTTCAGGCACACAAAATAAAATGTGTGTGCGCTACAAAGTTCACACTGCTTTCGTTAAGGCAATGGACACCTAGGTACTTAAAGATCTATGATAGGACGTATTTTTTAAATTGGCAAAAGTACGTTAATAAATACTGGCATATCTAAGAACTTGACTGCAGCCCGGTTTATAGGGAGTTGGTAATATCTTTATTAAACCAACTGATATAGTTGGAGGGGGAAAAACAGACGAGCCCTCTACAGGGCTCTTTACTGTAATTAAAATAGGCTGCCTATATCTACTTAAATAATAAGTAAACTCTTAAGGCCAAATGCTGCAGCTAGTTACTATTAGTGAGAAACTGTAAACTACAAAATCCCAAACCAGGAAGTCCCATGGAGATAAAAAAATATCTAAAGAACAGTCAGAAATGTGCCCTATATTATTGATGCTGCAAGCGGTATTAAGTTGTGAAGGGCTGGAATGTAAACAGAGTTACAGATGTCTGATGCCGTAGGTTGAATTAGGGAAGCAGGAAACGCACTCCTTCGCTTGGGATGTTTGGAAAAAACACCTTCTGCTTGTCTTTATCTGAAACAGTTAAAGTTTTGTTTAACATACAAAGTCATTCGAAGGAGAACATGCCACGCAATCAAAGTTGTTTCTTCTATTTATAGTGGCAAAAATAGGACCTGTGCAAACCAGCAGAAGAACATGGTCCCAGCTCACAGAGAACTGAATTTTAGAAATGACCTAATGAGAGAGGATAATGGTGAGGGTAGGTTGTGTCACAACGGTAAAAACTACAGCTGTACACATATATTACTTGGCTTGGGCATGTCTGCATGTTAGAGAGACAATTATTTTGTGTGTCTTTATAATGTAAGGCTAAGGATTATTTTCCTCCCTGGGAGTGAAGTGCAAAGGATCAGTTTTTTTTTTTCCTAGAAGAGGGTGGGAGAACAGCCTCAGTTGGCTACAAATTCTGTGGTAATCCTGATACTTCTGTTTCCCAACCTTTAAAGCCTACAGCCTTATCTTATCTCCCTACGGTTGTTGGTACCCCTGCCAAACTCTGCTGATGAGCTGCTAACATCATTACGTTTTCTCCCGATTTGCATAGGTTAAGCATAGAGCAGAATTTACCTGTTTTACTTTCTGGTGCAGGCTCTGCTCCTCTTAAAAATCTACCCCCAAACAGAGCAACCTGTTGCTTTGAAGGACTGATTTTTTTAATTGCAGCGGCATAAATGAGCTCAGAACCCACCTTTGCAGGTCCAACGGGAGGAGAAGTGAATTGTATTATGGCAGGAGGTGAGCTGTGTGGGGACAGGGTCTTATGGGAGACTGGCAACAAACAGTGGCTAATTTGTTCCTCGAAGGCAGAACCACCCTCCTGAATGATACCTAGGGACAAGATAATCTTCTACGGCATTTATAATGCTGACGGGCAGCAGTCCTTGCTGAAGATTTCTGAGAACTTTCTGAACTTTCTCAGATCCTACAAGGTCTACACGCCCTGCTGCATGGGACAGTGTGTTACAATGGACAGCCCTTACAAACCTGAAATAGTCTTTGTCCTTTTCATCGTGATTGTTGTTGGTAAACTCATATAAATGGGAAGTGCCATTTCCTTCGCATTGTTTGAAGTGTATTTGTTCAAGAAATAACTGAATAACGGTTTTCCGTGTTTGAAACAGGAGAGCTTTTCCCTAACGCCCTAAGTCTAAATTAGTATTCGTGATGTCCCGATGAGCCCAGAATAGTAGGGCAGCCAGGTTAGGGTTCCAGGCGTTAAGGCATTCTAGGAGGTCATCTTTCTCCTAATAAATAACTTTTTTTTTTTTTGATAAAAGTTTTGTTTCTCATTTATTTCTTACTGCCTTCTGAAATGCTGAATTAGGAGGAAAAAAAAAAGGGTGGCAAGTACCTCTTCTGGAAATATTTTGTTTGGATGACACCTAGGTAACGTCAGAGACACCTTTCCTGGGTAGGAGCTCTGGGGCAGATCAGCATTGCTGTGGCAACATGGGTTTCCTGAGTTTCCTTTTTTGCACATGCATTTAAATTGGTGACTTTGAAAGACAAGTCTGTATGTGCAGATGATTTTTTTTCCTCTGCATTCCTCAGTTTTTGCAGTTTCATAAGCCTGAAACAATAGCAGTGGAAACAGAAATATCCCTCAACTGATGGTAAGGAAATAGGTGAGGGTGTGGAAGACCCTTCAGATTAAATCAACCGATATTTTTAAAAAAAAAAAGGAAAAAAAAGGAAAAAAAAAATCCATTGAAATTGTTTTTGTGAGCAGTGCTAGTTGCCTTGCCAGTCTGAAGCTGGCACTGTGGGTTTGCTGTAATCACTGAGCTGAGAAAAAGAGACACGGGTTTTGTTTGTTTGTTTGTCATCATCATGGAGTTGAGCAGGACTTAAGCAGTTGAATGCACAACACTTTTCTCTGCTTTCATCCTCTTCTCTCTGATTCTGGATTCCGCATAAATTCCTCTTGATTCTTCCAATCTGTTTTCTGACCCTCCTTAAGAATTAGGATTTATATATATCACATGTGAATATCAGCTTGGAAAGTGTGCCTTTTTGGTTTTAGAAATGAATCATGATAAAAATCAATTACACGTGTAACTCTTGAGTACTCTGCTTGAGCCCCACCTCCCACGGGAGACCGTGTGTGTGTGTGTGTGTTGCTTTGCTTTGGGGACATCCAAGCAGTAGCCCTTGTTCTGGCCAGTTGTCAGGTCTGTAGGCAGGATGGCATCTTGGGTTCGTTGCGGTACAACGCGGCACGTGGGCAAATGTCCAGGATCTGAATCCTGGACACGGTGCAATATTCTGCAGCATAACGTGTAAACCTTTGGGTTGCAACACAAAGTTGTTCAAAGATTAGGAGAAGGAAAATACACATTTGAGAGGAAGAAATATTGTAATCAAACAAGATGGCACAGAGCAATGCCAAGGAAAAAAAAATTCCTTTAGTCAACCAATCCTGACTAGTGCACTTTGTCACCGAAGCCAATAATCCTCTATCGCTTGGAGAACAGCTTCAAAAGGCCTGTGCTATCCAATATTTTGAATGCAGCTGGTTGAAGATCAAATACTGAGACCACAGCGCCTTTCTTTGGCTTTGGGTGGTGTGTCTGCCTTACTGGGTTTCCCTGGTGTCACGTGGAATGTCGCACTCCCTGCTCAGCATCCTCCCAGCATTGCACACCAACTGCCCGCCACAGCCCTGGTTGTAAAGCTTGTGCCAGAGGCAAAGAAAGAGATGGAAAGGCATGCGGTGGGAATATGTTGCACTCTAGCTTTCCTTGACTTGCAGATGGCAAATTCAAGACTAGTACAAGCTAGCCAGAGCAGCCTAAAGACTGCTCTAATGTATTTTCCGAGCTAACCTTTAGGCACTGCAGTTAGTGTTTGCCATGAGCTCACTAATTTGCTTGAATGTTTCTGAGGTAGGTATAGCATGGAGTATGAGTTACAGATCTCTGCCCTGTTCTCTGCTCTGCCACTTGCTCCCCATGACTGCACGTCACATCCTCAGTGTGGTGCTTTTCATAATTTTCTCACACTTTTAGCTCTTTAGCTGGCGAAATATAAAATGGACTGTGCCATTCCAGTTGCCTTTGAGTCAGTGAGTAGCCAAAGGACTCATGTCGTAAGCCAAGTCACCATTTCCAAACCAAGACTTCATGGTTTTGACATGAACATGAAAGGATACTGCTTTCTGGACCCCATGCTGCTGCCCATGTTACAGTTACAGTCGAGGACTTTGCTCTGGCTTGCTTTCCAGCTGACCCTTCTGGGAGCAAGGAGAAAGCTTTGAGCTGTGTTGCATCCCCCAGCAGTAGGGATGAGCATCGCATGCTGGCAGCGTTGGGTTGGCATGGATTCTGCAGGGGCAGCACAGCTGGACGCAAGGATGAGGGTGGGCTGGTGTGTTATCAGGGGGAGCCCCACTCACAGTGGCCTTTCCAAACTCCTGATGTTCTGGAGCTCTGGCTGCATGGGAGATTTGCCTGATTTGGTAGGTATGCAGTCANTTTTCTCCAGACTAAACAACCCCAGTTCCCGCAGCCGTTCCTCATAAGACTTGTTCTCCAGTTTGTTGCCCTTCTCTGGACTCGCTCCAGAATCTCAATATCTTTCTTGTAGTGAGGAGCCCAAAACATTGGAAACAAAAACGTCTTGTGCTGGAAACAGGCTAGTTCTAGCAGTAGGATATCTGCAGCACCCTTATACCTCATATTTCCTGTTTTCAGCCCTGGTGTTTTCTCCTCCTTGATAACTTAACCTTCTCACCTACTGCTTGGCATACACAGATCTTCACCAGGTTTCCCTTCCTTGGCACTGGCTGAGATGCTGGCTAGACCAGACTGTTCCTTAGGAGGATACAGACAGTCTGATCTCCAGGATCACCACCTAGCTTGACTTTATGCCTTGACACATCTGTGAGTCAACACAGTGGTGATACATTCTGCCAGATTCTTCTAAAAAAGAGTTGTCCCGACCCAGAGGTTTTGATAGTCATCTCTCTGACATAGCCCTTAGCCAGCTTTCCGTAAGGCAGTCCTGTGGAGATTGCGTATGAGCCAGGATGAAGCACTCACTCTTTTAAACTGGTTCTTTCACCGCTAATGCTTATTCTGTCTGGGATGTCTCAGGCCACGGTGATTTCATGTTGTCGTTACCAATAGTTAGACAGTGTTTGCATCCGAGTGCACTACGCCTCCAACTGTGAGGATGTGAGCATCTGGTGTTCCCTCTATCAGCCCCTTGCACCTTAGGTTGGTAGCCAAGCCAGTCATCCTTATTAATAGAGGGCTGGATTTCTGTGGTGAGACATTGAGGTTAGGTGTCACAGGGTGCAGCTTGGCGATAAGGACGTCACGTCTGCTGCATCGGAGGACTGGTACTGAAAGCTCAAGCCAAGTCCAGCCTGGACACATGTAAAAGTCACTGTAGGACTCACCCTTCCAAGCCCCTCCAAGGTCAAGGGGTACATCTGGCTCAGGAGGGTAGGACATCTGGTGCGGCAGGTTCTCAGCACTGCAGCTCTCTGGGGTTGACCAAGAACAAGAGAAGGCAGTCACACATTTTAAGGTGCAGAAGTCTCCTTTTAACAACCAAAAGCGTGGCCTGGCCAGCCCCACCGTTTCCTGCCAGCTCTGGAGATAAGCCCACAGCAGGTCAGACTGAGGGATCACCGTGCCCCGTCTCTGGCCGCGGTAAACAGCAGGCGCCTGGGGAGAAGCAGAAGAGCAACGAAAGCAGATAGTGACTCTTCCCAATCCTCCCCATTTTCAGCAACTGTCTCCTTAATCTGATGGATCAGCCGAGCCCATCAGCACAACCCACACTGCACCGCTCGTGTGCTCGGTGTGGTGGCAAACCTACAGCCTTGCAGCATCCTTTCTAGAGTTGCAGCCATTCCACAGAGGTGTCTCCAAGGGGTCTGCGTGGCCAAGGTCTGAGCAGTCGGGTCTTGTGCCATGTTTGTGTTATGTTGTTAAGATGGACAGAGTTATTTTAATTTAACGTTGAATGACACTGGTGGGGAAAGAAAGGAATAAAACCCAACCCAACAGAGCTGTCGCGGTGTCAGGACTGTCTCTAGTCAATGCAGGAGGAGTCATCCTCTGCTGGGACGTTTATTAGCCTGTTTTGAGAGGCCTTTCTTTAATGAATATTGATAATCAATAGTTAAAATTATTAACTCTGTCTCAGGATTTTTTAGTTTTTTTTTTCGTTTTTCTTCTTTTTTTCCTCCCCCCTGGTCGCGAGGCAGCCAGCTCTGCCGGAAACCCCTGCTTTAAAAGAAGGACTCGCTGGGGCGAAAGGAGTGGGTTTCCTAAGCTGCTGGATCAAAGCGAAACCTCCCGGCCCAGCCGGCACACAGGTTTCCTCCCTCTCCCAGGTTCACTCCGCGTGTCCGGGCTGGACGTCCAACTCAGCCACCCCCCAGGATGCCGTGGGTGTTCTCACCTACCTCGGCATCTCCTCTTTATTTATTTTTTTTCTAATTTTTTATTTTTATTTTTTTTCAATTTGAAAATAATTTGGTGGCTCTCTAGCCCAGTTATCTGCTGTCGCTGCAATATATGCTGCGTGTCGGACTCCCACAGCCGAAAGCCTCTGTTTCCTTTCTGCCAGTACCTTGGTATCTGCCTTGCCCAGGAGCCTGCTGATGAAGATTTCCTGTTTGTTTTGAGTCACTGCTGGAGTGATAAATATACTTCGGCTCTCTCCTCCGAGAGGAAAGAAACCAGCTGCCCCGAACTAAAGGGAAAAATATGTCGAAATTCCACCAAAGGGCCCTGTTATCACGAGGCTTCCATGGAAGGATGAAACCGGGTAACAGGAGCTGCGAAAAAGGCACGATTTCCATATTAAAAACGTCCCTCCAAGCGAGGGGTTTGCCTTTAATCGGTTGTTTTCACTCCATAACTTTAATTTTTAAAAATGGGTTAGAAATAAAAAAATAAATAAATACAAAACCCCCATAAACTTACACGGTGGAGTAATGCTTGGCTGGATAAACAAACAATTATACTTGTGGTTTCTTGATCTGACCACAAGCTTTAAATGCCATATTTTTGCATGAACCTATAATGCTTCTGGATAAACAATTGTGTTTATATTTTCAGGAGTATCCAGTGTGGTGTTGTGTAATTTCTATGTGCGATTACTAGGATATAGGATAAATTCCAAAAGAAAAGAAAGGAAAGGAAGATTAGATTATTAAGTCATTTTTAATAAAAACAGCATCGTTTGGAATTGCTTATAGCTTAATTTGTAATTTTAAAAGAATGCAGCACTGGCTTTTAAGTTTCTACAATTATCTTTTCATCTCTTTTTATCCTTTTTTTTACTAGAGATGGGGCCCAACCCAAAACCTTGGATCTAAACCCAACATCCAGGTTCAGATCTGAGTTCACAGCTCCAACCTCATTCCTGAAGAAGCTCCAGCACATGTTGCGTTTGAATTTCCAAACCCAGGTCCAGGGGTGTTTGACTCTCAGGAGTTACTTTTGCTGGATGGAGTGGTGGGAGTGGTGGTAGCCTTCTGTCTTTGGGGTGCCTCTAGCCCTGCAGAGGAGCCAGGTTGGGGTGGCAGGGGTCAAAAAATTATTGTAGCAAATCAGGGGGGCTGTAGGTCAGCGATATAAAAAAATACTCGTTGAAGGGGTCCTGGGACTAACTTTGGTCTGGTCCAAACCAACAGAAGGCAAACACTGGGCTCTGCTGGACTAATTGGTAGCTTTTGGGAGGTGGCAGTCCCTTGCCATGGCTTGGAGGAACGTGTGCTTCCAAAGAGGATTAGGGGTTTTTTTTGGTGTGAAATGTCCTTATTGCCTCTAAAGGTTCTGCTCTGGACCTCTTAAAAAAGGCACAGGGCAAAATTTGCTTTCAGTAGATGTTTGAACTGCTGCTCATGGGGGGGAAAAAAGTGATTTTCCTGCAGTTTTTGATATATTTCTCCTTTTTTTATGTAAATTCCGGAAGTGTCAGCAAACAATGTGTGCCTTTCTGTACTCACCGGCGCATTCCCATTCCAATAAGTTAACCGGGCTCTCTCCTTTATATGACAGAGTGAAATCACATGGAACAAAAATAATCATATTTAAGCAGTTTGAAGTATACTTTTCCAGGGTTTACCTTTACCATCTCCTAGTAAAATATAATTTCTTCTTTAACAGCAGATGAAAAAAACCATTATAGCTTTAAAGCATGAGATTATAAAAGACTGCATCTAGTTTAGATCTCACAGTTAGAAGTTAATTCTAAGTCACTGGAATTGAAAACATCAGTTTACAACATTTACTGGCTTGCTATAAAAATGTATTCCCTTGTGTTATGTTAAACATGAGAAACTACACCTCGGTGTGTCCATTATTTATATATTTATTCATATCTTGCTGCTTCTGATTCAGCTGTGTAACTGTATGCAAAACAGATAATTACCGGGGAAAAGAATAATTTGTATTTTGAGGGGAATAAATACCCTGAAGGATTTGCTTTTGGGGAAAGAACACACTGCAAAGAAATTACATAGATTTTGTAAACAGATATGAAAACAAAACAAAACAAAAAAGGTGAGGGAATATTTTAGGCCTGGCAACTTTGACACTACCGTGTTTGTGGTGGGGGAAGTAATTTTTCTTTCTAAATACCCAAATCCACTTTGGAAAACTGAACATGAGGCCCATTATTTGACATGGTTATGTAGAAAATGGGGTTTCATGGCAACCCTACCCAAATATCAGAACAATGCTGAGGGCATGGCTGCTCTTTGTGGAGTGGTGAGATTGGGACAAACACATTTGTCCACCAGCTACGTGGAAACATGCTGCTTAAGAAATACCTGCACCAAACGGGCCTCACACATGATAATTTTTTTAAGGAAAATGCCATTTTCCTGTTGCCCTTCTAGCACGTTGGGACCCTTGTGCTCACCCCTCTGTGGTGCCGGCCAGCTGCGGGTAGACATCCCCGATGGGCAACGGGAGCTTGGCTTCCCATAGAGTAAAGCACCATAGATCTTCTCTCCTCCAGCTTATTCTCCGATTTAACAGCAGACTGTGGAAGAGAGATGCTGGAGTCACTAATTTCAGCATTTCCGCTAACAGAATTACTACTGGAAATGTGGCTGAATAACGGCGTCACCGTTCATCTCCCTTTGGTTTATTTAGTGCAAACGTTTGCCTGTTCCATTTCTGCTTGCAGGCTTTCTGGTGGGAAATAGAAGTCTCCCAAACTTTTCTACAGAGACAGTTTTACATGCAAGTCCATGCCAAAAATGTTTTGTTCAGTCACCTTAAAACTACCCAAATCGCGCCAGTTTCTGGGTGGTGCAGAGGGGTGTCGAACCTGTCCCGTGGAACACCCAAAGGGTTCATCATTCAGCATCTGGAAGCTGGATCCAAGTGACTCCCGGCACCTGAACGAGCTGCTTCAGTGGTTCATGTTTACCTATCGAAGTGAAATCTGGCAGTGTGCCCAGGTAGCCAAGAAGGCCAACAGCATCTTGGCCTGTATCAAGAATAGTGTGGCCANCAGACCTGGTAGAGTAGGGTCAATGGTTGGACTAGATGATCTTAAAGGTCTTTTCCAGCCTAAATGATTCTATGACTCTATGATTCTAAGTAACTACCGCAGTTAGCTATCAGTTTACCTTGGGGATTTGGAAAGCCCTTTTGCCATAGCTGTGCTGTGGTCCCTGGCATACGCATCCTGCAACACCAGGGAGAGGTGGGAAGGGTGGCCGGGAATTGAGGTGCAGGGGGCCAAAGTGACATGACTGGTGGCACCTGAGAAATCCAGGACGTGGGGAGAACCCCAGTTTCCCAATTCTTTGGCTGGAAGAGCGAGATGGTTTCTGTGACAGCCTGTTGCGTGGGGCTGTGCCTTGCCACCATCAACAAAAGAAATCTTTAATTTGAAAACTCTCTGCATACAAATATAGTCGGGGGTAGCAGTGTACAAAAAGCAGCTTAACACAGCGTTAAAGAAAATCGAAGTGAAAAATCTCAGTCTTAAGATTGCAACCTTCACACTTTCACCAGGACTGATCATAAGTTTTTCTTGTCTTTTTTCTCTTTCTTTTTTGGTGGAGAAGTTTTCTAAGGTATTTTTCAAACTTTCCAGTTTAGCAATGTGTTGGCTCAAATTGAAAAGAGAACTAGGCACTGGGTCACAGGCAGAATTAGGTTTGCGCTAGTGGTGGGGGCAGGTTGCTGACACAGCTACAATCAGACAAAACATTTAAAACTTCTGGCTTTGTACTTCTCAAATGCCTCTTTTAGAAAATCGCTTAAGTTGTTATTAACATCCACCACCCACCTTCCCTTTCTGGTCCTGACATTGTGTAATAATAGATAATGTTGACATATGTTCCCTGCTGGTCAGAAATACTATACTTCTGTGAAAGGTAACATTTTCAAGCAATGACAAAATGTATTTTACTTGGACAGAGCATTAGTTATTGGACTAATCTCACGATGTGGGATGTGGGGTAAAAGTTTTAACATTTTAGTTGTGGGAGAAAGTTTGTTGGGACAGTAAAAGCATCAGTATGGGGTGTGTTTAGTTTTCTCCGTTTCTAGAGGTACTGGCTTGGTATCAAACTCTTGCGTCCGTAGGAATTTAAAAGAAACATTTGCAGTATGTATGAGGAACAGCTGTCCGTGTACTCCCAGCAACTTTTCAGAATGACTATTTGGACATTTTTTTTCTAGGAAGGATTAGAGAACTAAGGAGTATGTGTGTGTGTGTTCCGCACACTCAGAATAAATTTTTTTTTTTTTAGCAGATCAATTTTTAAATGTTGAGTAACTGTAAAAAGATCTGCATTTATTTATTGGTTTCCCACTAAGCGAAGCTGTCTGAAAATAGAAAAAGAGGAAGAGACAGCAAAATCTTCCAAACAAATATGTTGTGAAAAAAATACTTTTGAAAGTAATCTAGGGTGAGATTCTATAAAAACGTGTCTGCTTCGCACGCCATCGAACACAGCACAAGACTGCGCAAGCCTGGAGAAATCGAGTTTTATTTTAAGTCTTGCACAGATCCCTGTGCTGGGGAAGCTGGAAATCATTTCTTTATTGAATCTGGTCTTTTTTACGTGCTACAACAGGATCCAGGAATAATCACGGGGGTCCTGTCATTTGGCAGATAAACAGCTCCTCTTGCAGCGGGCTCCCTAGGATTTGGGTTTTTTCCCCGCACTAAGAAGTGGGTTGATCAGCCCTTTAGAAATGTGCTTTTTCCTGCAAAATCAGGGAAGCTGTAGGGAACAGCCCTCTGTCCAGCATCCGCCCGCTGCCTCCCGGGCTCTGACACACTGGTCTATGGGGACTGGGAGCTTTAACCTGCCCAGCCCTTGCCCCAAGCCATGAGCCGTGGGGAGATCCTGGGGTTTCCCCAACTGCTGCCGTGTGGGTCTGGGATGGGGTCTCCCACGGAGCGGGGTGGCCAGGAGCTCCCCCGTGAGCTCCCCATCCATCTTCCTTCACCCATCAGGATCGTCCTGTTTGTTTTCAAACTCTCCCTGTGTGTCTGTCGGGCTGCCTTGGGTTGGCTCTGTTCTCAGTTACACCCATTGATGTCAGTGGGGTTGCGTTGGTGGAATCAGGAGAAAAATTTGGCTCCTCGGCTTTTTATTCCCCCCTCCT
>VYXH01003518.1:1779825-1797126 GCA_013397275.1 Burhinus bistriatus | reverse complement strand
TTTTTCCCCTCCTTCTTTTTCTTCACACTGCTCAGCCTAAGCCCAGCCCTCTGCCTGGCTTGTCCCGGGCTCCCGCTGCCGCTGGGGTGAGAGCTTCTCCTCTGCAGCTCCTGCTGCTTGGCACAGCTTTGCTGCTTCGTATCCAATCTCGGCTCAAAACATATCTGTTCTGCTTTCTGCTTCCTCCCTCCCTCTTTGCTCGCTGTAAAGCATTTTATTATCCAGACTTTATGGAAGGCTCTGCACAAAATGAAGTTGTGAGGTTATTTGTTTTGGTGCAGCCAATCCAATAGTGTAAGCTACTTCCCTCCTTTAATCTTCTCCTCTTTAGATAATACATAGGCTTTTATGTCCATTAATTGTCAGAAATAAATGCTTCTTTAGCTATTACTTCCTGAAGCAGAGCAGTGATCTCCCTTACATACAGCTGTTTATATTATGCATAGCATAGCCCTGTCACAAGAATACATTATAAGTTTTCGTAAGACCTTGCGCTTGCATTTAGCATAATTTCCAGTTTAACTTGCCTCTTTCCAAAAAAGAGGGAAAGTATCCAGTGGGCACCGAACAGCAGTGCCTGCTGCCCCTCGGTCGATGTGGCTCGGGAGTAATCCCTGCAGGCATTAGAAGAAATAGAAGACTGATAGGAGCAGTGGGTAAGGTTAGTGGAGTTTCACATTGCTGCTTTAGGACCTAATCATTATTAATTATTCGCTTAATAGTAGAGGCTTCATGTCCCAGCTGAGATGAAGACCAAATGGTGCCAGATGTAGTGCAAACACCTATTAAGTCATGGTCCCTTTATCAAACAATTTACGGTCTAAATAGACAAGACAGAGAAAAGATGGGAGATGAACAAAGGGGCGTCAGCACTGGAGACAGGAAATTGAAGGAACAGAGGCATTAGGGATAGGGAGAGAAATGAAGGCCACAGGGTAATTTCTGGAGATAATCAGGGGAAGACCCACAACTGGGGTAAAAGCATAGACATGCTCCTTTGGAAACCTCCTACTCCAGCTGAAAATGGTCCTGCCTGTTGCCACTGCCCGCGGGGCCCTGAGGGGGAAGAGGTGGTGTAGATGTTCGTTCTCCACTTCCACCGAAGCAACCTGAGCTCCGTTAGCCTGCTGACGGAGAGCGTTTGAGCTAACCCAGCCGGGTATTTCTGAGCTGGGCTAGGGGATGTTCACATGCACCTTCTTCCCCTGGCCTTGCAGGGTGGTAAGCGAGAGGTGCGGAGGACGGGTGCTACCATTTCAGCTATCACAGCTAGATCTGGAAGAAGACATGACCATAGCCCAGCTTGGTTGGTACCTTTCTCAGGCCCCTTGGCATGCAAGCACCACCAGCCCAAGCTCTCGCGCTCACTCACATCTACTTACACCTACTGACATAATTTAATTTGCAGCACCTTACAAATCACCTCTGAATTTGGCCCCCGATTCAATTCAGCACAGAAATAAACAGATCTACGTGATGGGCTACAAATGGTCCGACCGCTTCAGTTTGTGATGGGGAGTAGGTTGCTTTGATTCGCGTCCGTTTTTAAGTTTAGCTCTGTGCAGCAGAAAAGAGCTGACAACTTTCTCAAGTTCCTTAAATTCTCAAAATGCTATACAAATGTTAGCTATCTAGCAACAAAGTATTTAAGACGCTTTGCTCATGTCTTCATGAATAACTTTCTGAAAGGGTTGTGACATACTTGTACCATTATTTTGTATGGCAATTGAAGGAAAAAAAATCTCGGAATGATGTTTGTTTTTATTTTTCTTCTGCTGACCGCTCTGTTTGGAAAAACTGCCAAGTTTGACTCTAAACTTGCAAGTACAGTAACTTTTTTTCTTTGAAACTTTGGGTCTATAATGTCTGGAGCTGCTTTTGGTTGAAAGTAATTTTTATGTTCCTGACTCTTGTGATCAATTGAAATCAATTTCATACAGAAGGTTAACAGAGAAGGTCCAAACAAATGAATCCATGTGCATTTATCTGACAGTATTTCATATACAAATAACGAAAGCAGTACATTATCAATTCTCCGTAGTAAGAAGTATTCTTCATGTTTTTATAAAAAGTACTTAAGAGCTGACTTTGAAGAAAGACTTTGAAAACTTGCCAAACCTTCTTTGTATTTTGAAAGTCCACATCAAGAAAGTAGTAAATAGTCATTGAGCGTAGGAAAAAGGAAACTATTAGCATTGTTTTCTTTGAAAGATAAAAAGAAAAATGCAGTGCAAAACTTCATAATCTCTGAAATGTGTATTTGTTATTTGAATCAATTTAAAACAATTGTCACTATTAAGTTCATGTTAGCCTGCCCACTGAACTGTATGAAATGGCTCTGTATCTGCTAGTTTCACATATATGGGTCCCCCCCTTTCCTCATCTCCTTCTAGTTTTACAGGCTTAAGCATTTCCATTTAACTGCAGTGTTAGAATTTATATGAAGGCTCTGCTTAAATAACCCTACTTCAGCTCCCCAGCCCTTCTCGGGGTTTTTTAACCTATATTCATTCCCCTAATGTAAGGATATCTATCCTTGACTTCTATAAAGTAATAGTTCCTCAGATTTCCCTTTCTGGGGCCCCATTGCCATCATGCAGCAGTTCTCTGTAATGTGTTCAGATAAGATATCCTCTGTTTTAAAAAAATTTTTGGGGTTGTTTTTATTTTCAGATAGCTCCTGGGCCAGGCTTTCTGTTGCTGTTAGCGCGATTTGGTGCAGCATCATTTTAAAATCGCTGCTCCTCACCGGGAGAGACGAGATCAGGTGCTTTCCGTAGGTTGAAAAAAGAAAAGACAGTCATGTCAGAGCAAGCTTAGCCATGTGTTTGGATGAAACTATGTGTAGGCTTATACCATCTACTGAACAGGTATATCGCATGCTTGCCCCAAACACAAGAACCTTGGTATTGTTTAATTATGTGTAATCAAGTAGCCAACTTGCTTTTTACCACCGCTAATGCAGGTTGTACTTATGCATATATTAATTGCAAAGCCATTAAGCTGTCCCGTGTGCGAGGTAGTACTATGAGGAAATGCCTCTTCGCTTCATCTTTAATAAGTTCAGTATTCGTTCTGCTAAAAGGGGATCTAAGCTGTGTGTAACCTGTGAGAAACAGAAGTGGAAGTTGGTACGTGAAGAAACATATGTCTGCCATGTAGAAACGGGATATTTTCCCCTGTTTGCCACAGAAGTGTCTGTAGGTTATAAAACAGATACGGTAAAGAGCTTGAACGGTTGGGTAGGCATATTGGTGTGTTTGGTAGACAACCATAAATGCTGACCTTTTAAGAAGGATCGTGTCTTTATATAGAAAATGTATATTTGTGGACGAGATAAAGGTAGGATTACAGTGAGGATTTTTTTTGGCAGGAGTTTCCGTGATTGTATTTCTTAAGAAGATAGTTGATGGATTAAACGATCATCTGAGATTTTCAGAGTTTGTAAAGACTTTCAGATTTACCAATTCATCATCTCTTGTCTCCATCTAATTATTACAAATCTGTTGCCTCTAAATATTTGTTGCTGCTGGATATCGACTCATCTCCTGCCCTAGCTTTGTTCAAAGTATCCATCCCATTTTACAATAAACAATCAAGGAAATATAAAGTAGATTGAATTGTGATAAATGCCAAATGCATGAAAATATCCTGCTGAAAAGTCAGAAAATTTTTCATGCTTCTCTACCTCCATTTTTTCATTGACAAAATGGCTCTTATCCCATTCACATCTCTTATGGCTTTTTTGTAACGAACAGCCCAATCCTGGACCTGCTTGTTCATGACCTTTCTCCTTGAAGGGAGATGAGTGAAATTTGGTGGGACAAGGTTTTGCTCAACCAGCTCTTTCATGGGGAGACTTTGTTCCCTGCGGATGGGACAGGGCTAAGGGTTTGACCTCGCAGCTCTGACCCTGGCAAAATGCTTTTGGGGAGGAAAGAAGTGATGTGACAAATATGGGAGGGTGCAGAAGGAGTTACCTAGGGCTTCCAGTGGAAGATGTATTTTTCCCATCACCACCCTTGCTAACTTCCTACTCCACATCCTCTAACGTAGCTCTTTGTGGCAGCATAGAGATTCAGACTGATGGCACTCTCCATATGCCAAGACCCCCAAAATATAAACTCGTAATAGCATCTTCTTTGTTTGCAGAGGAGGCCTCCAGGTCATGTTTATTTACTCTCTGGGAAACGGCACAGTGTCCTCACATGCAAACTGGTGACATTCCAGCTTGACTACTCTCCTAATCAAGATATCCTGTTAATATTAACCTTGCAGTGAAAGCGCACTTTTTTCCCCAGAAATCTCTTGTCCTTTTGTTAACAAATCTTCCTTGAAGGTAGCAGTGAAATTTTAGAAGGGCTTTTTTCTAATAACCAGCATCAAACAGGCAACCCCACAGCAGATGAAGAGGAATGTCACATTTGTCCTCATGTCTAGGAGAGCAATGCAAATGACTATTCAGCATTTTAATTATCATTTTTTCCTTGTGTAAGGATGCTCCAAGGGTCTGTTTTGAGAGCCTTTCCCATACTGTCATTTTGATTATGACATTAGGATCTATCCGATAGCTGAGTAAATGGTTTATTTTACCATCGGTGTGGACTTTGTGATGTTTAGCAAGCAGAACACGGCTTGAAAGACACAAATTTTGAAGTCGCTGGGAATTTGACTGATTTCAATGAGGCCAGGTCTTCATCACAAGTTAGCATTGTCACAGCTTCATGGACCTGGATAGGAACAGTTTGGATGTTCATACAAAGCAACAACAACAACAAAATATTTTTTTTTTAGCAATGGCACTTGTTCATTTCTGAATTCCTGGTAAAAATAATCTACGTATAGTTCTTTTAAGGATGACTTTTTGACCTAGCTGCCTTTTTAGTGATAATGATGTCACATGCTCTTTGTTGTTCTAAAATGCAAAATTAATACTGCATTATTCTAGCCAGTATTATTCCTGCAATGAAGCAGAATTTCATCAAGTTAAACTTTTCTGTTAGAAAGATTAAAGGAGAGGGCAGTGGGCCAAATTCTCATCTGTTGTGTGAGTGTCGAGCTAGATGATCCACTGACATCAAAGAAATTGGGATTTACACTAGTGTAATCAAAACCAGAATTTCTCACACAGGTTTTCTATATATTAACTTTCAAAATATAGGACCATAATAATCCTTCTGTTCCTAATGACTCACAAACGACAATCCCAGTGGCAGTCATATTACAGTGGACTACGGAGGTGCAGTTTGGATTGCCTACGTGAAAGTCCTAAGACAACCGCAGCCCAGATGACTTAAAGTGCGCAGATGAGCTCATTAATACATAAACGACTGTAACCATGCCTTGTGCTTCCTAGAAGCTTGCTGCCTGCATTTTTAAGGAGAAACCCAAGTTAATCAGCAAGGACATACTTGTCGGTGCTTTCCTTTGGTTTGCCGTTGTGAAAATGTGCTTTTTCAAAATTCAGTATATGAGTGCAGAGGAAACATGTTGGCGCTCCATGTCTTTGGGAAAGAGGGTTGCGTCTAGGCTGTCAGTGGGGTGTCACGGCGTGGTGCATCCAGCCACCATCCCGGGCATCCTCTGAGTGACGGGGTGAGAGCATCTCGCTGCCGGCCCCCACCCCACCCCACAGCCTCTGGGACATTCCTACAGCCGCTTTCCAACGAAATCCCACGCCGGTAGGGTGACTCACATCAGAAGACATTCCAGAAAGAAGAATAATTATGCCGTTGCTGGAATTGATGTAATGGTGTTTTTCAGGATGCTTTAATAGACATGAGTGATGTTTTGGCAGGCAATCGAAATAACCCTAGGTATCTGATTGCATTACCGACTGCTACCAAGGGCATCTCTGGGGAAAGGGACATTACCTAAGGTACTTTCTCCATATTTTTAACTCGCTGGAGCTAACTTTTAGCACAGCATAGAGTTCTTTTTCAGAAGACAGACATATTGGAGAGCTTAACCAAGACGTATAACAAACCGAACTCTAAACATATACAGATTCCAAGAGACAGGCCTGTGTAAACAACATCATAATTCCCTGGGTTATGTGCTGTTTAAAATAACATTCAGCTATGCATTCACCTCAAAAGATTGCCACTTAACAGCGTTGTTTCTTTTTGTAATCTTTATTGTTTAGGTTTATTATGGCTCTCATTTTTTTCCCCCTTAGAAAACATAAACAATTCCCTTCTTCGCCCTACGAGCAGGACGCCTGTGTCCTGGCGGAGCTTCCTCTGCGCCACAGCCAGCCGAAAAGATAACGAATGAGGGCTACATGGAGCCTCCTTCTCCCAGAAATGAGTTTATTCTCCCTGTCCATATGTGTTTTAATACCGTGCACCTTGAGATGGCGTTTCTTGTTATTAATGATTACTACCAGTGTTTAAACACATCGGTTGGAATTGTGCTCTTGTTTAACACCCACGCAGTCCCGCCAAGGGCTCATTGCCTTCATTTAAACTATATATTAAAAGAAAAAAAAAATCATAATAAAAAAAGCCCTGCACACTGACGTCCCTGGGTTGTTTTGCAGAGCCTCGTCGTTTAGCTGCTCTCCGCAGGTAAATAGGTCTTTTTCTTGGTCTGGCACGTTGATAAGCCTTCACACACGGCTGGGCTCGAGGTGCGTTTGTGCAAAGGCAGATTGTTTTAGTTAACATAATCAGTGAACTCACTGTTCTACCTGGATGTCTGGGAGAATTGCCAAGAGATTTCCCAACATTTCAATCAGAGGCAGGGGCTATAAAGCTGTCAGTTTTCTTGTAGGCCAATTTGCCTTTGCCATGGCTCTAACGTTGTGCTCATTTATAAAGAAATCAGTCCAGGTCTTTTGGGGTAATATTTTATGCTGGTTTCAATTTGAAGAAGAATGATTTCTTTTTCTTAGTTTCTTCTTTTTTTTTATTTTAGAGATGCATTTTTAAAAAATATTTCCTGACACAGAAATACGTCCCACTTTAAGATTCTGATACAATAGTATTTTTTTTAAAAAATAATTAATTAATATTCCACTTTTGTTCCCAGCAGTGGAGCCGAGCTCCTTTCACATATTGCACCAGCTCCAAGTAAATCTGTTCTTAAACAAAGAAATGGAGCGACTCAGGTCAAACGTTCAGGGTGATCTTGGTCTGCATAGTAATTACAATCAGAGATATGTTAAACTACCTGAAAATAATTCACTTCCACAGGAAAAAAAGTATACCTACAAGTTTATGGTTTGCAGGTCATTGTCATCTACCCTACTTCCACCTGCTGTAATAAATTCCCGTGAAATATCTACTACTGAGTACTGAACTTAAAGATTTTTTTCCAAAGCCTTCAGTATTTACCGCGTTGTGCCAGATTACATCATGTAACCTTCAACAACGTTGTGACATTTTTTCAGTTGATGGGATGCAGAGGAGCAGGGGACCACATCCGCTCAAAATTTCTTTGATGTTCCCCGCAGGAAGTTTTTCAATATTTGGTCACTTGGATGTTTTTCAAGTATTTCATTGTGGTCAGGACCTAGGACAACCATCTGCTATATTTGCAAGTTGGTGATGAGAAAGGTGGACCCATTCATTCCACTCTGCAATGCTTCCAGCTGCAGGGACAATGCTGAGGGCATGGTCCTGCGTGAGCCTGCAGGACGGGTACACGGTGGCATCCAACACATGTTGCAAGAACATTCTCAGTCGTTTCAGGGTTTTGAAGTTTTGGGTTCCTGAGGGTCAGCATCCCAAGAACATGTTGGTGCAACGAGGAAGGATGATGGTGACCCTAGGAGATATAGGAGAGAGAAGTTGAGAGAGCTGGTAGCAAACCACATTGAGCATCACCTGTCATGGGAGGATTTCAGTTGTATCAGGAGTATATCAAGGCTTGACAAATTCACCTGTTGGAGGCTTCACGCAGCTGATTTATTTGCCAGGACAGGTGGAGAGCTGCCTAGGCTTATCCCTCAGCAAAGTGGTGTGAGAAGGGGCACATTAAAGAAGTTCTGCCTCTGATTGCAACAGCGAGAGCTCGACTGTTACAGCACCGCAAATTAGCAGACAGTTTTAAACCAGCTCCCAAGCACTGAAATTAAAAGCACTTAATACAGGAATCGTATTCTCTAGCTAAGGCAGAACGGGACTCTGGTGAATTTAGTTTATAATGTTTCCTTGTTGTAACAGAAATTTGTCTTTTTGAGGCAATCAGGGGAGCCGCATTACAGCAGGACCTGCAAAGATTTGTGTTTGTGTTTAGTGGCTGCGAGTGCATTAACTCTTTCATGTGAACTTCTCCGCGAGTGCTGTGGTTGCTTCTACACTGAATTCAGTGGACCTCTGGAAAATAATGTTCAGTCCAAGGTGAGTAGGACATAGGTAACAAAATCTGCCTTGTACTCATTTCTTGAAGAGAAAAATGGTTTCCATCATGGAATTAATATGGGTAGAGATATATTGGACCATCTCCTCTTGGGGTAATTTGTTGTGACTTTAACAATTAAGCAATGGTCAACCTCTGGTTACATAGCTCAGCTAACAACCAGATCCATGAGTGTTTAAATAAAGAATGCAGTTTTGGAAAGATTATTATTCTCAAGAAGAAATAAAATAGTCTTATATTAGTTATTATTTTTCTACCCAAAATGATATTGGGTAGACGTGTCAGCCTGTTTTCCCTTTCTCTCAAATGTTGGCAAACACGCTGCAATACCATGTATTGTAATGAGATAGCAGAGAAGACGACTGCCATGCTCATTACTGTTTCATTACTTGGTGATCGTGAGAGCTTTCTTCCATCAGTGCCTGATTTCTATATTGTCAGGAAAAGGGCAAGGTCTTTGATGTTTTGTAACGTTCTTTGGCACTACTAGAAAACTACTTGTTTTCTTCCTTTTCAAGGATACATCAGTGGTTTATAATTGATCCATAACAGATCTTTCAGTTTTAACCTTAGGTCATATATAAAATATTAAATATGGCCATTATAGGGACTATGACTTTTTAGAAAACTGTATGGGTGTTAGCCTTTAAGTCCTAGACAAATTCCAATTTGGGTAATTAAATTTTGCCTGCATTCATTTTTCATGCAATTTTAATTGGATACAATATTTTCCACTTCCAGTGCAAAGTAATAGTACATTGTCCTGTGCTGTGAAAGAGTTAATACGCGCTGAGCTAGAGGTTGCTGCACTTCAGTAGTAACTGAATCTGCTACGTATGTTTGAAGAAACCAGCATAGAAAAATGCCAAATCCACTTGAAATAAGGTATAAAATTTGTCAGGTGTTTTGGCAGGCCAGGTAGCAGATGCTGTAAAAGTTTAAAATCCCACTAGTGGCTTCCAAGTTATCACATACGTATCCTAAAAAGCAGATTTTCGTAGTGTTCGAATATTCGGTATGCAGCTCATCAGATTGCATTAACCACCCCTACAAAAGGGAAAGGAATCAATACATATGTAAATGTGACTCTGGTTTAAAAAGCTAATCTTGGTTTTACTGTTACCGTGCTAAAAGACATGGTAAACTGCAGCAGACCCATTTCCTACAGGTTGGCTTCCCTCTGCCATCGGAGCAAGTGGAGCATGCGGCTCGCCAGATGAAGGCAACGAAACACTGGTGTTAATCATTTACAGGAGATCCTGTTCCAAATTGAGGGGGTGCCTAGAGATGAAACTCATTTGAGAGGTTTTCCTGGATGTTGGCAATCTCATAGATTGTTTAAACATTTATTATGGATTACATATCATGGGTGAAACATACTTTGGTTTTTGGATTAGGCAATAAGTATTGTCATTAACAATAGGCTTTTTCTAATTTAAGAAATCTGAGTCAGTTATCTGAGGCTGTGAGGTCCATTAGCACATTTTTCTCCATCTGTAGAAAATTTTACAGGTCACCTAGCATTATACTTTCTAGTTTTCTACTCTTGAAGATAAAACCGGATTCAAAACGTTCATAAAATCTGAAATTATATGTATAAAAGAAAGCAGACAAATAACATTTTCACTAAGCAGCGGTCCTTGAAGTTGTTTACATTCGTATATATCAATAAAATCAAAAGCCGGGTGTTTTTCTTCATTCTCTCCTTTGTACCATATATTTATTTCCTTTGAAAAGAGTTGGCACTGGAGCGAATAATGATCGAAGTCCGAAAGCTGACGGGAGTTGACCCTGACGAGGGTTGAGAAGTTTGGCTGAACACAGCAAAGGAGCGAGACCCATGAAGTGCTTAGGGGACAACAGTCACCCCAAGGGTGAAGTGCAGAAGGGTGTTGCAAGGGTGGGAGCTGCTTTTAGGTAACCCCAAAAGACGTTAACCTCTCCGAGATGACATCTCCTCCCTTAAAATTTGCTCGCCCTGATGTAGGGTATGGAAAGCTGTCAGAGGCGAGGAACACGAGGGGAATTTTGGATTGCTTTGCTAACAGATGCCCGAGGGGGATCAGGAAGGCCATGTGGACAGACGTAAGGATTTAAACCGTTTAGGAGATAAACAGGCGGTAAGAGAAGGCAGAGGTGAGAGAGAATAGAGACCTGCTCTGCCATCGGTGTGGGTTCAGTAGCTGGGGTTTGGGAGAAATAGTTCTAAATCATGAAGGAGCCTCAATGTCCGGTGGAGAGATTCACTCCCAGTCCTCCAACAAAATACTTGCAGCTTTAAACATGAATTCATGTTAAAATTGAAAGTATTTTGTAGAATCAAAATCTCACTGAAGAAATTCTTGTGCATGAACTGCAGAGGGGTGATCAATAGGGACACTTATTCATGAAAATATGAGGAGAGAATATTCTGCCTTTTAAACTCATTATTATATAGCGACAGTGGACTTTTGGTTTGTTTATGCCGAGGATCCCAAGAGAGATACTCCAGAATATTTGAGGATAATCTGTGGGGATTTTTGCTCCCATCTGTGGCTTTCCTCTTGGAATTTAGTTTTCATCCTGTAATCTGAACATCACTTTAGGTCATTCAAAAACATTTATTATCTTATTAGACGGAACTACCTTCACTGCTCCTGCATCAAGTTTTATGGGAGTAAGCCCAGAAAGCATCACGAGCAATGTTGTGCTTTGTAGGTTAAAACAATGCAAATGCAACTTTTAAACTGATGTTTAAGAGTGTAACAAGCATCCTAGTTTTATGGGTTTTTTAGTGTGTGTTCTTGCGTGTTCAGTGCTGCTTCATGGCATATGCCACCTGGTTCCCCGGCAGCATTCGTGAGATGGCTTGGTGTGGAGAGCAGCCATACAAAGCTGTACACCGTTGGCCCTTCGCTATCAATCTTCCCGTTTACCGCCATATTGAGATGAATCAGGACATTTGCAGTCCTCTTCACAGTGCCGTTTCAGCCAGTTGACTCTGGAAAGCCAGCAACAAATTGGTCTGCGTTGTCTCCAGGTTAGCATCGGGATGGAAAAGGATTAGAAACAGGAATGCTCAGTATACAGTAAAGAGAAAGGGAGGGTCTATGTCCTTAGGATACATCCATCTTGAGCGTGTTTAGATTTCGGTAGGGATCCCTGGTGATTTGCTAGCAAGGCATCCTAGGAGCCTGTGCTGCACGTAGTCACTAAGCATCTCTCCCATCATGGAGGACCCATCTTCAAGCTGTTTCTGGCACCGTTAATTCACTGGATATAGGGATAGCTGGAATATCTGCTGTTGGCAAAGGATGAGTGCTCCAAACAGTAGTTTCTCACTACCTCATTCTTGGCTCCACAAATTCAGAGATCTTTAATAAAATACCGTCAGAGGAACCAGAGGGAAAGAAAAATTATGCTGTGGATCCCCTAGTCCCAATAACTGCTTGGTCACTTGTATATTTAAACAGTGATTTACAAGCATTAATGAATTGGAGCCTCAATTACATCCTTAAGGGCCAGGAATTATTATCAGTCTGTCTCCCTTCCCTCCCCACAAAATTTGCAGAAGAGGTAAAGGTAGCGCAGCAAAGAAGGGGCTGATGATTTCTCATCTGACGCTTTTACTGCTGGGATATATTTCCTCTTCTCTTCCTTTCCTCTCCCCCTATCCCAAACGCCTGAGAGTGACATTTTTTTTCTGAGTATCTTTTGATACAGGGATACAGAGTGTCTGGAAAAACAAAGTTTTGGATTTGAAGTAATAGCTGCTGAGACTTCATTGAATATACCACTTATTTTTCTTTCCAACCCTCTTTTTCTGCGTCAGATCTCCAAATTTGTAATCTTTCAGCTATTATATGACTCCATTATGACTCTATCCAATGATTAATGTGGGGTTAATAACTTTGTCTGGTGAATGTTGGTGTAAAGGAGTGACTTCTGCTGACTGCGCCCCTGTTAATGGTTTGGAGAGCAGATTATTGTTTGCTTCACCTACTCAGAAACAGCTTTTCCATGAAAAGACAGAGTAAGACTGTATTTTTAGGAACAATGTTTTCTGTCTGTAATTAATATGTTCTGGATTGTTTGGCTACTTTGATCGGTGTATCACAAACTAGACTATTATGCTCAAAGCTACTTTTGGGACATCCGGTAATAGTTGCTTTTGAAAGCACTGAGAGCAACTCCTGTAAATCACTGTGGGTTTGAGTAACTAGCTAGCTTTGCCTAAACCGTGCCAGGTTTCTGTAACAAGCTGATGCGCTATCACTGGGTAAAAAAAAAAAATATGTATCCTTGAGTCACACCTCTCTGGTGTAAATCCTGTTCCAATTTTAAAAGCACCTTGTTATAACAGTGTTGGACAGAGGAATTCTTGAGGCTAAGTGACATTTACAGCCTATGATACTAGTGTATCTGCACTGTGTATCCATCAACATTTGGCATTTAAGGAAATCTGCTCATCCTCGCATCGCCTGTTAAACACTCGCTCTATTAGCAAAAAAAAAAAAAAGAAGAAAAAAAAAAGAAGAAAATAATCTTCTTTGCACTTACGTTTTTAATGGGCAAAAAAGGGGTCAGTTTGGTGCCGATGGCATGAAATCAGCCCCAAATGACCTCAGGCGACTGTACACCTGGAAGAAAAAGGTGGGTTAAAGCGACATTTTTTTGAGTCCACAAGCTAATGCTGGAATAACTTGCACTCTTTAGCATGCACAGCTGTATTATCCCGGGGCAGTTTTTGGCTTGGTGAGAATTTACACATCTGTCAGATTGCTTGGAGATCCATAGGCAAAATGTAGCGCTCGGGAACATTGTGTGGATTTGGGATGTTTCCTGTAGGACCTGGGAAGCGCAGAAGAACGAACGGCTCGCATGCTCGCTGCAGCCAGCGCTCCTCACTGCCCATCACCCTCCGCACTCCGAGGAACATGACAAAAGCACTTCTGTCTGCAGGTGATTTTAGGCTCCCCTTCAAAACTTCAGTCTTAAGTCAAACCCACATTTTTTAGTTCAAAACTGCGTTCTTGATTTTAAACCTCTAGTTCACTCCTTCCGGTTTATTCCAAAGAGCAGTCCCCAAGGGGTGTTTGAATCCATGTTAACGCCTACAAGTTTGTCTGTCTTGGTTTTTAGGGAACTGAGCTGAGCATCAGACTATGATTACTGAAAGCTAATCTAGGGCTTCGGCCATGGAGCAGGTTCCTTTTTTTTTTTTTTCTCCTACTTCCTATATTGCTTCAGCCATTTCTATATTGTCTTTTCTTCCTGGGCTATCATGCAGTAGTTGTTCAGCTCCCTATTTTTGTGTCTTTGAAACCAAGGGCATTTCCCATGTCTTCTCAAGGTGCTCTGCTTTGCGTATGTTTCTGATTTCATGGAATGGAATCATAGAATCATCCAGGTTGGAAGGGACCTTTAAGATCATAGAGTCCAACCATCAACCTAACACTGCCAAAACCACCACTAGACCCTGTCCCTCAGCATCACATTTACCCATCTTTTAAGTACCTCCAAAGCTGTTCATACCCTATCGATGCTGTGTCCTGGCCTGAGCTGGAGCCCCGAAACCACACCATTCCACACCTGCCTCTGCTGCCGGCTTCCCAGGTGGCCTTTGGAATATTTTCATTTATTCACTGTACAGTCATTTTACACCACTCTTGTCTCTAACTTGCGTCTGAGATTGCTGCCGTGAATTTTAATGCATAATGTATTTTGGGATGCGGTTTGTGCTACTATGTAAAATATGGTTGTACTGTTCATATGGCAAATCATTTTTTAATTCATAACCCTGGGACAAGCGAAATGAACACAATTTTTCTTGACTTTTTATAGAGCGAGAGTGAACACAGTAGAGCAGAAAAGGTTTTTCTTGTTTGTTGCAGCGTTTGGGGCTGTGTTGTGTGTGTTGGTGGAGCGAGATGCAAGGCAGACATGCTCGCTTTGATTGGTTTTGGGGGAGGTTGTGCGGTGGCGTAGCTCTCAGTGGAGCTGGCACAGCTTCCAGGCCTGGGGTTAAGTTGCTCAGTTTGGTTCAATTGGTAATTAATAAAAGCAATGGCCAATTTGACTTTATACCATGTGTCTATCTGTGTGGAACCTGGCACACGCAAACCCTCTTTCTACTGAGCAAGATGGTCAGTGTATTTTTTGACGTGCACATTATTCTGGGAACTTGGAAGCGTGTGAAGTTATGTCGAAGGGGAAGAAGACTCCTGGCCCTTGACATAGGTTTAAAACTGTAGTTAAACATGGCTTTAAAATCATAGAATCATAGAATCGTCTAGGTTGGAAGGAACCTTTAAGAATATCGAGTCCAACCGTCAACCTAACACTGCCAAAACCACCAGAAAACCATGTCCCTCAGCACCACGTCTGCCCATCTTTTAAATACCTCTTAATGTTTCATAAGTGCTGGCGTAGGCTCACCTCCTGCAGCTTCCAGATTTTTGGTAGGCATGTCCATCAGAGTTTCAGGGCAGCATCTCAGCAGTTGGGTTGTCTCACAAACCCAGAATGGGCCACCAGCCTTTTGGTGCAAGACTTTTCCCCCCCAAACCCCTCCAGAGAGGAACATCTGCTCCTTAGCATGCTGCTCGTTTCTATGGCAGGACTCCAGTTGCTCTTCCACCGCAGAGCTCGGCAATAGTAGGGCTGGTGTCTGAGCTCTGGAACAAACCAAGTGGTTTGCGTGTGCCTTTGTGTGCCCTGAGTTATTTCTACTGTGTGCTTATTTATAATAATGGGCATTCATTATTATGAGAGCGCCTTTTTTGCTCAGGAATCATCACAGTACACGCTGTAAATGCATCTTGACAATACTTTGCGTTTGTATATTATGGACTCATAATACGTATTTATTTGTGTGTATAAAACTGTAATACCAAATGCATAGTAAAAAAAAAAAAATAAATTCCTTAGGAAACTGCATGAACAGTAGTTCCATTTAAAATATCATATCTTGGCCAATTCTGTTATGTCCAAATATCCTAGTCACATTGTAGACTAACAGCCTGCCAAATTTCACTTAAAAGCACAGCCAATTTTTAAGTTACAGAAGCACAAAGAGCAGTGGAATGTTCTTTTTTAGGACTCCTCTAACTTAAACAAAAATTATAAGGTTTTTATTGTTTTGCTTAAATCCGAGGGAAAAAATATTTGCTGCAACTCAGCCTGGATCACACTGCAAAATTCAGCATTTGGCTGTCTACAGGACCAGAGTATGCTACTTAAAACAAGTTGATTTGCTTGTTAGAAGTTCAAAGCCCATGTAAAAGTATATTTATTAGTAAATATGAGTCAGTTGGAGGAATTTTTATTAATGGAATCTCGTTTTATTTATTTATTCCCCCTCCCGCCCCTCAAAGCAGAGTAGTTCTCCCATTGAGCTACTAGCTAGAGATATTTTTCCCACTGACTGCTGTTCTGAATTGGAGTCTTTGCAGATGCTTTATCTTGCTCTTTTCAGATTGTAACAGGATATGCTGTCTCACTCACAGCGCAATGAAGAGAAAGTTTGAAATAATCTAAAGTAAGAAATACTGCCTGATTTTTGCTCCTGTCAGTGTTGGTCAGGAACTACTATTAAAACGCCTTAAAGGAAAGAAAATAATATTCAAATTGTGGACATAACCCCAAATGTTTGCATGAAAGAATTGTGGGGTTTTTTATTCTAACTAGGGTTTCGTTGTCAGGAAAAAAAAAAAAAGGGATCCGCTTTTAAGATTTCTCATCTACATACTTAAAATCATTTTCCACTGGCATCAAAGGAACAAATGCATGGATTCATTAGAATAATTACAGAAAAAGAGAGAAAAATGGAGTCAGTGCATTAAAATCTCCATTTTAGCTCTGTATAGTGTCTGCCATGCGGGGGGAAAACAGTTAATTAGGACAGCAAAAGACAGCACTGAGAAAATGCGCTGCGTGACAAAGGTGGCAGAACTCACCCAAGATTCAGACTGAATAAGTTATAACCACCCCTATAAGAGGGCTTAAAAAAAAAAAAAATAATAATAATAAAAAAAGTCTCTAAAAACCCTCTTAGCTCTCTCCCATCGCTCGGTTAGAATATTTCCGAAGGTTACGGTTGTAAAATAGTATTTATTTCTTCTGCGCAGCCGACTGGCTTCTCGCTCTCCCCTCTCCGCGCCGCCTCCAGCCCCGCGCCGAGCTGCCTGTTCTTTATTCCCAGCGCAGCTTTTAGCCCGCGTGGCCAATCGGGGCGGCAGCGCCGGCCCAGGACCGCGCTTGGTGCTGAGCTCCAAATGTGATTCCAGCCCTGACAGGGGGATTATAGGAAACAGATGACTTACGCTTCTAATTTGTGGCCTTAAATTGCAAACAGAATTTCAGGAGTCGAGCGGAGTAATAAATGGCAATAGAGAAAGCCACACACAGCCAAATCAGTATGTGGTGGTTGTAGGTTAAACTAAATAGGAAGAGACAGGTTATGATGGTTTAGTGTATTACAGGGAAGAAAGTCTTAAATTACTAGTGCTGAGAGGTATTGCACTACGGCAGACAGTATTGCATTGTGTAGTCTGCAGATAAAAAAAGCAGAACAATAAAAAAAGCAGGTTTAGCATAAAACCTGTTGCTGGACAAATCCTTTTTTTTTTTTTCCCCTTAGAAATGGAAGCTGTGTTTTATGTTTGTTTTGACCTTAACTATATGCTTGCCTCTTAACATCTGTTTTCTACTGTTGCAGTTTTTCACACCAAATTAACTGTCAGGGCTTTAGATAAAATAAGTTAAAAATACTTCCAAATTATTTTTTGTTGACTTTCAGGACTAGAAGAGTGTCCTGTTACTCTTCCTGTCCTGGATTGTGGCGCTTATCTCTCGCAGGCGTAAAACATACACCGTTAAACATTTTCAGACAATTAAAAAATTAGAATGGTAGATTTAAAAATTCCTTCCCCCCCCCCCCCCCCCCACCCCCCGAGA
>VYXH01003518.1:1739699-1775886 GCA_013397275.1 Burhinus bistriatus | reverse complement strand
AAAAAAAAAAGACAAACCAAACCCAACCTCCCAAAACCCACTATAAAAAAAGAAACCACCCTCCCAAAAAACGGGAATTCCAAAAGTTACATGGTATGAAAGAAAAGCTCCTTTCTGTTCGGGTAGGATCACCAGGGCTGGGATAAGCCCCTTGCAATATTATACATATTTGAAACATGAGAGCCATTGTTTTGAAGCTTTACTATGTTATTGTCCTGCTTGTCTGAGTAAGAAGCGTATATCTCTGGTGGATGGAGGTTAGCTAAGTAAGTCACGCATAGATGGAATTTATTAAGTTTGCATGGTAGTGACAGCTGTGAGTGGGAACAGTAACTCTGAACGTGCCAAGGGCTGAGAAAGGGAAGGAATTTTCATATGTGTCTTAAAGGAAAACGGTGGGGTAATTGTGAAAGCTCTTCTAATCACTCCATCTCATTACCAAGGGGGAAAGTCACTGAAATGATTTTTAAAGTGTAATAGTCTGGCAGGGGGCTGTCTTTGGACAATCTCACCAGGCAGATGAGGACAGGGAAGAGTCGGGTTCTGTTAAGAACCACTGAAAATCAGACAATTTAATACAAATCTATTCAAACAGAGTTATAAATATACATCAGTGCAACATAGCAACTGGTTAAGTTATCTGTTACATTGGCTAAAAATGTTTGCTAAATATAGAATTCACCCCCAAATCACTTCCTAGCCATCTGATCTTCAGGACCTTCTTGTGGAAACACTTTTTTTCTTCTGGTTGTGTAGTTTTGTGTTTTTTTGTTTTGTTTTGTGTGGTTTTTTTTTTTTTCTTCATTCCCGCTCTGCCTCCCGAGATGAAATTCACCTTTGCTGCTGGATCATTAAAATGGCAGCTGTCACTTAGAGGGAGACAAATTCCAGTTGCCGGGGCTGATCCTGGCAGCGCCGTGCGTGCGAGTGACACGCGGCTGGCCGGGACCGCCAGGAGAAAGGTCAGCCTGCTCTGCGAGAACCAGGGGTGGGCTCCCTGGGGTGCCAACCCAGGCAGGGACAGAGGGAGAAACACCAGGAAAGGAGGAAATAATTATTAACAGCCCACCTGGTATTAACTCACCTCGTCCTCCTGGTTTGTTGCTCTGGTTGGGGTGGATCAGGCCAAGCAACGGAACCTGTCTGAGGCACGGATGCTCCAACCCAAAAATAGTGTCAGGAGATGTCTCCTGCCTCCCGGTACTGCGGTGAGTGGTTGTGGAGCAGAATATATCACTTTTTAACCTCCCTTTGGAACCCAAGACCCTTCTCCAGCAATTGTGGGGCTACCCAAGTGAGAGGTGACCCCTTTGCACCTCCTCTGCCCCTGCCTGTGGTGCCCTTCCTCTTCTCGCCCCCACCTCGCTTCACCCTGGGTCCCATCCCTGGACGTTGTATATATCAAACAGGCCACAGGATGGGCCCTGCCAATGCATTTTTATTTGACATAAGTATAACACCAACCGGCAGAATATGATACCTGCCCTGGTTTTTCATAGGGTTGCTTTTTCCTTTTGTTTGATACTACATATCTATATATTTAAAATAGCCCCCATCTTCATAGCTCTCAGCACCATCCAGATTTTTTTCAGGCAGACTAAAATTAATTCTAATTTTAAAGAACTCTTTAGGTGGCATCTTTTAATTTTCACCTTTTCTGGGGCTTTTGTTGCAGCCTGAAAATGAGCTTACAGTAGGTTAAATCCATGTTCTTAATGAAGCACTTCTTGCTTTCTGTTTTTTTGTTGTTAGACCACATAGGATATGTTCTGTTGATGTGTGGGGACTTATGATTAGATGAGAATTTACCTCTGAGGAAGCTCAGATTATCACACATAAAGCATCAGAAATAGAAAAATGATGTGCACAACCATGAAAAAAACAATGGATCTTATCTTTCGTTTTTTTCCTAATCACCCTCCAGCATCACTACAGCAGTTAAGTTGCCTCAGGGCTCGCTAGGATTTATAGTTTATTATAACATTGATAAGAGCAGCTGAGCGAAGAGTGAACTGGATGTTCGGTAAATATTAGTCTGAATTCATGGCAGAATTTTGATTCGATGTGTTCACAATTCTCCTGTATTTACACAGTTCACTGCAAAATTGCACTGCATCGACTAGTTTGACAAATTGTGTGTGTGTGTGTGCGCGAGCGCGCGCTTTTTTCCTGAGTAGATGCCTGAACTACCCCGTGTAGATCAAACAGCTCTCGTTGTGGCTGAAAACACAGTTTGAAGTTGATGTTCTGTCTGTCACATGAATTACATATTTCAGTTAATAAGTTATGCAAATGGTGAATTTTATGTTCAGCTTTTGTAGTGTTGACTTTGAGTTTTGAATAACATCCAGGCTAATAGTTTGATGGTGAAATTAGTGAATAACTGGGAACAGCAAATCATTGCTTTTCTGATCTGGCAGGGAATCATTTAGATAAAACTGTTCCCTGTGAATTGTTTTCTTCTCTTATATTTTGACACTTGATGCCACATCATTAAGGGATTACCCTGAGGAGCTTTCCCTTGATTTGCAGGGTAGTAAAATCAACCCCCCAACGAGAAGCCCAGCGCTGATGGGAATACCAGTACTACCTTAATGCTACCTAATGGATGTCACCTCTGTGGATTTATGAATCCCATTGCATCTAAATAATGGAGGAGAAGTGATGCAATATCCTTCACCCCTTGTGTTCTGTGGCTCGTCGGTGCTGGAGTCTGAAAGTAGTTTCTTGGAATCCAAATTCAGTGTTCAACGGGAATTTTGGTATTCACACTTTTTCTAGGCACGGTCAAAGTTAAGAAATCCTGGGCTAGACTGTTTTAAAAAAGGAGATGAAATAAGACAAAAATTAAACCAAATTTTTAATTCCACATCTTTTTTTTAAGCAACAAATGGAAACCCATTACAAATCCTACTAAGAAATGTGCAGCTACAATAGGTTGTAAAAATACTGAGTTACGTGTAATGAGCCCGTTGGTTTGCTGTGTCTGCCTGTTCGTAGGAAAGCAGAAGATCATGCCAGGTCTGATGTATGCTGTGAGCCCACGCATGGGCATGACCCACGTGCCCAACCTGCCGGAACGGTCTCTGTTCCCCAGGGCCATGCTATGCCAAGTGGTGCCACATCTGGGCCTCACATCTGCATGGAAAGGGAGCCTCCATTGCCTTCCTGCGAGCTGTTTGTAAGCTCATTAGAATAAATAAATAAATATATGTTAAAAAAAAAAAAAGCCTCAAATCCCAGCTGATCAGATCTTGCTGGATAACTTAGAAAAAAATGCTCATATTTTACCTATTTTAGCAGAAGGTAAGATTTTCTTCCAGGATTTTCCAGACTAAGAAAGTTTATTGGTGCTGTGAACCAAAGACAGAAGAAGCAGAACCCCCCCTGTTCATCCTTCTCTAAGTTGAATCACTTATCCGTGTTTTACCAGCCTTTATCAGAGTTTGTACACTTGCTCCAATTAAATTATTTTTTCTTCAGGGGAGCTCGCGAGGCACTTACATAAATTCTCTTAATTTCTGAGTAATGCAGTCCTGACAATCACATAAGACAGTAGAGTTGATACCGCTGTCAGGGAAGACTCTTTTTCAAAAGAATGTTTTTATAGAATATCACTGTGACACTTCGCTTAGATGGATGTCTTTAGCAGAATTTGATTAATGTAATGTAATAAAAGAGATGCACACTAAAGTGTCTGTACATGTCTTGTTAAGTATGGTTGATTCATTATATGTAGTTCTCCTCACTTCTTTTCTCTTTCCTCAGTTCATTTTTTATCATTTCAATAATATATCTATAAATATGAAAAAGTTGGCACTTTCTTTGACATATATGGCTATTAATTCATAACTCTAAAAAATTGTATCTTTCAACTTGTCACTTTAAAGCTTGTACAGTTTATTACAGTAAGTAACCTGTGTTGGAAATTAGATTTTGAACTTTAGCAAGGAGATAAATAAGCTTGTGGACATAGAAGTTATGGAGAAGATACCTAGATATAGTGCTAGAATAAAATTGCATGAAAAGATCACTTACTTGAAGATGATAATTTCAGAGCTCCCTCGGGATCACATTAAGATTGTGTATTGGAAATGGGCTTCGGCTTGAATTCCAATAACTTTAATTCCTAGAAATGGCATTATTTTAGTTAATCCTTTTCCTTGAGTGGGTGTGTTTGTCTCATTCTGTAGGCCAATAATACATATCAGCAGTGCGTAATTTCACTAAATGTACGAAATTTACTTTAGAAAGACTCCTGAAAATTCATCTAGACCAAACTTTGTCTTTCCTTTTGCAGCATCAATCAATAAGAGGTAGAGAAGAACCTGGAAAATGTTAATATCTTTGTGACATAACGTATGACAACATTTAAATTGAACCAAGTTAGTTATTCCTAATTAACCAACTGTGTCACGGGGAAGCAAGAATGGTCCTTAACTTTTTTGCTTTGCTTTTTTGCTTTGCTAGCAAAATAGCCACTCTGCTTGTTTTCTAGTTAGTTTTTAGTCTTTTTGACTTTTTCAGAGCATGTATGACAGTCCAGTTCCACCAGGTTTGGGACTGCAGAGATGGTTTGCACTGAGGACATGGACCTGTTGGAGCAGGTCCAGAGGAGGCCACCAAGATGATGCGAGGGCTGGAGCAGCTCTGCTGTGAGGACAGGCTGAGAGTTGGGGTTGTTCAGTCTGGAGAAGAGAAGGCTCTGGGGAGACCTTAGAGCCCCTTCCAGTCCCTAAAGGGGCTCCAGTAAAGCTGGGGAGGGACTCTGGATCAGGGAGTGGAGCCATAGGATGAGGGGGAACGGTTTTACACTGAAAGAGAGGAGATTTAGACTAGATATCAGGAAGAAATTCTTTACTGCCAGGGTGGTGAGACACTGGCCCAGGTTGCCCAGGGAAGTTGTGGAGGCCCCATCCCTGAAAATGTTCAAGGCCAGGTTGGACGGGGCTTTGAGCAACCTGGTCTAGCGTGAGGTGTCCTTGACCACGGCAGGAGGGGTGGAACTACATGGCCTTTATGGTCCCTTCCAATCCAAACCATTTTATGATTCTAAGATTCTATGATTCTATTCTATGATTCTGCATCTGGGATGTCTTTTTTGTGCGGATGAATCTCAGGATTCATCTGGACTTGCAAAAATTTCTTAAGTGAGTTAAGAAGAGCAGGAGCTCCTGGGCTGGGTGCCCCTGGTGATACAGCCCAGCAGAACATCATCAGCCCTCCTGGTGTGACCACGTGGAGGGTCTACAGGGGCAAAGCTTGGATGAGCAAGCCATGGGGAGGGCAGCGAAGGAAGGATGTGACCGCTTTGCTAAATTATCTCCATCCTCCTGCCAGAAGGATTATTTCATTCTGTTATGGCAGGGCACGGGGTGCTGATGACTGGAAGTCAGCAGGCAGAGCGCGCGAGGAGCTCGCACCACCGACATCCAGAGAGCAGACCACATGAAACGGGGGGTGGGTGAAGGCGCGTGCCCTGGGGCCCTGCGACGGATGGAAGGTGGGTTTGTCGGCAGCAGAAAATACAGAAGTCGGGGCAGCCCGGGAGCGATGGGAAACCGCACAGTGTAACTGCTGCGCAGGTTTACAAATCACAAAGCGCCTGAGGATTACACAGCGAGCAGGGTAGACACGGTGGGTAAAGATGTGTGAAATCAAAGCTCCCAAGTGAGGACAGATGGACCAGCCGCAGGAAAAGGGAGGCGAGGAAGGTGGAGATGCGACAGAAGTCGTGCCGCTTGGTATGCAGCGTAGGTGCGTTTTGCAGTTACTTTTTCTGCAAAACAGGGTCTTTATTACTAATGTTCTGCCCTGGTTTCTGTTAGACCAGGGCATGTGGTGTTGATAATGTGTAGCCTCAGAGTGTGGCTGTTATTAATCAAGTGTACGTAGTAAACAGGATCACAAAGCAGGCAGGGGCATTCACTTTTGAGAAGTGTTTGAACTTCAGTGTTTTCCGAAGCTTTGAGGAAGCAGACGTGGTTCCCTGGAAGCCACAGCTGATTGCCGCAGGTTCGTAGGCGCCCCTGCAAAGGGAACTGAGTGCTCACAAAACAAAGGCAGGGTACTGGGATGAACACCGGAGCAGCTGCACATACACCAGCGCAGCTAACGCATGTGGTGTGGGGAAAGGATGGCAACGTTAGGTACCACCCCGCTGGAAAATATTGCCCAGTAAACTGGGAGGTGTGCCGTGCCCGAGAGCTGGGACGCCTGCTCCAAAGCTAGTCCTCCACGATGCAGTCACATCTTGGATGCTGAAGTTCCTGCCTCCTGTGCAGGGAAGATGGTCCTGCCAGACATGAATGAGGAGGAGGTGAACTCTGTTTGCTCATAGTTTTCTTATTTATAACAGTCGTGAACCAGCCAGGTAAAGAAAGCCCAGCAGGCTTTTCACCTTGAACAGGCCATATCTTGGGGAAGTCAAATCAGCTGTATTGACTCCTGTCAGCACACTTGTTTTGGGGGAATCATTTGTTTTGTAAAACCAGATTGCCAGATCTCTATAGCAGAAGGAAAAGGGAGAAAAAACAGGTTTTGAATGAAAATGAACAAAACTTCTAGGAGTGAAGAGCTCCTATCAGTGATAATCTGCAACATCTGAGCATGAGCAACTGGTATAGGCACCTGAAACAATGAGTGAGCAGCAGGAGAGAGGACCACTGCTGTAAGAAAAAAAACTTCATGGACTTGCTTACCTCAGTGTGAACACAGCTCAAGTCCAAGCCAACTTTTCAAGGGATGACAAGTATCCTGGTGTCTCTGAGGTGTTTTCACCAGGGAAATTCATCTCACCCTTTGGGTGCCACGAGCTCCCCCTGCTTCTGCCTTCGCCTGGGTTTCAGTTCCTGACCCTGATGCTCCTGTCCCGCACAGATGTGCTAACGCCCAATGCCAGCAGGTGATTTACTGCCTGCTCTGTGCCTAAAGCTGCTGTGATTCACCACACCGCTGCTCCACACCTACCCTGCCCGAGGGACTCAAGTCTGCGGAGGTCACTTTGAGCATGTTGGATTGCACGCAGGGGCAAGGAGGCACTATGGGCAAAAGGTTTGCTACAGGAGAAGGTCAGCATTGAATGTTGCCTTCTCCTGACTTGTGGTAATGATTTGGATTCAAATACCCAACATCCAGAAAAATGACATTGCCCCTGAACATACAAAGATTTTTCCAAACCTCTTGAAACTATTGCACTTTAATATGCACATGTGTGTAAGTGCAGCAGCACGTTTGAGATCCTAGGGCTGCTCAGGAGGTGCTTCACCCAACAGCTGCTCTTATTCTCTTATTGAATCCACACCTATAAAGTGGTTGAGACCCACAGGAGCATCCTCAACTGTAGAAACTAAGGGAACTTCTCATCACAATGACTTGGGATCATAGAATCACAGAATCATTTTGGTTGGAAGAGATCTTTAAGATCATCAGGTCCAGCCATTAACCTAGCACTGCCAAAACCACTACTAAACCACGTCCCTCAGTACCACGTCTGCCCGTCTCTTAAATACCTCCAGGGATGATGACTCCACCACTGCCCTGGGCAGCCTGTTCCAATGCTTGATAACCCTTTTGGTGAAGAAATTTTTCCTAATACCCAATCTAAACCTCCCCTGGCGCAACTTGAGGCCATTTCCTCTTGTCCTATCACCTGTTACTTGCGAGAAGAGACCGACCACCCCCTTGCTACAACTTCCTTTCGGGTAGTTGTAGAGAGCGAGAAGGTCTCCCCTCAGCCTCCCTTTCTCCAGGCTGAGCAACCCCAGTTCCCTCAGCCGCTCCTCAGAAAACTTGTGCTCCAGACCCCTCACCAGCTTCATTGCCCTTCTCTGGACACACTCCAGCACCTCAGTGTCTTTCATGGAGTGAGGGGCCCAAAACTGACTGTACATGCTGGGGAGGAAATAACCAGTTTCTACTGTGAATCAGGTAAAGGACTAGAATACAGCTTTCCAACACCTAAGTAAGTATTTTTACCTGTAGGCAAAGCTATATGTGACTACCATGAATAACAGAGATAGGTGATTAGGATGCCTGCTCACGTTAGGAGGAGGATTATTACTGGTCTCAGTAGAGGTACACGTGTAAGCCTCACATGTCTCACTTGCCAATTTAGATGGCTTGGTTTGGCTTGAGGGCTTTCATGAACCTCCTTCACGTGCACCCATGTGTGCACGGTAGAGGAAAGCCTTGACACTCAGTTCAGCATTGCTGAGGCTCCCTGGCCAAGGTGTGCTGCTGACACAGGTGGGGCTGCTCCTGCCCCACCACTGCACCCTGCGGAAACACAGGTGCTTTCACTTGGGCCTGCCTACGAGGAGGTGACAAGGAGGGAAGCTGGGCTCTCCCATTTCTTGGGTCAAGGAAGGAAGGAAGCAAGGAAGGAGAGAAGGAAAGAAGGAAAGAAGAAAGAGTGCGCTCATTTTTAAGGTAAAAACCAGCTACTGGAGGTGGGAAAACAAAGTTGAGACAATGTGCTGTGATAGCTTGTAATCTCTTTGTGTTTAAAAACTTAACAGTGAAACCTGAATTTCCTTTTTGTGTTGGAAATGGCTTGGAGTGGTTGGTCTTGTGGATGTTCAGTGTTGGAACCCTGGTCTTACTGTTTGCTTTGGTTTCTTCAAACAAATCTCTTGAATATGTTCTTAAATAAAACAAGCAAATAAGTTTCTCTTAAAGGAGTTAGTGCATTTACTTGTGTGGTTATATTAAGTGTGTGCTTAATTGCTCTTTTGATACTAGCCAAGGTACATAGATAGCTGCTTTGAGCAGTTTCTGTGAGCTGATATCTCTTTTTTTCTGTACGTTTGTGAGCAAGGGCGCCTCTATTTGTGTGTTAGCTTGTGTGACGTATAAGATGGAAAGAAATAATTGATGCAAAATTGCCGTAGATGTAGAGCCTTTGCGCGTGGTTAAAGTTGAGGGCATTATACCTGGTTTTCAATGCTATTTTCTAGCAAGAGAAGTGTCTTTCCTTCTGAAAGATGCCTGTTCCCCAAGTAGAGTAACAAGAAGAGTGTGGAAAATGCCTGTGTCTCATTCACTTGAGCCCAATAAACGCAATGAGTCAGGTATTTTGCCTTTATACACTGAGCTGTGAGCTAACGGAAACATGCAAAAAACGGTTAAGCTGGAAAAATAAAACCTCTCTGATCGTTGATCCTGAAAGCACGGGGAGCTGATCTGATATTAGACTGGAAGGGGATGCCCAGCTGTGTGCCTCCAGGAAAGGGGAGGAAGAGCCGGCTTGTTGCCTGTGGCCGAGGCGCAGGTTACCGAGCACCCGGGCGGCGAACGGTTTGAAAATGAGGAAGGGGTGTTGCAGGGTATAAAATTTCTTTTGGAAAGAAAAGGGTGTGTGTTGTGGTGAGAGCACAAGGAGGTCAGGCAAGAAAACCGTAAACACCTCTCTGATGGGGCTGCTTCCTTCCCTGTTCCCTCTGCAGCGCTGGCCTCCCCTATTATCCCCAGCAAGAAGAGAAGTGAGAATTAAAACGTCGCGTATTTGGGGGGGGTGGGTGCCGGTGTCCCTGCTCGAGTGCTGAGCTGCAGGTGTTTGTGGCCACGTTTGTGCTGCTGCTGCTCCTACGAGGGAAGGACGAAGGGCTGCAGCCCCAGGAGCCACGCACGGGGTGGCTGCACCGCGTTTGGGGTGCTGGAGAAACCTGGGGTGCTGCAGGGATGCTCTTCAGCTCACACCAGGGAGACAGCTGAATGCAAAGTCGTCTTGTCTGCCTGCTTGCTGTAGGCTCCAATTTATTGCTCTGCAATCCTCTTCCTCCCCCCAAAATGAAAATCCATGGTTTATCAAACCTCATTTTCTCAACTGCCTTTCTAAGTTTAGTCTTCTCTCTTAATTGCATGCCAAGTTGGGGAAAGGGGGGGAGAAATTGGTTAATTGATTAGTAATTTAGTCTCTGGTGATATGCTTATTTAAGAAATCTGCCAGAGTTATATATGTCAAATGATTCACATAAAAACAACATCAAGTGAATCATATATAAAAATGACATAATTGCTATTAAACTTAGAAGCCATATGTGTGGCTGAGGAAATTATTTATTGGCTTTAGCAACTCTTTTATATTTCTTCCCAAAGCCAGTTATACTCTTGTGAACAGAGAAGGCATGTTTATGCGTAGGAAAATAGCCCCTATGTGTGTTATTTGGAGATGTTAATTCAAGGAAGTAGGTGCATATTCCAACAGCGCAGGAAAAAACAAAATTTTGAGTGTTGGGAAGCTGAGAAAGGGGTCTGTTGTTTTTTCTTTTTCTCATCAGCAAGATTAAATGGCAGCTCTTGCAATATGCACCATCTGAGACTTTATTGCTCTCTGTTATTTTTAGTAGTAGGAGGGAGATTAAATGAAATCCCGGATTATTTCAGACAGTGTTAAACTTTTTATTGCTCATTTCTGCCATCAGGCTCAGGCTGACCCAGTTGGATGGGTCACTAGAGAAGGTGGGCTCTCCTCTGCGAGCACCCAGATAATTAATTCCTCTACCTACATTGTCTGATAGGAAAGTTGAATATAGTAACAGCAAAAGTAAATACAGCTATTAACACAGCTAGTCTTCTATTTGACATTACTCGGTTCTTGGAAGTCTGTTATGTGCTGAACTTCACATATGCAAACAGTATTTTACATGTGGCTCAGCATCCATAGAGCCTCTGTGGGATCACAGGCTTGTGTGGCTTTTCTGGGTGTTTTGGAAGCTTATTTTTATTTATCTCTTTAAGACGACTTGAAATAAACCTAAACTGATCTAATATTTTGCGTTTCTTTATCAGAAGAAAGTTAAAAAGAAGGCCTTTTTTTGAGCCTGTATTTACGCCAAATCTTTACACTAAAAAATTAGCTTGGTACAACCGACTTGATGCATGTTACTGATGGTTTCTTCATTTTTCTTCCTTTTTTAGGGTGGTGCCTTTTACATTAGTCACAGCCCTAGACACGTTGATGTATGCAGTAAGGGAGGCTTTAGGTGGTGGTGTTGATGAATAGCTGTTGTAGCACTCTTCTGCAGTTAATCTTGGGATGAAGGAAAAATTCTGGTCTTGCTTCTGCAGGTTTCAGAGGTCCTGCTTGCCTTCAGGGTGGGTTTTGCAGGTTCACGAGCGTGCCTGCCAGCTGGTGCCAGCGCAGTTTTAGCTCAGGATGTTATTAGCAAGTCCCCTTGATGAAGAGGAGGGGTCAACAGGCAGCTGCTCAGCTTTGACAGGGTGCCTGTGTCATCGGCTCTGAGGGACGGAACATCTATTGTAGCTTACGTGATGTGAAGAAAGTCCCCGAGTATTTTCTCTAGTTAGTTGCTGATAAATTGACTTCTAGAAACCATACGTTAAAGACTATCCCAGTGGCATGACGTTATAAGTTGTATTCAGTTATGTTTGGAATAACGTTCCCCCTGTTTCGGATGCCCTGACCTGTCCCATGATCTGTCCTCACACATGTGGCGCTCAGCAGCGAGCCTGAGCACACCCCGCTTCCGCTGCAAGCTTCTAGCAAGTCAAGAAAGCAGGGATTACACTATCCTGAAGTGGTTTTTTCCCTGCTGCGCATCTGTCTAACCTTGCTCTGAAGTCACTGGTGTAAGAAGCGTGAGCTTGGACTAGCGTGGCCAGCGCAAGACTTCTGCGATGGGAGTAACAATTTAGTCTGGGAACACACAGCACTAACGGAGCCCTGTGGCTCTGACTCAGCCGTCCTCCCGTTTTTCAGCCCCAGCATGGGAAACCCAAACCCTTCCCCTTGCCTGCGCCTGCCGGCCCCTTCTTTCCCCTCAGACCTCCAGCCTTTTACCAAACGCAGGCTGGGAGCTCGTTTCTGAGGCTTATCTAGGAGATGCGGGTTGTTTGGGTAGGACTGTCACTGAACTTGTCAGTAAACATAAAGGGCTTTTGTTTCAAAAAGTAAATGCAGCTGGCTTGCTTAATTATTCAAAAAAAAAAAAAAGAAAAGGGACATCAGGCTATGTAGGGAGCTCCCAAGAGACCAGTATTTCTAAAGAATATTCTGACTTCCTGTGAACTTTCTAAATAGAAACATGTCTGAATGGAGAATTGGTATCGGCGCTTATGAATCTTTTTTTTTGATTTTTGGGAGCTCTTACTCATTTTCATCTGAATTCAGGTTCAGAGCTGAGTCATTCCTTCTGCTCTTCTTCCCTCGGTGACTTTTCCATGCTGTTTCATTTTTCCCAGATAGACGTTACTGGAGCGAGACTATTCTAACCGCACCGCAAGCAGTGAAAACAGTGTGTGATTTCCTTGGGAAGGGGAGAACATGCTCCTCGTGCATTCCTGCGATGGGTACCGCGACCACGCGAATGGTCTGCCCTTTAGGGAAGCAGCTTAGGATAAGGTGTGGGAGAGGCAGAGGCCGTTAGCATCCCTGGATTTACTGCTAGCTCTGGCTAAAGAGGAAATAATGAACGAATGTGGTGTAATCCTCACCCTGGTGCTTGGTTTATCAATGCAGAAGGTTGAACGGGAGGTGAACGAACCCGTGTCAGGAGCCCTTCTTGCCTGCCTTATATTTTCACCTTGTTTGGTATTGACACAGCACGGGATAGCATGAGAAAGAGAGAAAAATGCGTTTCAGAAGAGGAAAGGGGCCCCCATGTAATGAAGACTTCAACTGAAATAAGTGGGGGGGGGTGTGATTTTTTTTTTTTTTTTCTTTGCATGCCAGATTTCTTGCCACTTTCAAGCTAATCCTTTCAGTTCACTTCAATACAGTCACTGAAGTAGCTTAGAAAAAGAGAGAAAAAGATCTTTGATATGCTAGATCAACCAAAGTTTAAAAAATCTCTCTTTGTATATGCCATTTATAATGCAAATCTCAAGTTGGCATTTTAGGCTCACTTACTGCTGTTACTGAAGTACCTTGGAATACAAAGGCTGGAGATGGAGGGAGATCCCAAATGACAGAGCGCCTTTGATAGTTCAATAATAAATTAAAAAAAAAAATAATTACATTTTCTCATTTCTGTAAATACCTTCTACCTCTGCAATGTGTGTGAGACACAGGGAAAAAGGGAATATTACTGTACAGAGGCTGAAGTTATTGGTCTGAGTCTTCTGGGAATTTGAATTCAGTTTTCCCCATGTATCCCCAGAAAGGATTTGACCCTGGCTGGGGTATCCTGTGACTTTCCTCCTACAGGGAGAAAGCATATGTGCTAACTACGTTTGCTTAGTCAGTGAGCAACCGGTTAAGTATTCTTTTGGAAAGCAGCCTAATTTCTAAGAGTCGCCTTCCCAAATATATAACCTGATTTTTTTCCCTTGTGTTCCCAACATTTAAGCACTGATTAAATGTCACCAAAGATAATAGGAGAAATGCTCATGACGGCCAGCCTATTTTAAAATAGCATGGGCATGCTTAAAGCAATAAGTAATTTTGCCTCTGTTACACTGTGTGTTTAATGCATATTTAAATTAATCTGTAGACAACTTTGAGCAAGCTGGGTCTGGAAATGAGTTATCTTCCTAATTGGGGATATTTTGGGATTTGCCCTGCTGAATTTTGCACAACCGCTCCATGAAAGGTGTCTATCAAACGGGTTGATTGTGGCCTCCTGTCCCACACGTGCTCCGCAGTGGGAGTGGAGATGTTGAGATGGTCCTGTCTGCCTTTTGAATCCTGGTATTTTGGTATGGTAAGGGCAGTGGGGTAACTATCTGGTCTGCAGTTCACAACCCAACCTCATGCTCTGTTTCCAAACCTTGTTTTCTCTTGGTGCTATGTAATGAGGGCAGAGGACGGTTTTATTTATGATAATTTACAACTTGGTCTGCTGGGAACTGTCTTCTCACCACAGACCTGTAGTGCAAGGCATTGATTTAAGGAACTGGCAAAGCACCTACTATTTCCCCAGATACTGTGGTATTTTGAATTGCTTTACAAGCCTTTTCTGCTACTTCTGCTCTCTGGTGCATCAACCCATTCATACCTCTGTCAAGTGGAAGTCAGTAGGACGCTTGGTAGAATTGCGATACGCTTGGTATCTCAGTTAGCGTAGAGTGTATTTGTCCTACCCTGTTAACTCTTTCTAAGTATTGTTATACTACAGGCATTATTGTGAATAAAGAAACATAGTTGAGAAGTAAAATGGACTTTGCAAGAATTAGTCTGCCTTTCGACCCCGTGCTTGGTGCCAATGTCCTCTGTGTCCACTGAGAAACTGCTATGACACAAGAATTAAAATGTGGTTCAGGGGAGCAGCAAAGAAAACACGACTTCTGGGAGCCAATGTATCAAGCTAATGTTTTTATTTTATTTATTTATTTTTGCTATATCTTTTTTAATGACAAATATCACTGAAATTGTGACTATAATGTATGACAGGCTGTATTTGCTGAAAGTGCTAGTCTTTTATTTTGAGGGGTTTGGAAATATTTCATTGAGTCTGGGGAATGATGAGTGGGGGGAAAAAAAATAAAAAAGTGTGTCCTCTAACTAAGCTGTTACTGATTATCTTAGTGCAATGTACAGATCAAGGGCCTGATCTAAAGACCACTGGGGTCAATTGACTGAAGTGGACTTTGAGTCGAGTCTTATGAGCGTTCAGCGTACGCTGTAGTGGAGGGTGATGGAGACGAGCACAGCACGCTTTCCTCTCTAATAAGCCTAAAATACTCCAGTTGAAATTCTAAAGCAGATTTGGTTTTCTGGCTTGTACTGAAAAACCCTAAAATGGTTACATAAGGGCTGTTTTTAATACGTAATGTGAGAAACATTCAGCTGGGCGCAAAGATGATTAGTAGCATCTCAAGAATGTGACTTCTCAGGTGTAGGAACTGGCATTTCAGAGTTTTTTTCCATCTGGACAAAAGGGTGTTTTATTAAACTTTCTGCTTTTAAAAATTCTGTGATCTAAGTCCACTAGATTACAAGTTTTCCCACACGATGGTGATTCTATTGCCTATTTCAGGCTGCTATGGAAAAACTTGAGGGGAAAAATATAAATAAAATATGCCCAAGTACGCAAGTCAATGATCTGTGTGTTAAGCCTATTGGCACATACAGGGCAATTTTATTGCATGACCTACTGGTTGAAAACATCAAAAATATAAGTCAAGTCATTTGAAGAACTGCTGTTTAGTGAGTTAGAATGAATGAAGTCTTTATGGAGTACATGCTTCCAGATTCATCACTGGTTCTGTTCTAGTCATGCCCTATCCTAGTCTTAACTGCCCCAGGCAGTCTTTCTGAGGCCACTTGACCTGCCAGTCATATTTCAGAAACTACTGATATGGTACTTGCTGATTTAGTTTAGATTCTAAACAGACTAGCTGCTGGATTACAGACTAATGACCCATCAGATGCTGAAGGCAAAGGCTTAAAGTGCACTAGTGAATTAAGCCTCAATGTTGTCTGAAGGGAAGAATTTATTATGTCATTAAACTTGATTCAATAAGTTTCATTTCTTTAGATGCAAGGAGTAAGGAATTAATGTGACCGAGAGATACCATTTTGATTCTATTCAGGTAAAGCTTTGATATTCAAGTATAGCATCAAGGGATGCCATTTTGTAGAATTTTGACTATATTGATAGAAACAATAGGTTGAGAAAACTCTGCATAGTTGACTAACCAACCATGGACTCTTCAAACTAGGTTCACTTGAATATATGCTTCAGTTGGTAAATACATAGGAAAGTGAGGCTTGCCTGATTTGATGAGACCCTTGGTGAGGTTTCAGGGGCTTTCCATCAAATATCAAAGCCTCAGTGGTGTAAAGATATTAGTAGTAAGTTATAGATGGCACTGGGATTTAATGCAAAACTTAATACAAGCACATAATGTGATGAGTCAACCGGGGATTGCAGCTTGCCTCTCGGAAGACTATTATAGTGATCTGAAGGAAAAATCCTGCATAATGCAAAGATCACTTTAAAACATAAAAAAAAAAAAATAAACATTTGGTGTTTTATCTATCTGCATATGTCTCCTAGTTGTGTTACAGCAACAGGAAAAAGTGTTTATAAATAATAACAAAGATACTTCAGGAAAACGTTAAGATTTCTGTAGCTTTTGTCGCTCGTTTGTCTCAGTATCTGATGAAGATTTCTTGAGTTATTCAAGGGGTTTTTATGTTGTAGAGGTGGTCATGTTATCAGGAAAAATGTAAAAGGCTAGAAGCAATCAGTGGTTTTACTGAAATTCTTTTCTATCAGGAGGTAGGGTGGTAAAAGTGTGTATTTCTGAGTTTCAAAATCAATTTAAATGTGGTTAGATTATTTTTAATAAATTACGTACTTTTTTTACAAACGTTAAGTTGCACTGAGACATTGTGAACCATATGTATTTATATGACAGCAGGTCTGGGATTAGGATTTTTTTTTTATTAGAAGATTTTAATCACTTTAATATAATTCATAATCAAAGAGAGTATTAATATTCTAGTCTCAAAATTAAAATTGACCTAGTGGGCTGATTGTCTCTTCCTTTAATGGAGACTATTCTTTCCCTAAAATGCGATAGCTTTTCCTTGTGAGTTAAAGAAGTGGTTAAAGGTCACTCTGGTTTATGTTCATACAGAGCTCTACTTCTTTTTTTTTTTTTTTTCCCTAACACACTCGAAAGGCAAAATTCACTGCTGTGCTAAAACTACTTTCCATTGTGATCTGAATGATTAAATCCTCCAGATATGTGTGTATGCACACACACACTTATGAATTCATATTTATCATTAAGCTTCTAATGAAAACCATATATAATTCAACTGACCACTGAGAGATCTTAATCTACTGGATGGGCTTCTGAAGAACTAAAGCCTGGAAATTCATAAAGCTGCAGGAGATCCAGCAGAACATCCAAAATGTTTTGCACCTTCCCCTCTCATTAGTAGAACGCTCTCAATTAGCGCAATAGTACTAAGTAGGTGGTTCCTAAGTTGTTTCAGACCAGTATGAAACTCAGCTTTCATGATTTATGGTGGTGGGTTTTATTTTTGTGCTTTTTTTGTTTGTGTGATTTGAATGAAACGCTCTGTTAGGAATTAAGCAAAAGGACATACTTTGGGACATACCAGGCTAGTGCACATCAACACAAAGACTTTCGTTACTTAAGCCTGTGTGTTTGGTGCTGGGATGGGTTCTTCAATGGCCTGACGTTTCCAAAAACCTTCCAAGGGCTTGATTTAGTGTTTGTAAAACAAATTTTGGAGTCTCGCAAGCTGCTGTGTAGTGGAGTCAGCTTTTCTACTATCCTTTGTGGTGGCATTCTTGTCAAAGGCCCAAACCCAAGGTCACCTGCAGTGCTCTGTGTGGACATCTTCAGCCTTGCTCTTCTTGCCCTTCTCGGCTGAAAATGTCAGGAAGGGCTGAACTGGCAGTACGAAAATTAAACAGATTTTAGTATTGCGCCAAAAAGGCAAAATACACCCTTTCATATTTAAACGGTGTATACTTATCTTCAGGCATCATCCGTGGCATCCTATACCGGTTGCATGTATACGTTACCCCAAGCCTGTGCAGTAGGACCTCTTTCCCAGCATGCTCGCTGCATTCTGCCAAGTATGGGCCATTCTGGCCCAGTATGGGAGGAAACGGCTTGCTGGAGTTTGAATTGCAGAGATATTTCAAATTTATGGGACCTCCCAGATACCAGACATGTACCTCTTTGTTAAGTGGTCAACGACCAGTTCCTCCCAGGAAGGAGGGGTAAAGCTGGCTGGGGAGGAGAAGGATGAAGAATGAAAGAGGGGAATGTGGAGCCACAGGTGGCCTCAGCATGCTTGTCCTCCTCCTTTTGTGAGTCAAAACTGTTGAGCAGTCCTATAGCTGGTATGGGGAAGGCCATAAAAGCATTAGAAACTGTCCTTCACGCTTCCAGAAAAATCTCAAAACATGCAGCGTTTCCCTTTTTGGCATTGAATCTGGATGTAAAAATGGGGACTTGAAGCCAATGAGACCAAACTTCACTTTTGACAAGTGACTCCATGTAGTCTCGACGCAATCTCCGTCTGTTTTCCCTAACCGTGTAACAGGGATAATATTTAACTAGCCCGTGGTGGTGTTAAGTAATTATCGCTTCTATAGTAGCATGTTTTATTATCGATCCCACGCCTGTTCCTTGCTGACTCGGGCAATGCGTACTTGCCTGCTGTATTGTATAGCTAAGTAAGTGTTGTCAAGCCGCTTCCTCTGCGTGGCAAAGATGTGACAAACCAGACTGGGAAGTTGGGCTAGTAGAGCCTTAGGAAATGAGATATGGAGAAAGAGAGATTTCCACTGGCTTTTGACTGCACGTGCACTTTTACTAAGCTTTCCTGGGGAATAGTTGCAACCCGAGGCTGCTGGAAAAGTAAGAATCCCAAAATGCTGGCTTTTCCATGGGTGGACTACGAGCAGGGCAACACTGGTTGAAGATCACCTTAATCTCTTCATCTCTTCAAAACCTGTCCCGTTTCAAACTATATTTGGAAATTCTAACCTGGACTTAAGATTTTTCGTAGCATTACAAATACTCATTCATTTCTCTTCTTTAACTACTAAACACATATGGTGCAAGAGAAATGAGATGAAAGGGAAGAAAATGTCTTTCTAGATTACTGCTGTCATCGCTTTGTAGATGAGACTCTGTTGTGCTATACAAACACAGAGTAAAAATATTCCTGATCGTGAATATGAATTTGACTTGCGTGCCAGTTATGTTGTTCTTTATGGTATTTCTTCAGCCTTTTCAGAAGACACTATCCCAAAAATACTTTCAGGTTTGGAGTGTTTTGTAAACACTAGCTTGCAGGAAAAGAGATGGGATTTAAGCAGTTCTCCCAGTTTACAGAAGATGAAACTGAGGCATGAAGAACCCAGCTGGTCAATTNAACACTAGCTTGCAGGAAAAGAGATGGGATTTAAGCAGTTCTCCCAGTTTACAGAAGATGAAACTGAGGCATGAAGAACCCAGCTGGTAAATTTTTTTTTTTTTTTTATATTATCTGACAACCAAAAAGGTGTCTCTTTCTGGAAATTAAATTTGCATCCTGTGTGTACAGGAGAGAATATGGATTGCCTTGATGTCCTCTTTTAAATAGGTTTTCCCCATTTTTGTCTAAAACTAATCCAAATTTGTTACCAAAGGTATATTTTATTTATATATATGAATTATGTGTATGCGTACTTGGCATTTGTTTGTTTAGTAAAGTGTGTGTATATTTATATAGTATTTGCCATTGTTCACTGTAGTCCTTAGTTCTTGTTTCTGATCTTTTCACTTGTTTTTTTTTTTAAATGTCTTGAGATACTTAATTAAAACTTATCTAGCTTTACAAACCTAGAGAGTCAGTTTAGAGGAATAGAGGAAAAAAACCTCCATTATTCTAATGTGTCAGGTGGGTTTTCTTTCCCAGCTGTAGCATATAGGGTTATCATTAGATCTTAGCAATGGGAGGAAAGCTAAGCACAAAGACAACAAGATAAAATGATAGAATGTGCTGTTCTTGTTTTACAGTGGATGACTAATTTCAAAAAGGGAGTTTCAGTTACCTATTTCATAATGCTTCACTTGGTCCCAGGTATTTCAGGTAGATTAATAGCCTGAGGTAGTGTGCTCAGTGTGAAATCAGTGATGCGGTAGTGTTACCTTGGATGCAATAGGTACAAGGTACAAACTTCATATTCCTGTTTTTCTCTTACTTGCATTCTGTCTTCCACCTTTTGGTAAATTTTAAACACACTTTGCAGCTCTAGCAAGGCTATTATTGGGTTCGCTTGAAGAATTAGTGCAAACCAGTCACTGAAAAGGGGATCAGGTCATTATTTTGGAGACTAGGTTGAAGCATCAAGGAGTTCTTGACTGTTCCCAGCATTTTGCTTGTGATTTGTTTTAGTAAAATACCCATTAATCAGATACAAAGTTGGAGTATAATGTGTTTTGTGTTTATCTAGCCATTGACCGTAGATATTTTTGCCACTCCTGTTGTCTTTGTTTGCTTCTTGGTCTGTGCTCCCCCGTGAATGGTAATGCAGAAAGATATCTGTGGCTGATAATATTATAAGGGCGTTATGCTCTCAGAAAAGGAATGTCTGGAAGCTTCTAGATATAGCTTCCCAACCGCAGGTTGGCTTGGTCTCCCCAGTATAGATGCAAGCCCATGCAAATTTTGAATATGAGAGTGCATTTGCACCCGAGTCTAACATCCACTGAGCAGGTATCCTACAGTGCCTGGGGGTCTTGGTCCGTGAGATGGTAAGGGTGGCTTCTCCTTACAGAGAAAATAAGGGGTGGAGAGCCTGTCACGTTTCTAGATGGATTTGGATAGGTAAATGATTTCATAATTTAGGTTGGTAACCTAAACACTTGCATAAAATCTGGCCCTCAAAAGGATTTAAGGGACTTTTGTTGGCACATCAAATTATAAACAGAGGAGTCAAAATTTCTGACCCTGGGCTGGCCAGCTAACTTTCTCCGGCTGTCCCCTTTCTCTCCCTCTTGCTCCTTTGAGCAGCAACGCAAACACTGGAAATCGTTTTAGAAAGTAACGTTCATAGAAGGATATTTCCATTTAAGTTCATGAGATCAAATGCTGGTTTTGATTACAAAAGGGTAAACCTATTGCCCTCCACAAGGCTGTGTTGATGTAATACAGCCATAAAAGAGCACAATTTGTTTAGCCTAGCAACAATGAACACTAAGAGGGGTCATGATTGCTCTGTGTAAAAAATAGGGATGTAAACACCAAGAAGGGTTGAGTGGTCTCAGTTAAATGACAGTATTGGCAGGAGAACAAACGGATGTTCAAGAGCCATTAATAAAATCAGACCCTAGATTAGGAGACCTCAAATTATCGGAGGAGTGAAGTTCTGGAAAAAGCTTCCAATGGAAATTACAGGGTTAACAAACTTAACTCATTTTAAGATGAAGTTAAATAGTTTATGAAGAGCGTTCTATGATCTGCTTTCTTGGGATAGCAAGGGACAGGGCTCTGTAGCCCAGAACTGAAAAAGATTTCCTGCGTTTCGACAAGCAAAATTTGGCCTATCTGCTCTGTAGTGCTTCCACTTAAGAAGATTTATTTGTATGAACCTTTTTTGCTAAGTATGACCGAGGATATCCAAGCTGAATTTTCAAAATAGGTTGATGGATTTGCTTTCTTCAAAGTCTGCCATCCTCCTTTGGTATAGGTATGCTGTAGGATATTTGATGAACTGAAATAATTTGAGCCCTGCTTGTTTCCCGTGGGAGGCAGATGGGTTATCCTGGATATCTCCCTTTGGCAGGGAGCACAGGGTTGCCAAATCCTGGGTGAGGGCAGGAAGCCATCTCTCCCCGTCGCACGGTGGCAGTGACCCCCAGTTCCCGGCGCGTGCCCCGTGGTGGCAAGGTTCCCACACGTGGGGCTGGGGCACCGTCTCCACGTACATGCCCTGCTGGGGACTTGGGGAGAAATTACAGACAGCTTCAACTTTAAATTTTCTTGCTCTCTTGGGGGTGAAATATAATCCTTGCCCTCGCTCTAACACATCCTTTGTGGTTTAATTTAAATGGTGATTTTTACGGTGACATGTGATGTTCATCTGCTAACCTTTTATCCAATATGTTCAATTTAAAGAAGCATCAAATCTCCGAATGCGCCTCTATCTATAGATACAGAAGCACGCTATAAGGTAGTTTACCTACTTAGGTTGGTACCTAAGAGCTTGTAAACAAATTCATAAATTTGTCATGCTGATTATAGTGTTGGCAAACACAATGGTTGATCATGTTATAAATGTTTATCAACACCCGCACTCACCCACCTGCTAAGAGGTGCTACGCTTTAATGAAATTGTTTGAATATCAAGGCTGGTTGCTAAGATACAATGTTCTTGTTACCAGGGATGTGATGCTTACAGATTTCTGTTATCAAATAATGATTAGAGATGTGCTAACCTCAAGGTGCTCGGTGCAGTGAAAGGTTTACTGAGCCACAAATTAGTAAACTGTCTGCCTGAGCAGACACTTACAGAAGGAGCACATGTGCATCAAACTTACCGAGCTGACATTTTTAAAGAAGACAAGATCTGGCAGTGTAAATGTTCCTATATATGATGAAAGACTGTCATAGGAAATGTTTACATGATCTGTTGCCTAGCACAATGTCTTCGTGCCATTTTTTCCCCCAACTTAGAATAATGTTGAAATCTCCAAGTCAAATAATTGCTTTCTTCTTGCTCACTAAAATGTCTCCCAGCACTCACCTATTGAGATCACACCGTGGTTGGCGAACGCTGATCTCTATTATATTCTATGGGCCACACAAAGAAGGAAACAAAGATGTGTAACAAAATGGCCAACACGTGGGTCTGGTGGGCAAAAGATTGCATTCCTGGATACTGTGATGGATTCAGGGTCGAAAGCTTTATTGATGTTCAAAATGCAACTAGATGTTAAAGAAGACAAACATCAAATATTGATGATGTTTTCTTTTTAATGAAGGTGCTCCGAGAGCTCTGATTTGCTAATGCACTTTGTAATAAGGTATAAATATTGTACTTCGTTTTATTCTTTTTAACAAGCGTATTTCAGTGTTATTAACCATCAAAGAAATTAATGAATAGCACAATATAGGTGATCAAAAGGATTTTGCTCACACTGCTGAAGTGCTAAGTAATCTTTAAGTGTAATTGTTGATCTCATTATTGAATTAAGGTTCAAGCTGTATTTACTGTACCTACATTAGCATGAATTTGAGTTTAAAGCCAGTTCAGCTGAAACAATCTAAATTGTAAGCAGGGTTCATGCTTGCCTGTGGGACTCCATATTTTTACATCACCAGTAATTGTTTGTTTCAGTGTAAAGGGATGTTATTTTCCTGGTCCTGTAAGCGTCCTTTTGTAGTTACTTCACAAGACGCTCCTATTACTTGTAACTACAAATCTGTTGGTGATTAAATTCAACTCGATGCAGTTCTAGTAGATAGGTAGACAACTTTTAAAATAGCAGAATTGCAAAAAAAAAAAAAAAAAAAAAAAAANAAAAAAAAAAAATCAGTAATAATTTACTACGGTTATAATTCATGATATTAAGCTTACCCCTTGGATGTAAAATTCATACTTTATAAAATGATACAAGACTGCATCCTACAACAGGCTCTTAACATAACCCATGTTCTACCTACGCTGTGTGGGATGTTCAGACAAATAATCGCCTTCAGCAGATGCCTTTGTCATAATGAGTGTGATAGTTTAATATTTATGGAAGAACTGCTGATTTTCAATGCCTGCCTTAAAACCCCAAGAATAACGTTGCCAGCTCTAAGGACTGCATGTAGATGAAACGTTGCGCAGAGTGGATGGGGCACACAGACCTTTCTAAGCTGCTCCCAAACGATGGGAGTGAGCCTGCACTAGGGTTCTTTTTCCTCCTGCCTGCCCTGATTTTTATAGGGAGTGGTGGGGAGGGGCTGGTAAAAGAGGCTGAGCATCCTCGGTTAAGTAGAGTTGATGAAGTGATGCAGAACTGCTAATTTCTGTTGCTTAAGCTGAGGTGAGAGAACCTGAAATCTGGCCTTTATGGGAATGGATTTGCACCATGGCTTGTGTTCACCTCCCGGGATAGCTGATCCCCTTCGCCTGCTCTCCCACCTGTTCCTCTGCCTCACCAAGCTGGTCTTCGCTCAGCGTTGGACCTGCATTGAATTTTATGGCCGTGATATAATATTCCTGACATTTTTCCTTTTGCTGTAGCATATATTGGCTAAAAAAAAAAAAAAAAGGCAAATATTCTCTAAGTCAGAAAACTTCCCTTCCTTCCACCGCTAGTGATCAGCAAGCTAGGACTGTAGTTGTGGCCACCATGGAAATAAAGGTGTACTGAAATGCCTTGAAATAACATCAAAACACAGATGCTCACCCGGCCGTTTGTGACAATATAGACACTTCATCTGCCGCAGCTGTCTGTGAGGTGGGAGGAAAGCTGGGTTTTTTTCTTCCTTTTTTTTTTTTTCTTTAGGTTTGTTGTAATGAGTGATTTACATCACATTAGATTACGTTGGGATATACTGTGTCAGGTGGCATGACCTGATATAACCCAACTTAATGCAACACATATGTTTAGATTGTATTACACGTGAAGAAAAATTCCCTGAGAAGCTGTCAGGAGCAGGTGATTTCTGCAAATGGAAAATATTTGCACAGTGATATTTTATACGAGTCAAAATTGAAAGGTGCATAAAACTTTCGTGTGGATTTAGGAGCCTTAGCCCCATTGACTTTGCTGGGACTAAAACTTTTAAATGCCACGGTTCCCTTCAGAAATATGATTTAGCATCTAATGTTGAGTTGGAAATTTTGCAAAATCTTGCTTTCATTACAGGCAGCTCTGAGCTGATGGAGTTGCAGCGATGTACGAGGACTGCAAGTGAGATCCAAATCAGTTGACTGGCAGCTAGCAATAAAGCAGGATGTAAAGAATCCACATGAGCAAGTCTGGATTATTATTTTCCTTTTAAAATCTTGCGTGCTTGATCAGCTCCCCTTTTGAAAATCAACTTGGTAGGAATGTGGGCCGAAGTGCAAGGTTTACATTTCACTCTGAGATGACTATGTTGAGGTACCCAGCTCTAAATTTGGAGGCTCATATGGATTTTTTTTCTTTTTTTTCTTTTTTTTTTTTTAAATTTGTTGTCAGAAATAAGAGCCTAAATTTAGGCTGCGAAGTTCATTTAGGAATCTAAATATAAATGTTCTGCTTTTCGAAAGTGCTGAGCACCCTACAGCTCCCACAGGCTCCATTGAGACTTCTCCTCGGTGTAGGATGCTGCTCCCAAACGCACCCCACCCCGGGGGGAGGTTTGTATATGTGTCTATCGTATCTTTGTACATCGCTTCGAGCATACGAAACCTTGCCGTGCCTGGGATTCAAGAATCAGAAAATGCCTATGCGCCCTTAATTGTATACATATATACTGGCCTTTTCATGTGTATCCATTATGGTACGGTTTGACCATGGACTTTGCCGCACTCAATGGGGTAAGTGTTTAGGAGTGTGGTGTGAGGGAGGCAGGGATTACAGCAAGACAGATCTTCCTGTGGAGAGGAGGCAGATTCAAAAAGCGCGTGGTTTGAGAAGCCAAACATCAATGCTCCCAACTTTTTCGTGTGGGCTCCTCTGTGGACAAGCTGTTTTCTTTGCGAGTTTAAAACCAAAGCCAAAGCACATCACGCTTCCCTTGTGGGATGGTTTTTTACCTGTAGCCTGGTTGCTGTCAGGTATATGCTGGGGAGGTCCCTGGCTCTGAGGGCTGGGGCAGCTTTACCCAGAGTCTTCTCCATCCTCCCTGGTACCCAGCATTTCACCTGATCTTGATCAGGCTTTCTTCTCCCTTCTTTATTGTGTTTTAGCAGGCTTTTATTTTCCCTGTACCCAGATTTCCCCTCAACCTCTCTGTCATTTAATTTCTGGCTGAGGAGCATTGACAGTTTGAATTTGGGTTTGCTCTGGGAGCCCAGCCCTGCCTTGGAGCCAGGAGCATTATCTGCGGGTGGTAACTTCTTTTACTCCTGTAGACCTAAGCTTAGTGCAAAACTCTCCTGTGTTGTGTAGATGGCTTTTGAAAGCCCTGAGGAAGTATAGCCTTGGCCGGTGAGAAAAACATATTTCAGCTTTTTTTTTTTAATCTTCTAAAAAAATTACAAAATCTCTCAGAAATTGGAGATGTACGTAAGAAGAACCTGGCCAAAATCAAATGGGTGATACTGGACAAGATCTACACCTGCTTCCACCGAATCTCAAGTTCCTAATCTTGAATGGTGGTAGGATCTTTGGCAGGAATAAGCCTTGCTGTTATTCTGGGCAAGGCGATACATTTCCTCTCCCCACCCCAGCCCTCATCAAAGAAATGCCTCAACTTTTTTGAGCTAAAGTGTCTCCAAAGCATCTGTCTCTAAAACAGATACCTGGCATAGAAATGCCAGCTCAAACAGTTAAAATTGGCTAGACAAAAAATGACTGAAATCGGTGTCTATTAATAAGAGGAGGCTTTGGGCAAATGGATTATATGCATCGCTGCCAGCGCCAGTAATACCGATATTTATTTTTGTGTTCTTCTGCGGCACGAGTATTACGTACAAAGAGCTGCCTTTAAACAGGATCATCCTTGTTACAACACATCATCAAGGGCTACTCCGTTCTGAGCATATGGCGGGGCTGTATCTCGGAGAAGTGGGTAGTAGCTGGCAAACGCTGCCGGTTGAGAGCAGACCACTGTCGCTGCCCCGAGCGTGCTTGCAGTCAGGTTGCAGAGGCAGCAGTTACCTGTTTTGAAGGCTCCAACTTCTCCTTCCCTGCCCAGGGAAGCAGAAGAGGTGGGAGCAGATGTCAGGAGCCTCGCATTTGGATCTGATAAGGACTTGGATCAAAATATCAAACAAAAATATTTTAGGGAAAGTTTCTGGGAGGAAGTGAGCTATATGGGGAGCACGGCTTGCCAGGCTTTTTAAAAATAAAATGTTCTCACTCTGTGTTTAGCTCTCCCACAGTTTGAAACACTTGCAGTGATGGAGCCTAGCAGCCCTTGTCAGTCTACAGTACATCATCCCCCTTCGGTTGGCTGGGAACATCTCTCCTGTAAGGGCAAAATAAAGCTGCTCATTTTGCACACATGCTTTTGAAACTATAGGCAAGGAATACCTAAATATAAAACAAGGGCACCTTGGACTGAACGCTTTCCGACGGGGCCGGTTGTCGCCCTTTCCCCTTGCAGTCACCCCTGTGTGCTTCTCCTGCCTTTCCTTCTGCGCACCTGTAGCCTGCTGGCAATGCGCTCGACAGCGTGTGCGAGATGCTCAGGTTCGTCAGCGCCGTTAAACCTCACTTGCTCCCATGCTCGGGAGCATTTTCCTCCAATTAAACACCAAAAGACAACAACGTTATCTGCAAAGGCAGCAGGGATCTGCAGAGCACGGGTGGAGGCATGGGGGACCTTCTGCTGTCTTTACAGACCAGTGCATTAGCCTTAGTCCTTTGTTCACGGGGGGGATAAAAGTTTTGGGGACCAGTGAGCGCTTTCAATATCTTCTGTATATTTTACTTGGAGAACTACATAAGCAAATAACCTTGTATGGAGTCTTGTGGTAGTGTAGCCAGGAGGAAGGTTTGTATGTCTTTATATATATTTTTAGGAGCCATGTGAATAGTAATTTTAACGTGGAATAGTGTTCTGCACCGTTCTTTTTGTTGCCATTTCCAATAAAATAAAAATAAACTTGGTAGTAACTGCCTCTAAACTGAGAAACGGGCAGGGTTTTCTGGTATTTTTTGACTTGAGATTGCCGGGGTTGGGAATACAGGATGTTTTTCAATGCATGGATTATGAAAGAGAAGATTAGCAGACCTTGATCGAAGGACCATGAGATAAATTAATTCCTGAGGTTCTTTATGGTAATTTAAAACTAAAGAAAGTGACGCAATTTAATTGTGAAAGGTGCTGTAGAAGTTTTTGCCAATTAACAGTCAGAAGCAATAATATTGACGTTCTTAAGATAAATCATAATAAGTCAGTTTGCATAAGCATGCAAAGTAAGTTTTCTGTTTCATGGTAGGCTTTTTGCTTACCTTTTTTTTGTTACTTGGTAATGAATTGTAGTGTGTCTGGTTCCCATTTGCCATAAAGAGGTAACCACCAACACTTGGTGGGCTGGGCGGCCTTCTCCTCAGCCGTGGAGAGAAGACTATTTTGGCTACAAATGTCATGTTCAGCCTGTGAAAACATTATAGAAAGGTTTATTTATCAAAATAAAATGCAAAAATCTACTTGGCTGATGTCCGTTCCACTCCTTTGTATACCAACGTTTGAACCCTGCATCCCAAATTAAGATGTAACACAGTTTATTGAGGTAGGTGATTCCACTCCTCTTTATAATACTGTAACAACCAAACATGGAATAACCTCAGCCAACAGTCCCCATAAAATATTTTTTAGGGGTATGGTTTATAGGAAACAACGGAGTTGGAATGAGCATATTGCAGAGCGTTGCTTTGTATACTAATTATCTACATCAATGGACGTGCAGAGCGGCTCGGAGCGCTGTACCTGCTGTGCCGAACAACTTGCTCGTAGTCATGGAGTATATGCTTCCTGTGGGCACCTGCCTGTTCCGCGCATCGCATCACATTGAGTTATGTCACGTTATGTCACATCACAGACGAGATGTGACCCAGCGTAACCTGACACAGTGCAGTGCCAGCACTGCAGTGGATCAAAACTCCAGAAAACCCAGCAGTTGCGATTGTCAAGGGCAGTAAAACACAGGCAGGCTACCCGTGAACCTGCAGGTGCTCTAATTTTCCCGTTAGCCTGGCTATTTGTAGATAGTTTGGCATATCTCGCTGGGATATAAATACAAGAATTTCTCTGCTTGTGTTTATTTATGATACTTGTCGTTTGGGAAACAATAATCTTCCTACTTCTTAATCTAAATTGAACCACGGTGAGTACACCAATAAAACACGTCACAACAAACAAAGGAAATTCTCCCCGTATTAATAATAAACTCTTTACGATTTATCAGCCTCTCCCTCTTTCTTCGCTTTGCGCGATGCAGTCTGAAGCAACTGCAGCATTTATAGATGTCTGATAAAATTTTAATAGAAGAACCCATTACCTTTGAATCTAGAGTAAAGAGACTATATCAAAAACAGGAGTGTTGAGCCTGAGCTAAATATAACTTGTTAACTGAGAGTAGCAGCGTGTGAGCTTTCAAATGCTGATGGATTTACTTTATTTTGCTGCAAGCAGGGGGACAGAGAATGTTGTAGCAGGTGAGATGTCACAAAACAAGAGCAAGAGATGCTCCAGCTACTGAGCGCAGAGATGTCCAGCAAGAGCTGGTGGAGGTTGTATGAGACCCACCATAGAGGACACCTCCATGAAACCGTGAACTCTGGGAGTTTGCTTCCCTGATTTTTTTGGGGGGACGGGATACTAGAGTCTAAACAACCTTGTGCCCTTGCTAGGGCTGGGGCTTGCGATTCATTAAGACGGGCTTTGAACTGACACCCCAGTACAGGGTTTCGCAGCCAAATCCAGCATGACTTGGGGAAAGAGGCGCTGTTACCTTGCGCTCCACGGGGGCTTCTCAGGAGCTCTTGGCTATCCAGCACCTGGCCCTGACTTCTGGATGCTCTGCTCACCTGGCGTGTTAGTGCCTGCATAACTGTCTTGCTAGGGACGACTTCAGCTTTTGCGGAAATGTTGAAATTTGTTTTCACTTCTTAAATTTTATTTGATTTTATATACTTGGTGATATTTCTGGTAACTTTTTTTTTTCTCCCCTAACACAAATCTTTAGCAGAATTTTTTAACACTTCTGACACATTACTAAATGAAAATCGATGACTTATTTTAAGTATGTACACACATATATATATATACACACATGCTGTAAAATAGCAGATTTTCAGTGTCATTTAGAGAAGAATTGCTTTTTCCATGGGAGGGGGAGCTGCAGTTCAAAACAGTTCTTAGCTGTGTACGTTATTGTTGATTACTGCTAAGCAAGTAGAAAAGAGTGTCTGTGGCACTAAGAACTTATGCTGTCCCATTGCTCTTATAGTTCATAAGCTAAAAATTAAAAGTGTAATGTTTGATGCTAACATCCCCCCCCACCTTTGACTAGAATTGTGCTATTTACTAAGTGTTGTATCAGCAAAAAAAAATCCAGATACTGCTCTGACAGGTTTAAGTTGTAAAGTCTCGATGGAAACATAAAAGTCAAACGAGGGTCTCGGCGGAACCTGTATCTATAACAGAAGGAAGGGGTTGTTACTGAGCTAATACTCGGTGTTGCAACTGAAGTTGCACGATGCAGCAGGGTTCAGGCAGAAGCTGATGACCTCTATTATGACACATCCAGTTTAGAACCAGATGGAACGTAGTAAAATGTATTTAAAAATATTTCAGAAGCATATGTAGCTACCAGAATCTGAAGTCCTAAATGCATATGGCTTCTATTTCTCCACCAGAAGATGAAGTCAGTAAATACAGTAGCATCCTCTTTTTCCTGGAGCTGAGCTGAATTTAAACTGTGAGCTTCATTTCCACAATTCAGTGTCCAATATGCAATCTGATCACACCTCCACTTTTGTGAGTTGTAGCCATGGCCTTAAATTAAATTACAAATCCTACATTGGACTGACATAAATCTGATTTTGGCCTGAACTTGAAGTGTTTGAAATACCAAATCACTACTCCCTGATCCCTAATGAGAAGTAATCAAAGAATTTAACCGGCAGTACAAACACTTACACATCACTACAGATGTAACCAAATTGACTCAAAGTACTCTTTTTCTCTGTGAAAAAATTGTGTGCAAATATACCTTACTGACACTGGCTATTCCAGTAGAATCACTAAAGAGGAAGGAAAAACTCTTCTGGTTTAATTCTCAAAAAAGAACCCTAACAACTCTTTTTCCTTTCCCTTCTAGAAATCTCTGTTTTTTCACTACCGTGTTATACACCGTGCCACTTACACGTAAATAACAAAATGCGATAAATAAATTGCCCAACCTGTCTGAATGTAACTTGGATGGTCACTAACCTGGTGTGCCTGCCGTGTTGCAGACACCCATACATCGGTCGAGGCTGCTTTCTCCTGTGTTGCCAAAAAGCTGACTTGGCAGCTCACTACCCCAAACGATCGTGATCTATTTGACTGCCGAAATTCCTTGTTGTCTCCTTAAATTTTCCACAGCAGTTCAAAATTTCAACACATTGGGGCAATTACGATATTATATAGTAATGCATAGGATGGTACTGACATAGACTAGAAAAGATAACTAAAAATCAATAGCGTTTGTATCCGTCTGCGGAGAAGCAGCAATAAAACTTGCCCTGGCGGGAATGTGAAAAGGTATGTCCTGCATAGTAGCCTTAAGGTGACGTACAGTGAGGGAAGCTGTCTTCTCTAATGAATTGAAGCCCTTGCCTTCTGACCCTATGGAGAAGATAGATTATTTTGCTGCTGTTGTTGGTTTTTTTCCCCCTTTCTTTCTTTCTTTCCATTTTTTTGATCTGTGGTAGGAAATCTCTGCCTTTTTTTTTTTTTTTTTTTTTGGTGGTAGATGTGAATAAAAAGGCAGTTGTTATTAATGTTACTCTAGGCAATTTTTTTTCAAATTCCTGAGCAAATGGCATATATTGCCAGCTGCTTTGGTAACTGTATAGTGGGATTTAGGATACTTAAATAAGGTGACCAGACTTTAAGTCATTCTCTGTCTGCTGGAGCACAGAGTAAGATGTAATTTTACACCTGATATTTAAGATAATCTGTTTATGTCATGCATGTCATCTTTCTCCAACATATATTTTACTGCCTAGGAAGGCTTTGTCTCTTTCCTAGGCTGGAAGCTCATGTTCATGGGTCCGTAAAGTACTGGAATTATGCTTTGTTTTGTATACCTACTTAAAGTGTACAACTGTCGTCTGAGGAAAAAAATGATGGTGGATGATATAAGTAACACTGCAGGTGCTGACTGATATATACTTTTAAGGTCTCATTATAAATTGTGCTGATCGACACCAATGATAATCCTATTGTACACGCGCTATGTGTATAAGATGCATCTAAGTAGGGGAGCTTGTAGTAACTTTTGAAGTTAAGTAAGATTATTATTATTGTAATAACTATATTATGGCTGTAAATTCTGGCTTCTGCAAGGACATAGGTTGTCTTCTATTAAAACATCCATTAGCTATTATGCATGAAATCTGCTAAATGTAGAATAGGTGTCTGGCTGCAGTGTCTTCCACATATAAGCAATGCTTTGACCATCATTTTGACAAGGAGATTTATTTTTGCCTCTGTTGTTAAGTAACAAGCTACACGGACCAGTGTTGATAAAATTTCAGAATTTACATGTTGAATCAGGCATTTTATGTCTCTCCTTGAAGAACGGATGAGGCTGACACACCTTGGTGGTTGTTCCTCTGGTTGTTTTCTATGGGGATCTTCTCCTGATGGCTGTTTGACTACATGCTGGTAGAAGAATGACTCTGCAGTTATAGATCTTGTGATTCAGGAGTTAAACAGGCAGACCGCAGGCCAGTGAATCACAGGTTCTCTGCCTGTGCTGGCACAGTGTGCACGTATCTTTCCTTAAGCACTTGCAAAATCTGAAGTCATGAGGCTCCAAATGAAAAGTGCAGAAAAAAAGTTTCTGTTCCTTCTTTCTAAATGTCCTAACTTTGCCATCCAACTTCCCTTGAAATAAAACTCATGGTCTTGTATTTTGGTGTGGCTTCTTTGTAATGACTTTGTTTTTGCAAAGGGACAGCCCAGGTGACTTGCAAAGTGTCCATAGGGGTTTGTCAGAGAAGGTACGCAGAGCTCTCTACACTGCATTGGGAGAGCTGTAGGAACTATGTTCACAGCTAAGGTGTCTGACGAGGGGACAGGGCGTTCAGATCCCTTCAGCATCAGATTTCTGACGACTAACAGCAAGGAACAAGCTCAGATCTTTCAAGACAACTAGATGTCTAAAACTACAGGTACATGCCAGGTGGGATTTTTGAGATTTCCGAAGACTTGGCTCTAGAAAAGGACTTGAACTTAATGTCCATCTGAGCTTTGGCCCTAGAAACCCAAAACTCGGACCCCTAGGTTCTGCATCCTGCTGCCACCTAACCTTTGAGTAGACCTAAATTCCTTAGAGACGCAGTTTATGTTGATCAACTGTAAGTGCTTCTGAGAACTCCAAAATTGCTCAAGCGCAGCAGGCAGCACAGCACAGGGCTTCCCCTGCCTCCCTCCTGTATCGTCTGCCCGTCGTCTCAGTCGGGCAGGGCTTCTCGGAAACCATGAGTGGGGTGAAGGGAAGCAGATGGGGGAGCGGTGGTTCAAACCCTTCCTTCTGAAGCCCTTCCGTCTGGCTGGGTACTCCTTGGGGAAGGACGTGCCCGTAAACGCATACGTGTGGAAAACCTTATGAAAGCTCGGCTTCCGTGAAGAAGAAAAACCTAGCTTCTCCTCCAAGTGGTACTTCTATTTAAATATTTGTAGGAACCAACACAGGATGCTTCATGCACGTTGAGAGGAGACAACTTCACTCTAGGCACCAACTCCTGTCTTTCCACGTGGCCACTCAGCAGCAGCTGTTGACTACCTTTTACAAAACAAAGTGTCCGATGTATTTGCAGACAGGATTTATGAAGACATAAAAGTGAGAGCTGTCTAACGACAGCTTTCACGATTGCTGTTCTTGGTGTCATCTCATCTCCTGAAGGATCCCGCTTTTTTTTTTTTTTTCCCCACGTGTTTCCTCTTATTTACAGGGGTATGCTGAAGCTTAGGTGGAGGTGGAGACCTAGGGGAAGGAAATGGAGGTTACATTGACAAAGAAAGTAGAAAGAAATTTGGCTCTTAAGTTAAAACTTTCTTTGGTGCTTTTTTTCCACAACTCTTCCTTTGTTAAGATGAAATGAGAAGACCCCAAGTGATGTGAAAGCTAGGGAATGGGGATTTTTTTAAATTTCTTTTTTTTTTTTTTTTTTTTTTATTCAAACTGCTGCATTGCAAGAATGGTGGAGCAGTCAAGTTCATGTCAGATCCTTTCTTTTGACTTCAGTAGAAGTATAAGCTCACCTATGTGAAATTAATTTGGGAGCTCTGGGCAAGAGCCTCTTGCAAAAGCAATCCCACAACATCACTACGGGTTTAGCTGTGTTGATTATTAGTGAGAGGTGGAGGAATGAAGAACGCTTTGACAGAGACCAACGAGGATAAAGTTATATAGGGAACTTTCTGCTGTGATAGTCTGCTCTGAGGATAAATGGGGGAGATCTTTCTCTTTAACGTTCACTGTAGTTTCTCGATTAACAAGGAAACTCACTTAATTTAGGAGAGCTGGGGGGGAGGAGGAGAAGAAATGAAAATGAGGAAGTTCTTAGTACAGTACCAGAAAAAAAAAAAAAAGCATATTAACGATAATTGAAATTCACCTCCGTGAGGGCAATGAATCATCAGAAACAGCCTGTGGAAAACAAGGTTGTGCAACCTTGACCAGCGTGTGTCACTGACTGGTGGAATTTTTAGAAAAGCAGCAGTTTGGGCTCATCGCTGTGGTTCGTGATTGCACACACCTGTTCGGCTCAGAGGTTTTGCAACCAAATTAAAAAAAAAAAAAAAAAAAGGAAGCTGAACTTGCTGCTTCTCCTGAGCAGTGCAAAAAAGCAGAAAACCACAGCTGTTCTAGCTGTTAACAGATATCAGCAGCACACCCCCTCTTACATAATTGAGGATAACGTTTTTGAAGCATATGGGCTGGAGGTATTATAAACTCATTAAAACTTTAGGTGGGAAACGTTCTAGCACATTTCTAGGCTTGATATCTTTAACAAATGTTTACAATTAGGGCTCCTGTAACCAGTTTATTAAATAATAAATGAAGGAAAAGTCAGGAATTTATGCGCCGTGACACACGAGTTGCAGGTTGAATTGTGAAAGATTTGCTTCCTATTGATTTGATAACTAGTCACTTTGGGCGGCTTAACATTCAGGATGCAGTTATGGTAGCTTGTACATAACCTGAGAGAAAAAAATAGAGTTTTCAGAGAGCTTTGAGATGTGTTTTCTGGAGTTTCCTACCCATTGTTTGCAAACTTCCAGCGTCTGACTAAGAAAAGCTGTGGAAAATTAGATGGTTACAAAGTGGGTCTTGAGAACCTCTATAGTTCTGCTAATCTGATCGTTAGGATGAAGGAGGACAGAGGTTTTTCTTGCTGTAATTGCACTTGCGCTAATAGTGCAGGGATGAATGTGGCCCATTTCTGAAAGCCTCTTTGTCAAGAAAAGTTAAATAATATTACAACGCTTAAATGCGTAACACATAGGCTTTAGTGAGCAGAGTTGATTAAGGTCTGAAAACAGCTAATGGTTAATGTACCCACTAGTGACGTGGTTTCTGGTGTTGTACAGCCATCGTATTGATTCAGGAGACCTGACTGTTAATGGATTGTGGACCTCTGGCTACAGGTCAGCAGTTCAAAACCCAGTCAGATCAGTGAACGAATCCGGGCAGTGTGCAGAAGTCTGAAGATTGGGAAATACTTGGTCCATGAGTTTTCTACTGAACTTACCAGTGAAACTACCAGCTAAAGCCAAAGAAGAACACAATCTTGGTTTTGCAGAAGCGACGAAGTTCATCAGGTGGTAGCAACTTCTGGTACCATTTTTGCTGTCCTAATGTACAATCACGAGTGATTCAGTGTTTACGGAGAAGTGGATAACACCTCCTGTAGTTCTCGGGAATGTTGCCTTTCCAGACAAGGCTGAAGGCAATGTGTTTCACGCTGCTTTCTGTCCTGTCCTCTAGCTCACAGATCTCTTCCTAGGGTGCTCCTACAGGGCCTTGGTACCAAGTGGACCAGAGAAGAAATGTGCATAAGCTAAGAGCTAGAGCATCCTGCAATGGGTCTGTATTTTACCCTGTGCGCCTGCGTCCTGCTCGCCTCCCCGCGCCGCTGTTCCGCATACATAGTGCAGTGATTTGCATTCATTCTAATTGTTTGCTTCCAATGGCATAGGAAATTTAGTTTGTTTAATCTGTATTTCATTTGGTTGGCATCAAAGTGACGAGCAGGCTATTGGCTGGCAAAATACACATTATATGAAAAACATGTTCTTGATGATTTATTATTGAGGACCAAGTTTTTCTTTTATGACTAAAACTTGGCTTAAGACTTGGCTTGTTGCTGGCTGGCTGGCGCGTTCCCACAGCGTGAGATGTGGGCTATCCTAAAAAACGGTTAGCTGGGCCTCTTAAATAAAACACCCGCTTGTTAATGAACATCATGACGATTTTGTAATGTAGCTATGGCTCCAAAAATTGTAATTTAAGCAGAGGGTTTTTTAAAAAAAAAAAAAAAAAAAAAGTCCAAGATCTGACATCCTCTCATAATGATCCAAATTGTGTTGAGGCCAGAATTCCGTCCTTGTAGTTCTGTGGAAACTCGGAGCAGAATCTGACCTTAGGGTGCTGTTTACCTGTTTTCACAGGTGATCCAAGCAGAGCAGGATGTTGTCTGTTATGTATGGACTGTGTAAAAACTTAGCTATATTTATTCAGCAGCACAAGGAAATGGGAGACCTACTTCCCATCTGTCTGGTTTTTTTCTGAATCCTTAACATGACTGAAAATTTTTTTTTTTTTTTTTTAATGTAATAAGATGCTTTTAAGAAATAGGAATGTGGGTGAAG
>VYXH01003518.1:1713525-1735177 GCA_013397275.1 Burhinus bistriatus | reverse complement strand
TTTTTTTTTTTTTTTAACACTTATTTGCCTCTTCTAAAGGTGCAGGGTTTTGCTTCGCTCCTGTAACAGGTCTTCTGATGACAGATTTCTGAATTTGGTTTGATAAATCGGTTACCATACTACTTGGGAAGCTGATGTTCTCAGCTGTGCAGAGCTTAAAAACAAAACAAAACAAAACCCACACCAAAAAAAAAACCCAACAACAAAACAAAAAACACCCAACCAAAAAAAACCCCAAAACTCCTGTTTCTTCCCTCCGAGGACGTGAAGTCCGCGCAGCCGGTAACGTGCACTAGGTAACCATTATGTTTAAGTCAACACAAGAACACGCTAGGAATGTTGCTGATGCTGTAAGAATGCGCCCAATTAATTTAAAAGTAGTTCTGTGGGTATTATTTGCCTAAACTAATCCTGAAAGCAATTGCTATTTTTTGTTTTAAAGGAGATAAAAACAAAGCGGAGAAGCTCTGTTTAGGTGGGAGAGCTGCCTGACTTTCAGGGCAGGTAAGGTAGATTAATAACAGACCACTCATAAGAAGGTTTCAGATCTTACTGTCAGAGGGTAATAATTAATGATCAAATGTTAATGGAGATGCTGGGCTGTTGATGCCATTAATTCAGCTCAGTGGAGCCAGTCCTGCCCAGGACCTGCCACAGCTGTCACTGCATTCGCTTAATTATTCCAGCGCCTTCAGGCTCTTTTTCCCTTTTTCCTGCTAACTGCAGGACAGTATGTTTTCACTGAAGCAGAATTACGAAGAACGCCCCGATTCCCGGACACTGCCCGGCCGGCTCCACGCGCAGACCTACAGGCAACAAAGAGGACCACAAAGTTAAACAAATAACCGCTCTCCTCCCCTCCACGAAGTCCGGTTTTATTCCCAAAGAAGTGGGACAGTTAAAAATAGCGGGGAAGGAACTCGGGGCGGGAGGGCTGCAGGGCTGGGGGGGCTGAGCATCGTTGCCTGGGTGCATCGTCGGCATCAGGGATGCCCCTGCTGGGCTTGGGGGTCCAAAGCACTGGTCCACACTGGTAGTTAGTTTATATATTTCTACTTACTGGTAGGTAGTTCCTACCAGTTGGGACATTCCTACCCGCTGGTAGATATTTTTGGTATTCCCGGGGATTGTCACGATGAAGCACCAACCAGTTCTTGGCTGCAGATGGATGTTAAATAGGGCAAGACTAACTTGAAAGCCAGTAAAGTCCAAAAATACAGAGATTACTAATCCTAGAGCAGCAGTCAAGGCTAGAGGATCTCAGACTAAGGATGAAAACTTGGTTGGTTAAAAGGACACTAACATCAGACTTGAGGATGGAGAAAATGGAGTTTTCCATGTTTAACTCTGCACAGTCCTGCTGAAACTTGGGAAAAATCCTAATCCAATCTTTCAAGCAATGTTACAAGATGTCTTTTTAATGCCTTGGCTCTTTTTCTAATGTGAAAACCGATATTTCTCCCAATTCGTCTTAAAGGGTATACTAATTATTTTAATTGCCCTGTCTTTACCACCTCCTTGTCCCCCCACCAAAAAAAAAAAAAGAAAGGTTTTTTTTGTTTAATTTCCAGTTTTAGGGAGGGTTCAATTTTAAAACCGTCNTCTTTACCACCCCCTTGTCCCCCCACCAAAAAAAAAAAAAGAAAGATTTTTTTTTTGTTTAATTTCCAGTTTTGAGGAGTGTTACATTTTAAAATCAGTCCAGTGTGTCTTGAGCTGCGAGGCTGGAATGCTTCTTGACTTGCTTCCAAACTGAAGTGCTTAAAAAAATGTGAAGCACTACAACAATTTTAAATCACTCTATACACTGCACATGGTGATTTAAAATAATTGAAGCTCTTCAAATTTTTATATGCCCTTGAATTTGGAAGTGATCAAGGTTCTGAGCATGTGCAGTACACAATGATTTAAAATTATTAGAGCTCTTCAAATTTATCATAAGTGTTTCAGCCTGAAAGTGATAGGGAATCTGGACTTCAGCAGTGTAAAGTGATTTAAAATTATCAGAGCACTACAGATGTTTTATAGGTGCTTTAATTTGGAACTGATCTCGGTTCTGGACTATAGCAATGTATAGCATATTACTTTTAAAATCATTGAAGCAGTTTCATATTTTTCCAAACCGGTTTTCTTAAAGTCAAACACCTTTAATAATTTTAAAATGCGTTCTGTTGCAAGAGGCACCCTTTTAATAGCATATTTTACACTTCGTAATGATAGCAGAAACGATTGCCGTTGGGTTGCAATTTGCTTCTGTGACTTTTTTTTTTCTTTCTTAAAGGATCAGATGTTCACGTACGGATGCTTACGGCTTCACCTTTTCCGACACATCTGCTGTCAACGCCGGGCAAACCTCGGGCTGGAGATTGCACAAAACTTCTGTGCCCACAGCCCACGAAGAACACCGGTTCTGCCCATGTGTGCGCAAATTAGGTAATAACACGTGCAAATGGGTAGTTAGCCATGTAATCACCAAATTTTGGGGTGCAAATGCCCATCTGCTGCTCTTAATTTCACCGAGACAATTCTAGTGTGCGTCTTGGTGATTTCTTCCTAAGTATTTCAGGTCATTTTAAGGAAATGAGGATAAGATATTCTTGCATGACAAATAAAAGCTGAAATGTAAAATGATTCTTAAGAATTATTACTGAATTTAATGACACTGCGGAGTGGTGACTATGCTACCTAAAAGTAACATAAGTTTATTCTTTCAAAGTAAAAATAGCCCCCAAAATATATTTAAAATTGTGTTTGAAGCTGTAAGCATAAGGTTTAAATGCCTGAAAGAATATACTTAAATATCCCCTAATATTTGATCCTGAAGTTTTTGTGTAATACTTATATATAACTTATAGCCATATTTACACTAGAGGTGAGTATTTGGTGCTGGAATGAGGATAGGCTTTATGGTTACATCCATATTTCACCTCTGGATCCTGCAGGACATGGGCTGTATGTTACGAGGATGAAGCCTCCTATGACATTTTCATAGACCTAGCTAAACTTTTCTTAGGAGTAAATTAAGAAGCCAAAAGCCCCGGTATGGGCAACTGGATTTCAGGCGAAGTTTGCGCTTATGCAAGTGACTTCATGTGAGCTGCCTTTTTTCTTTGGGATAGCTGTCAGCAGTGTTTCTGAAGATGCTTTTTGTTGTGAGGGTTGTGAATATGGAGGATATGGTTCAGACTCTGAAGGACGAACCCTCTGTTTTTAGTGTAGATCACTTGCTAGGTGCCTGTTGACCTCCAGCATCACGAGGCTGCGAGGTCTCTGGAGGGATTCAGTAGTGCACAGATCTTCTCATAGCTCGTCTCAGCTCTTAAGAAGATGTATTGCACAACAGGTTACTATCCAGAAGCCTTGTTTGTGAGGGTGCAATAGATATTTCTAGAAACTAGAGCATGCTGGGGCTGAGCCAGGGACTAAGGCAGTTATTGAGCGCTGTGACTTCAGCATGGTGAGCTCTCACCAAGTAGTCATTGTCCTCCTTTTCCTGTCCCCTAAATATTCCTTGATTTTTATTTAAGGCTATGGTCAAAGAGTTAAAATCCCAGTGTTTTCTCATTGACTTTCCATTCTTGGCAAATATTTTAGCTTTGATTAAAGGGGAAGGGAAAAAAAAAGTAGATTAAATGAAAATTAACTTACAGAAAGGAACATCCTCCATTTGAATTAGAAATTTCTAACACATAAGAGTCATTTGACCTGTGCTCTACTTCTCCGACTCTTGAAGTCACTGTGAGAGTAGGAATTTAACAGGATTAGGAATAAAAGATTCTAATAATAGTAAGTATTTTACATTTAGGATTATGATGGAAGATACCATCATTAACCTTAGCCCTAGGACTTGTTCTAACACCATTAACATCCTGACCTAGAGCTTAACACCATCCTGTTTTCCTTGCTTGGTGAAATACTTGGCTTTGTCTTAAATTTTCTTTTTCTTATTAAAAAAGCAAGTCTAACGGTTTGTTTGTTTAATGTTTTAAGGTCTTTCTCTTTTGATGTTTCTCTTTTGGGATAAGAAGCTTATGATGAGAAAGGGGGAACAGTAGGCATCGTTTCCAGGTTTAGGCAAGGGATATTTAAATGCAGGAGGTTTAGCTAGGTGGCCTATTTCTGCTGCAGATCAATGGTGTTGAGCGCTTGACTGCCCTTTGTACTTTGAAAATCTCTTGCTAGATGCGTGAAGTCAGGAACATAAAACCCATACATGGGCTGCAAAGTAAATTGCCTTATGTTAAAAAGTTCAGCGTACTTGAAGTTTCCAAAATGTCTGATTTGGGTTTGACTAATTATGGGTTTTGGAGCCAAGCCGGTGTTTTGGGTGGGGTGTACTTCCATTCCAGTTTTGGTTTAATCTTGGGGGTAAAAGCTGAACCCAGTCGTGTAGACTCAGACTCTACCTGCTCTGGTGCTACACTCTCTTAATCTGATTTTAAGGGGTAAGAAAAAGTCGGGGGCGGGGGGTGTATGTGAAGGGGAGCAGGGGAAGCCGTAGTATGGTAAGGCAGTGTGTTCATCTGCCGTATTCTACAGCAGCTCTTGGGTATCGTTTCTGATAAAAACATATTTTAACATCAGTAGTGTCATATGGCGTTAGTAGGTAAAGGAAATGGTTTAAGAGGAGGCTGTGTAATTTATGCTCTCACTATCTGAGCATTTCAAAACAACAAATTTAAGAAAAGGTACTTATGACGTTCACCAATATGAAGAAAATTTAACAGTCATATTGTGATAATACTTTTGTACTTTTCCACTGATTAAAGGGTTTGACACAGAGGGACTATTAAGTCTCTTTCTGGCAAAAGGTGTTAGGACTACTTTAATGGCACCAGGTGCCAAGATTTTATTTCCTATCTGAAATGCGGTGACACAGAGCAGCATAGTGTCCTCTCTTCCTCACTTCTGGCACGCGGTAGCTCAAAGACACTCTTACAAGTTAAACCCATCACACAGGATACATTCAGTTTTGTCCCACGTTGTTATCTGTCACGGGCCACCTTCCCAGCTGCCTGATTCAGTCTAACTTGACTCGTGTTTGAAACAATATGAATTCATGCACGTTAAGAACCTAGCTCTGCACAGCATCCTTTAGTTGATCTCTAGGAATTGCTCCAAAGATTATTTTGTCAACCTCGAAATTATTGGTCATGTGTTTTGAGCCTTTTTTTTTTTTGTTGGAGGGGGAGGTTGACCCTGCTTCTCCCCACCTTGTGAGTACAGCGATGACAGTCACTAGAACAGAATATTAATTCTTCAGGCATATAGTGTTGTGAATAATGTGTACTTTAAACTGGATCCTGCACAGAAAGGATACAAAAGGATTTTTAATACACAAATCATCTTTAATGGAAATTGTCAACAAATAGTGAAAACTCAACTCCTCCCCCTCGTAGTCCTGTTCCATTTTCAAAGTGTACGAGAAATTACAGTTTTTAAGAAACAGAGAAAAATGAGAAATTGTTGCAGCATAAAGTGAACTATGATATATTGACACAACAAGTCCTTAATTAGGTGGGTTTTTTAAAAGTTGACGGAACTTAGATTTTTCTAATGCATTTTTTGTCTGTTCAAGTAACTTGATGTCTTCCTTTTCCAGTTGAAAAGATGCATTACTTGACCATTACTTTTTTAAAAAACAAAAATATAGAGTCCTAAAATAATATGAGGTACATGATTTTTTATTTGCAGTGGTAACAGATTTGCACTTTTAATTTGACTGTGTTAAATGTTATGGAAGAAGCAGGTCACATTAGGGTGAACTGTCTTTATTGTTATCCTAATACGTTTAAAAGAAGACATTCAAGTCATACTAATTTGTGTGATAATAACACCCTCATCTGGGCGGTCCCAAGCCGAGGAAATCACTTCATCTCATTTAGCCTTTTGCTGAGTTATATTACGTGTATTACCATGCATTAGTACACTACGTAAATTTGCTGTCCTTTGAATGACTGTTTATTATAGTGGTGTTGGCTGGTGCTTCATAGGTAGGGTTGTGTAGGTAACTTAAGGCAGGTTTTCTTCTTCAAAATATGTGTATTTTTTGAATCTGAAGAATAGAAAGTAATCATCTGAAAATGTCAATTTTCCCACTGGGGGGAAAAATCTGTCAGGTGCTATTAAGAAGCTTCCAAAGATCTGTGACAATTAGTTTTGTTTTGTGAGTTGAGTTCTGTTTCGAGTTGGTCTTAGTTCCAAGTCGTCTATGGTGGTTTGGGTTCCCTGAGCAAAGGGAATTGAGCAAGTGAGGAAATTCAGTCACTGGAGCCATTTTGGCTCCACCTTTTTGCATGGTGAAGGAGTGTGCAGATGGTGAGCAGCAGCTCCATCCTTGCAAGCGTATGCTCACGATACGTGTGGAGGTAAGTCCCTAAAGTTTCCCTTGAAAAGTTCGTCCAAGTAAGGGTTTGGCCACATGCTGCTGCTTAATGTATTAAAAAAATGGTGCAGTGGTAATAGGCAGCATGGTGGTGCTTCTGCTTGGGTGGCTGGAGGGACTGTCTGGCTGGAAATAACCGTAGTTCAGTAACCAAGGTGCTCCTGGAAGACTACTACAGTCGTTGTGTTTCTGGCAAAGCATTTGCACCTGGCTTAGCAGGGCTTGCTCATAGACTGAATTATGAGAAGGTGAAGACAATATGTTTTACTTGTTTATGGTGGTTTGTATTTCCCTCCCCCTTCAATTTGATTTTTCATAAATTAAAATTTCAAAGGACACTTGCTATGGCATTTCCATGGGAAACTCCATTTCTGTAGGTCAATCTATTAAAAACAAACAAACAAAAAATCATTTTAAAAAAACCCAAACAAAAACCCTAACCCCCTTCATACCCTGGAGGCTTAACCTTTAACAATTGGTGCTCCAAAGAATGTATATTAAAGTATGCTTTGGTGGAACTTAAGTAAAGTTGGTGACTGTTTTAAAATAGTTGTTACCATGTATTGTTATTTTAAGACTCTTCCAGAGGCTGAGTGTATGATATCCTAGGATAAGAACATTTTAAATACATGCTTAAAAGATAGCAAACCACTGAATTCACAGAAGATTAAAGTACTTATGAAGTTTAACATGAAAAGAATCTCAAATGTATCTTAGAAATTAGTTTATTTAAATAGAAAAAATATTTGCTAAACATATTGGCCCAGGGAAGGTGCAGTCTCTTTCAAGTCCTAAATATATATGGGAATGACAAATCCAAGTCAAAAAAACCACTGACTGCTGGATTTACTACATATCGGGCCTTATGATCTGGGTTACAGAGAGCATATCCATGGGCGGCTGGAGAGACAAAGTTGTGCGTTTGGAGGCCCTGAGGTGCAAGAGGAACTGGTCGGTCACTCCATGTAGCAATACTGAGGCAGTGGGGTTTCTCGAGGACAGAAGCTTCTGCCCACACAACGCCAAAAGCCACGTTTCTGGAGTTCCCCTATGAATGTGCTAAGCTTTTTGCCATTTTTTTTTTTCTTTCTTTTTAAAAAAATAATTAAACGAAAGTTGTTGTCTTACAAGTGCCTGGCCCAAGTGGGCCAGCGCAGAGGAAGCGGAGGATAAGCCAGGCCTGCCCTACGTTATTCTGCTGTGCCTCATGGGCTTCTTATCTCTGCCTGGCTCCTCTGTGTAGGCGTGAGTCACGGCAAAAAGTCTACAAACAAGCTATGGATGGAGCATTTGCCTCTCGAATTTTTGTGCTTTTGTTGATTTGTCGCATAAATGTTATATAAATGTAGCTTTTTATGTGTTAATATTACATACTGTTGAGGTGCTTGCAGTCCCCTCAGCATTCAGAAGCTCTATTTAAAAATTAACTAAAAAGCAGGTTCCACCATTTTATAGCATTACCTGGTTTAACGTGAGCACATGAATTATTAACTGTCTGTCTTGTTAAGTACCAGATCAGTGGCTTTTGCTGTAGATGGGGGAGAAAAAAAGCATGCAGTGTAAAAGTACTCTGCAAAACAGTTGTAAAATAAAATAAAAAAAGCTCCAAACTCAAAACGCGACGTGAAGTGCAGGCCGTGGGTGGCTTCTTGTGACACAGTAGGAACTTTCCTCCACCTGGTTGAGCCATCATTGCTGAGGTGTTCATCAAATAAAAATCGCAAAACATTGCACGCTCTCAAACTTATCTGGACGATGAGAAATTTGAGCTGAATAATTTATGTTTAACAAATGCTATGAAGGTCCGTGAGCTATTTTTCTGACCTATCTGTAGAAATGACTGCGTTCCAACATGGTCCATTGACTGGTTAGAATTGCTTTTGCGAACAGCTATGGTGCTTAGTGCTCATCATGTGCTCTCCCTTGGATGGAGACGAGAGGCTCGGTTTTCTTGTCAGATGATAGCAATGCCTGGAAAATGTACAAATATCCATCTCTCTTTCAAAGAAAGCATTCTCCTTTAAATTCTACAACACGAAGCAATCTTTTTATTTTTTGTGCATCAAGATCTGTTGTTTTGGAATAACAGAAATCATCCCAAAAGTCAAGAAACAAAAGGACAGTAAAATATTTTTATAATCAGATTTGGCAGATTCAAATTGTGGCCGTACGATGAATGAATGCAGTCGTATTACAAAACTACTGCCTTTTAGTACTGGAGGTGGAGATGCCCAGTGGTTTTATGACTGGCAAAATCATTGATGTGTACTGGAAAACACTGGGCGTTTCTGCTTTTCTCATGGCACTTTAAGAGGTACCGATCATGACCTTCTGAAAATGAAATGCCAGCATCGTTCCAGGAAGTTAAATACATTTTAAGATTTTGAAAAAAATGAAGTTAAAAAGCCTCGTCTTAGACAGTGGTATCGGTACGTTTGACCTGAGCAAATATTTACCTAAAGACCTGTTGTGGAGTGGTGGAGTTCAGAGATAAAAGAAAAGTGTTCCTGAAGGGTCGTTCCCTGTCGCTCCTCAGTTCAGCCACTGCCCTTTCCCGGTGTCTTCTGTTCACCAAACACCTGCACTAATTAGTGCCTGTGCACACAAATTGTTTCTCTCCATGATGGCAACATTACTTGTCTGGGTTTATCTGCTGTCATATCAGCTTTCTGTCTTCGACATCACCTCTCCTTGTTTGGTTTGGGTTTTTTTCCTCCATTTTTTTTTTTTTTTAATTTTTTTAAATTTCCTTAGAATGCCAGCACTAGCAGAAATGGTCACTTCTGCCTTCTGTAGTGTTAAGAAATCACGCAGAGCTAAGAGGAAATACGTGAACAACCTGGGTATTAAAATGCATTCACTACTTCGCTACTCGTGGTAAGTACTTAACTAGTGCATAAACTTACTAGCAGTCCTGACCCCCAAAAGAGGAGGAGGAAAAAAAAAAAAAGGCAAAAGTACGGTTTAGGTACTTAATCTTAAAACAGTCTTGTACTGGAGATTGTACTTGTACTGGTTATTTAAGGAGCTTATTCTCTTCTCTTATAGTCCGCAGAGTTGTTTCAGGTGAGACCATGTTGTACCATTCACTTGGAAAGCTGGGATGCAGCCCACAGCCTGCAATATTTACTCATCAGCTACCTGGGAGGTGGAGCGTCGCCGATTTTTGTGAAAGGCAGGAAAACAGTAAGGTCAAAGTATTAACTCTTTTTCTCAATCATATATATAGAATTCGTTGTGTTGGTTTTGGGGTTTTTTTGTATGGTGGTTCCCCCTCCCCCCCCAAGCTTTCTTCCCTGTTTGACCCATAATCTTCCTGTGGAGAAGGTTCACTTTTCCTTCTCCCTAATTATCCTTGACCTATAACTCATGAATGGGCCTTCTGATTGTCCAGCTGATTGCAAACCTCTGTAAGTGTGGAGTAACACGTCATTCCCAGCAAGCTGGGACAAACAAGGCCATTCTCTATCCCCACATGAAGTTCTGCGTTTAAATCACACCATATGAAATCTATATCTCGGCGAGGTCTTCAGGCTGCAGCGGTACACAACTGCAAACTCCCATGGAGGACTGAAGCGTCCCACAAATTGTGGCAGATTTCCCACAAAGTCCTGCAAATTGCAGCAAAATTCATGGGAAAAGAGACAGGAAATGATTTCTCCTGCCTGGGGAGAGCTGTTGTAGAGGTCTGATCTGTAGGTTCTCACAAATGTTGGAGGAAAAATATATATATATATATATTTCAATATTGCACTATGGAATAGATCTCTTTTCCTATTTCACACTTAAGGGAAAGCACTAAAAATTTAGGAAGTGTTATAGATGTTACTTTCCACCGGTGTGTGATGCAGCAAACACCACAGGTATATGTATTAGTACAATATAATACAGGGATGCTGGGTAATGCGACTGCTGCTGAACGCAGACTCGTGTTTTACCTACGACTTGTTGGCTCCCTAAAGTGGCAGTACTTGAACCACTGCCATTTCAAATATTAGCAGAAAGCCACATATTCTTTCATGCTTCAGTTATAAAGGGAGTATATAAATTATTTAATTGGGAGAAAGTATTGCATTAATATATTTACACTTCTAATGCATTTACAGAAACATGCTCCTCCCTAGTGAGAATAATAAAAGATTGGTGTAAAGTTGCAGCGGAGACATGACTGCAGGTTGCAAGGAGTTGTACGCGGAGAAGCAGCTCCTTTTCATCCTCTTGTAGAAGGTGGTTGCTGCATTTTCAGACCGAGATACCGCTGCCTGCTCTACCCTTGCTGGAGCTCTGCCAGAGCCTAGTTTTCCCTCAAGAAACATGTGGTTGTTATACATCCGTCTATTTTGCCTCGCTGCTCCCTTCATCTCAAGGGCAACTGCTCTCTACAGATCACTTCTGCTGTCCCAAACCGAGTTTGGGATAACTGCCCCACTGGTGCGATGTGTCTTCATCTGACTGCCAATGTCAACTCAAAGGAATGCGTTTCCCTAAAAGTCTTCTAATTTAAGTGTACTGAAGTTTTTGCACTAGTCTAGTTAACTAGCGCCCAGGCTTGTGATCTGCTTAGGCTTGTGTTTCACAGGTACAGCTAGAAGTCTGAAATATTTAAAACCATATGCCTGTTTGCCTCAAAGAAGAGGCCCTGTTTTTTAAATTTCATTTAATCCTTTCTGGATTTACGCTTTAAGGCAATGGATTCTCAGCTGCTGTAAAAGCACCGAAATTAGAGTCCAGATTAACCACAGAATTTGAGAAGAGCGTCAACGCTGAAAGTGGTTTTGAATGAGATGTGGGTGTTTATTAGGAATGCTCTGCCTCACAAAACCCACTCCTGAGTTGGATAGAGACTGCGTTAATGAAGGAGTGAGCCAAAAGGATCAGGGAATACTGTAGGTTCATGTCCATCCAGTGCCTGTGGTCGCAGTTTAGGTGCTGGAACGGAAATATGAATGGGAAATGGCCACTCTGGGGAGACAAGATGTTGGTGTTGTCCATACTCTTCCATGGAGCCAGTGGAGTTACCTAGCAGGGTTATGTGAGCGTGTCCAGTGGGCAGAGCGCCATCTTTCAGATGGCCTTTCCCACCTTCCTGTGATTGCAGCCTATGGATTTCCAGAGCTAAAGATAGACCTTTAACGAATGTATTGAGCCCCTCCTGGCACAAGGGTTTGGTAAAAAGGGACCGGTACATCTGTTCCATCAGGAAACGTTTCTTAGATCTAGGTTAGTATTCTGGATCAAAGCTGGCAAAGAGGAGATTAAGGGAGAGCGTTGGTGAAGACCAACCTAGTTTATATTGCCCTTGGCTCTGCCTCAGTGAGGACAGGTTTGCTGGGGAGCAGAGCCCATCAGCATGCTACTGTGGATTTGCAAAACTGCTCTGGTAGGATTTGGAGAAGGCTGTTGGTCTCCTCTTACACTTTTTCCTAGGTTCCTTGTTTAGTTCTTTACTTTTCTTGTGGCTGGACCTGGGCGGGCAAATGAGAAACATGTTTCATACATGCTGGTGGCTGTAGAGAAACAACTCCGTCTTTAACATGACCTCCAGAAAGAATAAACTTGCCTACATCTAGATTGAACTCCATTATGCTTTTGCTGCCCTAAGTTGTTGCTCGTTGTGAGAAACCAAGGCTAAACCACCCTTTGCGGAGTGCGGATGCACTGCATAGTGTTGGACAACAGACGTTCATTTGCTGCCTTGACCTAGAGTTGCGTGTTTGACAAAGTGTATTTCTGTTAATACTTAAACTGTGAGGAGACCTGCCAACAGCTCTTTGCAATTTTTTTGCTGGAATTATTTTAATTACCCCCCTATAGTACCGAAAAGTACATGTATTTATTAAAAATACTAATCAAAACTTCTCCTTGGTGGGGGGACGACGGGGGACACACACACCAAACCAACAAACTCTCTGTCCCAAGCCTAAAGTGAAGTGGAAATGCTTTTGATGCTTTCTTTTTAATAGAATAAAGATGTGCACTAAAAGTGCAACAGGCATTATAACAGAATGACCCTCTGTCCGTTTACTGTTACTAAGAGAGCAGCAGCCCTCGGCGCGCTCCTCTTAGCTTCCTGAAAGGTGTTACGGTTTCGCCTCAGAGGTCTCGTATCCAGGATAACAATGATTTACCTTATTTACTCGAAGCTGACCTACCCTTTAGTATACTGCTCCTTCACTTAGTCAGCTCGATGGGTGCCAGATATTGTTCTCCTGCAGGAAGTTCTTCCTGGAATTCTGCAGCAAACCAAAGGCTCAGGCAGTGGGAAAATGAAAATAAGGTCAACTTTCCCTTAGGACTAGAGAATACAAGAAATACACTGACACCATTTGAGACCTCCTTCCCAGAAAAATAGAAGCCACAAATACAGCCAGATTACACAAACTGATTCAAGTATGTAACCATTTCTTACCATTCCTCTTCTTTTTTTCAAGATGAATTTCATCTGACTTGTGTTTAAAGCAAAGATAAAACCGATTTATTTCTAGGAAAAGATTTGTTCAGAGATTTGCTATCTTATTTTTAATACGTAACAATGTTAATATGTCCTGGGTATTACCCAGTCTGAACGAGCCTTTGGAAAAACAGGGGCACAGCAGATAACTTGGGTAAGGCAGAGGAGCAGTATTTATTTGTGCTATGAATTGCATTGTTAATCTAACTTCAAATAAGCAAAATATTCCTGGCATGACGAAGCTAACGATCTCCTGGCTGGCCAGGGAAAACGTGAAGCATCTCTGAGAAGTTCTGTAGCGTGAGCAATGCTTAACATACATCGGTGGGAGGACTAAGGCATGTATATTTTTGGTTATTAATAGCTCCTTTCACCCCACTTGGCCTCAGTTTCCAGAAATTATGAATCATAGTTTTTGATAAAACAGAAAACAGTGAGGGAGAAGATGCCCATATTTCCTAGGAACTGTTGCTGAGCGTCAGTTTGTCAAACATGCCTCCTCTTCACGTATATCTTCGCTTTCTGAAAAAGGGTCTGGAGAAAGCCTTGGGTCTGCTTTTTAAGATACAGAGATTACTGACAAATTACAGACCGCTGATTAAAAAAAAAAAAAAAAAAAAAGGGCGCTGAGGATGAGGACAGGAATACTGTTGAGCTTGGGCAATAAGAAGTGACAGAGCTGAAAAGTTACCAAGGAATGTTTCAGAGAAACAAAGGATGTGGTCTTAGGGTCTCCAGAGAGCACAGTTATTTTATTATATTCCGTTCCTATTATCACTTTCATTTTGTTCCAGGGAGATTTTCAGCAACTTGAGAAACAGATTTTTGGGGCCGGCTATCCCTCAGATATGCGCACACAACTCCCCTTGACTTTAGTTGGAGCTGCGTGTAGGCATCTGAGGGCGGGCACAAAGTTGCCTTCGGTGGACGGCTTTCTGTAGCCGGCACACAGCGTCAATGCATACACACGCACAAATGCAAGTATCCAAAAGTGACTGCTTTAACCTCTCATTAACGTGAAAGCCTCTTCAGGCAATGGGGACATGTTAGTTAGGAAGTATTGAGGAAAGAAAAAATTGTATATTTTGAGGCTGTTTTTATCCCCTATGCATCATAATAATAACTTACTTTTTTTTTTAATTCATTGAACCGGCAAGCACACGCAGTCGCTGTAAAACAACCACTAGATCCCATGTGAGGTACCATTTCAATTTTACGGTAAATTTCCTGTTTTATGGATTCCTTTCTGAAAAGCTCCTCATGGTATTCTCCAAAGAATATGAACTTTTCTTTAAAAAATAAGAAATTGCTGCCCCGTTAATAGTATTTTGCTTTTTTTTTTTTTTTTGACTTCGTCTTTATCTTTGGTCTTACTGATTGTGGTTATTACTTCTTAAATGTTTTATTTCTATTTTACATGATTCTCATTAGGGTTGCTATTTTAGGGTTGCCTTAAAATATATATTTTATTGCTTTCAGCTAATTACATGGAACTTCTTCAGATGTGAGAATGCATCTTATTTACAAAACCCCCCTCTGATCAGGCAGTAGTTAAAATACATGTACAGGATATTACAATTTGAAGTGTGCAAGGCATTTGTGTTTTAATTAAATCTTAGAGGAGAAACTTGTTCACATGAATTACTAGCTGGATTTTTAGCAGGTTGTATAAATGGTGACAAATTACATCTTTGTATTCAGGAAGAGTGTGGAGTTACTTGGTGAAAACCACTACATATGTTAAATCTTTTCAGTGTCTGCTATAAATATTAAAGATATGTGGGTATGAAATTATATGAGTGCAAACGACCCAAGAGTAATTAAAATACTCGATCTGCTTCTGTTTGGTAACCCCCCCAAAAAAACCCCCTCTGATTTTCAGACTATCTTTAAAACAAACAAAAAAAAAAAAAGTGAGGAGAAGGGAAGAAACGTCTATATTAGTTGTAGCTTCCTCTTACAGCATCAATATTTTATGGTGGGATGGGGCAGGGCAGATAAGGTTCAAAGCAGTTAAGGAAAATCCTTGCAAACCATGAAGGGCAGCACTTGGTTCGTACCCTGGTTTAAGTGGTGCAGTACCTGTGACACCTTCCCTGTGAATGTCGACTTACTCTACAGTGTAGTTTGGTGTATGTTTATTCTATTTATTTACTCTATATGCGTATTTATTCTATGCAAGAATCTATCTTGCTGAAAATACTTAACGTGTTCCACCTCCAATAAGAGATACTGCTGAAGGTGGTTCTTGCAGGTGATACGTCAATGTTTTGGGGCTGTGAAGGTCAGTGATGTCCTATTTACTTGAATTAGAGAACTGGAAAACTACGTATTTCCCACCAAAAAAATGGATGTCCGTGCATTTGGTGTAGCTAGAGAAATTAAAACTGCTGGCAAGAAACTGGCTTTTGAGAAAATGGAGAGTCTTTAAATTCAGAGAAATCTGCAGAGGAGACTGAGTAATTACTGGTGAACCTCTCATGCTTGCAAAAATACCCTAATATGTCTGTCTAGAGTACAAGTGCTCATCTTCAAAAATGACACCTCTATTAAATTAACTTGTTTCTGCCAGCCTCTTGTTTACTTAAGGCTGCTTTCACTGTTTCATAAAATGCCAATAATGGAGATGACTTACGTCATCTCCTTTGACATGTGCTCTTTGATGTGTTTTTATCCCATATGTACAAGAGAGGATTTAGGTCTTGTGATTAGCTCAAAAGACTTGTGTTTTTGCCTTTTGCTTGCCAGTTGTTTCGACCTCCAGTTTCAGTGGTGCTGAATATTTTCAATGGCAAGTTAAAAAGAAATACAGCAGCAGGAACCTACTCGCTGGGAACTCGGTTTGTGTATAAAAGTGCACATGTACCTATAGATGGATATAGATATGTATTTACTATATATCTCTCTCTATATAATCTGCTTTTAGTTTGTCTAACAAGGTGGTTGTGATATTACCTTAGCAAATGTCCCTAAAGATTAATTTAATCCCTACAAAGCAGTTAGAGGTCTTCGGACAAAAAGTGATATGAATGTTCTTAACAAATGAAACGGAGATTAAAGGTTTCATTTTTAGGCATGAATTCAACAAGAATTTCCACTGGAAAACTTTTATGGGAGTTGTTCCCAGGGTTTTTGGACATCTTTAGGCAGCAAATCCCTATTGCTTTAACTAGCAAATATTCTTACTTTTTGAAGTACTGCATGCCCCATATGCAGAGTTAACTCCGTGTACATGGAAATTTGCTTATAATACATTATTTTTCTAAATTCAGTCTGCTATCTCAGCTTCTTCAGACCTCCTCTATTCTGATGGCATGATTTTAGTGATGACTAAAATTTCAGCTAATGTTTTTTTCTGGGTCCTATGAAATTTTAGGTGGTGGTGACTGTTGTTGTTATGAAGATGAACGCCCCAGAATCTTCTAAGATGAAAAGAAAAGCCAAGATCTTTTCTAATTAATGCAAGCATTCTCACCTTGAGGGGAAAGGTAGTTGCCAAAATACTGTAGGAGGCACCGAACTAATCCCAATACCAAAGGATCCTCTCTGCTTTGCTTTTTCTTTTTAACGTATTGATTAATTTGTTCTTGTACACCTACTTAGTGATCCTTGTAGCTTTTGCATCTGGTAATGTAGTCAGCACTCTTACCCTCTGTGTTTTCAGCCAGATTTCTTCTCTTCCCCTGTTTAGCGATGTTTCCCCTTGTTCAGCAACTGCATTAAGGAGAAAAATGCATTTACCACTTAAGCGTTATCTCAGGAGCCTACCGTGTCTCTGGAATTCAAACCCCAGCACTCAGCAATAACTCTAGGAGAAAAAAAGCGGGACGTTAAAGCTGGGAAGAACTACTAACGCTGCTGTGTCTGATGTGCTGGTTCTCCAGGTGTGGCTGTGTGAGGTGGTTTTAAAACACAGACAAGTGACTACTTAAGCATTCCCATAGCGATTTCCATGGCTCAAATGAGTCCCTTGACTTTGTGCTTCTCTGTTTTCTGGTTTTGAGCATTTGCAGCCAATTTTGGCAGAGCCCCTCTCCTACGCTGGCTCCTCTGTGAACGTCTCACTCCAGACATCATGCAGAGGAGGGGGGGAAAAAAAATTGGTGCCTGGTTTTTTGTTGTGGTTCGGGTCCTGCCGCCTCTCACACTGAGCTGAGGTATGAGGTTCATCGCTTTTTGTGCGCCGGGAGAAAGGAAGCTGCCACCACAGGGAAATCCGGGAGCTTCCTCTTCCTGCTGGTCAGCCTCTTTCTTCCTGGGGTTGGCCTCTTTCCCAACGGGCTGCTAAAAGCCCAGAGCTCACTGGCTGAAATCCTGGCCTAATTAAAATCGATGCCAAACCTCCCATTGACTTCAAGGCTCTCGCCCAGCCTGTCGTCGCATCCAACGGTCGTCTCACTCCATTGTTTATGGGATTGTTCCGATGGGTTTTCAAGGGCGATGCTCAAACAGCTCCCGGCTCTCCTCCCCTGTGGACAGGCAGTCGGCTCCAAACCCAGCTCATCATCAGGCATCGTTTTATCAGTTTTAGCACAATATCTTTGTAAATAAGGCCAAAATAAGACCCAGATCCTCAGCAGTTCCTTCATAGTTGTAGTCTGGAAGTGCGAACTTTTCTGGTTTGGTTTTGTTTTGCTTATTTGGAGTGACTGGGAGATCCCTGTGCAATGCGTCCTGCAATGGAATTACACACGTGTGAAATTTGGTGATGGGGATACCTTAGAGAGCCGGTGAAATGGCAAAAGGACATCCAAGGAAAGGGTTTGGTCGATAAAGTACAGGATGTCACTTTGACAGAGCAAAAAAGACCCCAACCCCATTCTCAAATGGGTACCATACAGGGGCAATATTCGTGCTGCTGAAAGAATATTTTTTTAGTCTTTGGAGATGTTGATGTGAAAAGTAGTTAAAAATCAGCTTTAAGAAATTGATTATTAATAACTGAAACAGTCTTTATTTGGGGTCAGTAGAGCACCTTTTTCTTTTTTTTTTTGGCTTTCCCCCCAAGTTTCATAATATATAAAGGTTGAGTTTTTTTGTTTTGCTATGTTTTTTTAAGGAAAAGGGGGCTTTTCATTTGATTAAGCCATTTGCTTGAACTTGTTTGGTGCCGGGTGCTATAAAAACAAAGGCAAATATAAACATAAACCAAATGATTACGCAAGCTAAAAGAATCCCAAAATAAAATATTCAGACTTGATTTGCAAGTGGCTTACTCTGTGGTCCCTCTGACCTCAAACACAACAGAAAAACACATTATTGAAAACCGCTAAAAAGTAAATAGCGCTCTTGGCTAGTAATGGCGAGGGCCTCGATCCTGCCCATGCCCTGAGCATCTCCGCTGACCTCCGATGATCCCTCGCCAGGTTGTCTCCCCAGCGCATCCTGCCTGCTCGGCCACGCCGCTCCCTTCCTCCCACCCTGCCGCTGATCCAGGAAAATACTTTGTAAATAACTTTGGAAATATTTACTTTTGGTTTAAGCCCTTAGCGTGTGCTTTTACAACTGTTCTAGCAGAGAAGTTGAAGAGCGCGCAGATGGGTACGAGCTGTTTGATGTGAAGGGTTTGATGCCCACCATGAGAGCAGCTGTGTGCTGAGCCAGGTTCCGAAGGAGCTGGGGCTGCATCCTGCCTTTCATCCAGGGCGCGGATCTCCTATGCAACTGCTGGACTTTGAGGTGTGTAGTTGTAGTAGTGGCGCAGACTTACCAGCATGTTCAAGAGCTGGTGTGTGCCCTTTGATTTCTGCGTAGGAAAGCATGAAATCTCTTTAATTTGTCATTTACTCTTGGTATGACAGGATGAATCTGCATATGCCAGAGCTTGTGTTTTGCCGAGTAATTTTTAAACCTCGTAATGTGTCAAGGGAGGAGAAAGGAGACTGTGCAGCACACAGGAATCCTCCTGAAAACATGCTTATCTCCTTTGGAGGGGGAAAAAAAAAAAAAGGACAAGTGAGAGAAATGATTTCATAGATTTAATAAACAGTTCAAAGTCTCCTGCAGGACTTCTCATACTATGCATGTTTTTCATTGTTCTTTAATGAGTAAATGACCCGTTAATGTGCATAAGAACATATCAGAAGCACATGGCAGTGAAGAAGCTTGGGTGGTAGTAGATTTGATCAAAGATTTTCAAATCTGACCCCAAGTATTTGATGAAGAAGATTAACATGGAGACAATTTACCAAACAAATACAGCATTAAGAGCCAAGAGACAGGCTAAGGGAATTGAAGGCTCCAGATTGCCCACATAAAGAATATCGTCAAACATAAAGAAAACAAAGCCAGGATAAATGTCTGGGATGTGGAGTCCCATGGAACAGCACTTCTGCTGCCGATTGATTCTTTTTTTTTTTTAATGCTATTTTTAATATAGCACGTAAATAAAAAAAAAAAAAGTTGTGCCTGTGACCTGGGTTCTAACAGTGTTACTCTAAGCATTTAAAAAGATTTCTGGAGCAGAATTGGTTAATTAGTGCTTTGTGTTACACTGTGTTACATATGACCCAACCAGAGATAAAAAGGTTTAAAGGTCTCTTGTAACCCTGCAATGCCATTTGTAACACAAAAATAACCCCCTTTCATTACTGGCATGCCACTGTAGCAGGCAGGTTATTTTTTCCCTTCGCTGCAATGAGGGCAGCTTTCGCATCAGAAGAATTCTTGGCAAATTAATGCGCTACCTCTTGGGCTAATTAAATTAGAAAGGATCAAAAATACAGAGCAGCTTTTGTGGTGGACACAATGTTGTGCTTCATGCATCTTGCTCAGAGAGGAATTTCTGCCATTTAGCCCCTTTTTGCCTCTAGCAGCGTTCTGGACTCTCTAACACAGTCAAGTTCCTAATTTGCCTCAATGAGAGAGAATTATTAACTGATAATAAGAAAAGGAGCATTCACAGCTCCAGGCTGGGCTGTGTGGAAAAGGGTGAGCTACACAGCACCTGAAGCGCATGCAATTTTTATTAATTCCTGCCTAAAACAACGCATTCAGGAGTAAAATTGCTGTGCAAATGACAAAAACAATTATAATTTTGATTCTTCGGTTCTGAAAATATGAACTGCTTTATCTCAAATGTGACTAGATTAAACTAGTAATAAGTTCACCTCTCCTTGAGTCTACACTAAGCAGTTTTGGTTGCAGCAAGTGCATTTCATTTTGAAGTTGGTTCCACTTAAATTGATTGTTTTTGTCTTTAGAAATATTTTTGAAAGCACGAGAGGTGCAGCTTTTCATTTAAGCTAGCAACGTAAATGGTAAAACTGCTTTTACTCATCTCAAACAGCAAACACGCTGTTTAGAGAGAATGATCTATGTAATAAAAGGTATTAAACTGTATCTAGGATAATGCAAAAGAATGATGCAAGAACGCACATAGATGGACATAAGCTTATAGTAGGCTTTTTTTTTATTATTATTTTATTTTTGTGAAAGACGTTTCTTGTTAGCACAGAGATATGTTTTCCCACAGACGTCGTTGTCGGAGTCGGACTGGACTGTGTTCCTCTTCGAAATGCAATTAATGGACACAACCGACCAGGCACACGGGGCCTTACTCTGCCTGCGCTTCGGCAAGGGGAACGTTTATGAAAGCTAATGGGAGTTGACTGGACAGGGAAAACAGGATGAAGACCCTGCATGTAAAGCTTAGAAAATAAGTCTTTGTCTGAGAACCAATAAACTTTCTCTGCTTTCAAGATATTGAAATCTCTGCTGTTTTTTCCTATGCAGACACTGACCATAGAACAGCTGTATTTTTGCCCTAATGGTTCCACTTGCTGCTATACTGATGTCTACTGAATTTTCAAGTATCATCTGTAACTGCTTTATTTTTTATTTCGACCATACATCTTTTTATACGTGTCTGAAAAAAATAAATTCAAAGATCTTGAAAGAGTAAGGAGGGCATGCATGTAAGTTACAGCAGCCCCAGGGTAACAGTATCTCGTTCTCTAATGACTCACATGGAGTTTGTGACTAGACAGGCTCTTATTTTCTTTTCTTTTTCAGAAAAGTAAAAGTAGGCTGTTGAAATAGCTTGTATTTCACTGGCATACTCAGCATCTCCTCTATTAATTTTTTTTTTTTTGGTATATATTTAATTTAGAGGGGGTGAAAAGCATATAGTAACGTGAAAATCTGGAGTTGTGGTAATTTTTTTTTTTTGCAAATGCTAGAAACTTGTACCACTTGTGACACGCGCATTGTGATGACGGACTCTCTCTGCATTCACTTTAAATAACGCTCAGAGGCCCTGAAGAGATCAGGTCTGTGATGTGCTATGTACAGGGTAACCACCCCGTTGTAGAAGGCAGTCCCCGCCCTGAAGAATTGTAGTTTCTAGACGTGGAAGAGAAAAAAGTTAGAGGGAAAGGAGGAAGGGATGGACTTGCCAACAGGCATACAGCAGAGCAGCAGCAGGATGGGAGCAGGATAGTGCCCGTGCACTCCTGGTACCCAGCCCCGCTGCCTCTGCTCATCCGAAAGCCCTAAAACTCATGGGGTAGACAGGAAGGGAGGAAAGAAAACTCAGAAGGTGAGAATTGAAGGATTTGAAAATTTGTCTCCCAAATTCCTGCTGCTTTAGAAGAAGCAGCTTGAAGGAATTAAAGAAACCAAACCCAAACAGTCCAAGAAACAGTGCAGAGAGCCTAATTATCTCAGTTAATTACTTTTGAAATAAAATATTCTTGACATGTGTAAAGGTGGGAGATGATGACACATAGTTTATGGTTTTTGGGTTTTGTTTGGTGTGTGGGTTTTGGGTTTGTTTGGTTTTTGGTTTTTTTTGTGGGTTTTGGTTTTTTTTTTGT
>VYXH01003518.1:1683883-1705529 GCA_013397275.1 Burhinus bistriatus | reverse complement strand
TTTTTTTTTTTTTTCCCCCCTCCCCATCACCCCCAGCTCCAGAGCTCCCCTGTGACCTCTCCAACTTGGTTCCATTCCTGTAGATACTTGGTCCTGTTGTGACTTCCCTTCTACCAAATCACCACCACCACCGCTGCTGGCACGTGTGTAAAACAACATGCTCCAGGCTCAGGCAGGACAAAACTGGCCCGTCCGTGTCATCTGGGCCTCCCCTTGCTTCTGAGTCCCTGGGGAAGAAAGCGCCCAGGTAAAGCAATGAGGAATTGCCTTGATGCAAACGGCTCATCTGCAATTCCTGGGCTTGGAGTAGCAAATATGATCTCTTCCAACATGTACTTGTGCTTTCTACTCCTGTGTGAGACACAAACACTGAAGAAAGTTGGATTTTTTTTTTTTTTTAATTTTTATATTCCTTTTAATAGTTCCTAACTAGAAAACAAAAATGCATTTTTACATTTTTAGTTAGTTTGAAAAACTCAAAGTTTGATTGCCACCTCTTTTAAGAAATAAGGAAACACTGAGACATGAGTGGTTTTTGTCTCCCCTTCTCTACAACTTGTCTGCACGCTTCAGATGGAGTTTAGTAGTGTTTGAGCTTTCCACAAAGATTTCCTAAATAATTTGTTTTAACTATGCTATGTTGGTAAGAGATTACGATTACGATTCTTCTGGTTATACAGGGATTACTAAACTGCCAGGACTGGATTGGTTTGTGCTATTCAATATCCTGGTTTTACACTCATAATTCTAGGATTATTCCCTGTGACATCCTGTCAAATGACTTCAGTTTGGACTCTTGTAAATTATGCCCCATGGGTTTCTCTGAGAGCCTACAAATAGACAGGAAATGTTCAGCACTAATTAAAGCACATCAATATACTCTGTCAAGTAGCTGCCGTATTTAAAACTACAGGTGGATAGACCTTAGTAATGGAAAAATTGGCTAAGTAGACTAATTATGATGTTTATTTTTAGGCTAGATAAGAGGACTACAAATACAATACAATACCAATACAATACAATGCATTTATAAGAATGAAAAAGATAATAAAGGACAAATAACTGCTAGTAGAGTTTGCATTTTCCTCATAAAACTCCAATTTATTTTAATTGTGTGTATTGACTACTAAAGTGCAAAATAAAATACCAAAAGAAAGACAAGAAAATTAATTTTTTACTGTGGCCCAGTACTAACTTTTTTCACTTGGCTCTTGGTTTTTTTCCATATATGACTTATGCAGTTGTAATGGTATAACAAGTAAAGACATTATTATTACCAGCTTTTCAGTAAAAGGTGAAGTGTAATTCCTTCATAGGCCAAAATTTTTGTCAGTGGCAAATATCAGTCTCAAGCCGTTGTTTTGAGTCTTCAAGTTTGTAACTGATGGCTTCACAGAAAGGACTTTTAATCTGCTCTTATGTGGCATTAGAAGGAATTCTTCTAAGGTTACCAATGGAGAGCAACTAACTGTTGAGGGGGAAGGAAAAAAAAAAAAAAGGAAAAAGAGCATATCTTGGAACTGGGTTTTTTTTGCCTCCAAAAATGTGCACAAATCTCTTGATAGATCCAGTGCTGAAGGTCGTACTGTGTCAATACAGCAATGCGTCCTGTCAACCCATCAACAGGCACGCTGCGTTACTCTGAAGAAGTGCAGTGGTTTAAGAATTTTTCGTGCCACGGTGCAGGTTCTTGTTTGCTTGGTTCTTCATGGGTGAACTGTAACTGTAAATCTGTAGTGGCAGTGGGGGAGGCTCAAAAAGATCACTTTCAGAGTTAAAAAGTCTACTTCAGGGGCCATGACCTTTGTTCTCTTGTCTCTGCTTTTGGATCAAGGGGGAGCAACTTATTTTGGAAAGAAAAAAAACCAACCCAAACCCTTTGTTTTGAATGGTCTACCCAGGAATGAGTTAGCCACAGCCCTGCCTCTTGTTATGTTATTTCTCACTTTGGAGTTTTTGAACACAGAAGGAAAGGTGGCTGAGAAGTAAAAGCTTGTTGTACTTTGGGTTTCTAGAGCCTCCTGCTGCAACCTCTTACAGCAATGCGTGTCACCTCTCTGCTGCGGTTGGACACGAAGCCAGCACTGGGTTTGGGGCTGTTTACTGAACGAGCTCCAAATTTTCAAACTACTTTTAGTGGGGTTCTTTTTGGGGGGAGAGGGGAGTGGACAAAAAGAAAGTGATTGTAGCCAAGATTTAAAAGGGGAGCTGAATTTCAAAAGTCCTTAACTAGAAGGGACGTGACCTCAGGTGCTGGTTTATTTTAGAGATAGTGGCTGGTGACAGGCAAGTTTAGGTCTGTAGTCACTCAGACTCCTAAAACTTTGGAGTCAGGGTTTGGATTTGGTCTGGTAATTTAGATTTCTCTTTCCCTTTCCTTTTTTTTTTTTTTCTTCCATTTGTTATACGTGCATAAAACTAGTAAATGTTTTACTAAGGCACATACACATGCCATAAATACCTGCTGCAGACATTCCCTGCTGCCTGTAGACGCCGATATTACACTTGCCAACCTATTACTCCGATGTAGGCTTCATGATGACTGCTCAGATACATTTAATTAAAATGATAGACTAGCGTTCAACCAAGAAGTGTTGAGATAATTTCATTCCATAAGGGAAGAAACAAGATTAAAATCCAGAAGGGACTCCCCTCCCTTTCCCATTTCTCCAGAATTACCATCAGCCATGAGATTATCTGAAGGGTTTCATGTAGATGCGTAAGCCGAAAGCGTGCCACCAACACCTACCCTTGAATGGAATGAATCTATCATTCATTCAAACAAACAAAACCCCTTCTGAGCCTAATATCCTTAGTGTCATCGTTAATTATAATATGCAATCGTAATCATTTTGGAGGTAGACCTGGGGTTAATTTGGCCAAACAACTGCTGATCGCTAACAGTGGCCTATTCAAGTGTATGAAAATGATCCCCTGTAGTTCTTACATGTATGACGGAAGTAATATATTGTGTGCTTTTTTCCTACAGGCTGCGTGCCAAGGTATTAGTTTTCCCTGCGACTCTGATTCACAATAACTGGATACTTTAAGCCCTATTTTTTTTTTTTTTATGAACAGGTGGGTAGGAAATCGTTTTGGCATAAAATAAATAGGGAGAGGTGCTGCCATGGGTTGTCTCTGTGTTAAGGGCTTGCTGCCAGTCTTTTTTTTTTTTTTACTTTTTTTTTTTTTTTAACCCCCTGCCTATTTTTCTTTTTATAGCAGGCTTTGAAACAATACATGGGTTTCTTTTGTCAGAAGGAGAACGAAGAAGGGGTCTTCTGTGGCATTCGTTTGTGTCATGCTCCTTCTACCTGTGCTGACACTGCGCTGCTCCCCAGGAGTTCTGTTTCACTTGACAGTAGCCTGGTAAAACTGATCTTAGTGAAACCCCAGAAGTAGGAGAAGACATGGCAGCATCGTAAATCGGCTCTGCTTTTGTGTTTGAGCGTCCATACGGCAGCTAGGGCCTGTTACAGTATTTACGTATATGCTAACGCACTTAGAAAATGGAGGGAGATGTTGATTGTGAAATAAAAGCAACGCCTCTTTCTGTTTCACAGCTGCACAGAGTACGCAGTTGTGAAGGCAACAGTTTTAAATGGTGAAACTATAAAATATTCCTACTGTATTTGAGCAGACAGGCCTGCAGGATGTGAGCCAGTTAAATTAACTGCATGTCCGTTGATTTGATCCCCTTTAGCGGCACCCCAGAATATGTTGTTTCGATATGAAGTTGTAAGTGGAAATAAGTGGATCCATTAGGTTCCTTTCGACTGAAAAATTAATAAGTGGTAGCCAAAATGACTTTAATAAACCAGCTGATTTTTCGGATAGTGGGAGGCTGAATAAAATTAGATGTGCACAGCAAAGTTTCCCTAAATCCAGGCAACCAATCACATGTTTTTAACTAATGAGAATTGAACTGGTTCAAAGTAAAAGAAGGAAAAAATAAAATGATATCTGAATGATCATATTCATAGTTTCTCTTCTCTGTTTAAGGATTATTATCTGGGAGAAGGGAAAGAGTAGATGTTGTATCTGAAAGAAAGCTCAGGATGGAACAAGGTGATAAGATGATGGAAGGTGAAAAAAAGACATAGTTGGAGGATATTTCAATTTTAAAATATTATTGCCCATGTACTAGCTTTGAGGAAATATGCGTGGGCATAAACGTCTAATTTTAATGAAAGAAAAGAGTTGATTCACTCATAAGCAGAAGCAATGTAACTTATTTTCTAATAGCAAGAGCCAAGCATATGGTATTCATCATTAGCAGTAGCAACAGAAGCAGTTTCTGCCGGGCCGTGGCTGGATAACACCGCTCCCGCTGTGAGCCCCCGCCTGGCCAGGCTCCCCACCTTCCCCCTGGCAGCGATGCCCCAGCACAGCTCCGATGAGCTCCCACAGCTCCCAGCCTCCACGTCCCGTCTGAGACTCCTGCCCCATCAGCTGCCCTTGTGTCTTCTGCCATTTGGTCCTTGTGGTCTCCGCAGTGAAACAAGTTCCATAATTAATGGTGTTTTACCTTTGTTTGTCCCTTTCTCATACTGCTCTTTATGAGCTCTATTAATCTACAGGACTATCAGGTCTATCTGAAGAAATGCTACGTGACCAAAAGAGCTTTTTACTTATTTTTCCCACCCCCTCTCTTAGCGATTGGCTGGGAAGCTCGGAGACCTGCCTCAAAACCTGAAGTTGTCATCTTGCTGAAGTCGTGAGCGGCTTTTAAAATGTCTTTAACGTTCACCGTTATCATTATGCTCACATAGTACAACAGCAGCTAAGCATTGGTTTGATAGTCACAGTGATCATCTGTATTTCTCTCTATAGCTTTCAAAACGTTCCTCTAAAATATAAATGCTTGGCAATGCATCAGGATCGAGACAAATGTTTAATATCCATGTTACTAATGGTAAAACTCAGATACGGCTAAACCCAAGCGCGTTACGCTGTGAGAGAGCTCTCCGAGCTGGGTAGCAGCCCCACTAGGTCCCTGTTGCACCAGCCCGTGCTGCCAGAGCAGGTGAACTTTTAGCCCTGCCGACACTTCAGTCCGCTTATCGATAACCTTGGGTGTGCTCTCGGCAGTTGTCGTGGTGCCACGTTAAACTACGCTCAAGATGAGAGAAAGTTTATACAGCTATTGGTATTCAGACACCGAGTCGGGTGGCAAAGCTTTTGCTGACTTGCGATGGATTTTTGGAGCGGGAAAACTTGAGCTCTATGCTTTGTTATATTTGCAGGTATTTAGAAACGGGAAATGAGACGCATGTAGATGACACAAAAAAGAGCAGCACTTCTAACAGCGAGTGGAAACTACAGAATAAAAAGGTGAGCAATATCTAGTTGATGTGGTAAATCCCTCAAAACCATTATTACCTGCTAACATCCTCTTTTGCAACCTTTATTCTTATTAAAAGTCAGTTATTCCTCAACATCAAGCTTCCCTCTGTTCATTTGTGTATTCATCTAAGCCGCTGAGTGTGATGAATCTAGCGACAGACTGGTCTGTGAGCGCTCTATTGTTGTTGTCCTCAAAATTCCAATTCGGTTTGTACTTTCTTCTTACCGAATCCCTTGATATTGCGTAAAACATTGTTATTTTATGCTGTTACTAGATTGTGTCGAATCAGGAAAATAATTGGAAGCTACCATTCATCTCAGAATATTTTAATTAGTGGAGTTCTTTATCTGACTTAAATTACTAACAATTTCCTCCTTGAAACTAGAAAAGAATGGAGGGCCTCATTAATTCTGTCTCTATACTGTACTTTAGCACTTCTAGAAATATTAGTTTGTTACTGAAACATGAGTTTTACTTTCAGTACCATACATTTACATTCTAGCCTCGCCTCCTGCCACCCCCCAATTTTCCATATGAAATAGAATGTTTCAATCTTTTCGTTTTCTTTAAAGGCCGGTCCGTAATGATGATACAACTATGTGAATACTAATATCTGTATTTTGTATTCTCTACAGTGAAGGCAACATCATTTTTGTTCTGCAAATATGTACAACAGTTTATTACTTTTATGAAATATTGGAAGAATGCAAAGATGAGAAGTTTAGTACTTTGGTAAGAAAGCCAAAATCCAGACAATGCTTCAAAGGCTTTTAAAATAAATCTTTATGTCAGTGTTGACAAAACTGTGGATAATTCAGCTGAAGTAGTACCATTTAAAACGGATTTTCCATTCAGAGGCGATTTCAAACACACAATTACATTCATATTTGGCCAAGCTGTCATCCTATCTGAGGCCACCTAGATGCAGGGCAAGCTGAAGCCTCTTGGGCTAAATTAAAGCACCAGCCTCTACCCGGAGCCGAGGGTCTTCTGGGATCCCTCTGGCTTCCAAGGAAGCTTCCCACTCATACATAAGCTTACGGAGAAGGTGATGGCAGCTTAGGACTTTATTATTTATTCCATAGTGCAACTCATCCCAAGTTCTTTGAGGTGGAAGAATTTCTTAACTTCTACTTTTGCCCACTTTGCTCCCCTAAACTTGGGTACCTCGTTGGCTGAGCGGAAGAGTTAGCTATTGCCTGACCACGGAGTCAAAGTCATTAGTGCAACAAATTAATAGTCTAGGGCAACTTTCAGACTTTGGTTTATTTTATTTATTTTTTTTTTTAAATGATAGGTCATTTCTCCTTCCTTTCTCTTGGATTCTTTTGTGTTCTCAATCCGTGTAAATATTTGTGGGAAAACTAAACTGAACAGGAAGATGTGCTTGGTCCGGCCTTGGAGTTCAGGTGATGCTGAACGCTCGGCTGGGACAACTCTTATTAAGTAGGGTGGTAGCTTTTACCTGTCAGGCCCCCAGCCTGCAACAAAGCAGGAGCAAGCTAATTAAGACAATCAACGAAGCTGGAAATAGGAAAAAGGCTGTGGAAAGTGGGGAGGAGAAAGGTACAGGAAGGAGAAGAGGGAGTTCACTTGCAGTTCTGAGGATATGACTTCCCATCCCTTCCCTGCACCCTTTGGATGAAGGTGCCACGTTTGCACTGAGTTTGCTCCTCCTGGGCGTGCGATTGCTGCTGGTGTTCTGGGGAGAGGAAGAGGAGGGTGGTGAGGCTGACAGGGGCTGGGGGGGGGGGGCTTCATTCTGCCCTGTTCTTTCCCCCTGGGAGGAGGAGATGCAGCACCCGACTTTTGAATTGATGGCTGCATGGGATAGGATGAGCACTTTGGAGATTTGGTAGGAGCAGGCAGATTTTTACCAACTTATGTTGCCAAGCTGCATACCATAAATGTGTCTGTAAGCCCTGAGAAATAAATATGACTGCAGCTTTGTTTATAAGTGGCATAAAAACAACAAAGACAGACAGTCAACCAGCTTTTATAAATTACAATTTTTAACTGAAAACATAATATGAGGTCAAGACTGCTGCTTTTATTTCCAGGAATTTTTTTTTTTAATTCACTGATTTTTAGCTCTTCCTCCCTCATTCACTTTTGCCCTTGTTCGACTGTACAGAGCAGAAGGAAATGAGGAATAAGAAGTATGATCCTAAAGAGCAGGAGATGAATTCACATTAATTTATGTGTTATTTTGGCTCTTTGAGCAACTTTACATTTTCCTGGGATTAAAGGTGTGCAGCCCTTCAGCTTCTGCTGCTGTATTTTAGGGCTTCAGCTGGAGGAGTGTTTGTGAGCAGCCCAAATGGCCTTTGTAGCACATGAGGGAATGCAGATTTTAAATTGTGTTTAAATTAAAAAAAACCCTAATACCAATTTTTACTGCTGTAAAATTACCCAAAAGTCAAAAGTGTAGTGCTTGCATTACTGACATTTTTAGTAGATGGAGGAATTTGTATGAACTTTTATCAATTAATCTCAACTGTTTATTTAAATTGAACAATATTTGCTTTTGTTGTTTATCATGCAGATGTCGTCCCTTAGATTTTTTTTTTTTTTTAAGCTTTTAAGGCTTTTATTGCTGCCTAATCCCTTTAAATGTACTGTATATCACATTTATGAAATGTATTGGTACCAGAAAGAAGCAGACGACTTTGTTTTTAAACAAAGACCCCAGGATAAGGGGCAATGTTTTTCCCCTCACAGGTGATGGAGTACGTACAAAGAATGCAGCGGATAATGGCAGTCCTGTCCTCTGAACAGATGGTGATGGTCCTGTTGCTAGGATAAGGCCTGAAGAATTTAGTTTTTAATTCCACATTATTTGCCTCAGTGCCATGAATATCCCTAGGTTTCCTCAGGCAAAAATACAACAAATACACAGAAAGAGAAAGAGAAGTGACATGCGGATAGAAAAGGAGACAGAGCACGGGAAAGGACTGGAGCCAGGTCAATAGAAGCTTTTGGGAAAATGTCTGCTCAGCTGTCTGCAATCACCTGGGTTTGAAAGGCAGGCAGGAAGGAAGATTGGTTTGGCATGAGAACGAGGCCTTTGATGCTTTAGATACCACAGAGAAAAATACGCATTTCTTCCCATTAGAAGTCTGTTGACTTTCCTAATTAAGATAAACATGTTTCTGAAGAAGTTAGCTCTCACAGTACTACATTTGTAAAAACAACCATGCTTTTAAAATATATACACAGACAAGGACGTGTGCCAAGAACTAGTGCTGGTGTGGTCTTACAAATCACTTTACAGGAATATTTTTAAATCATTGCCTTATTTAAAAGTGAGCGAATTTCATTCCCTCCAGTCAATTAGATATCTAATTTCAACTCAAGTAGATAATAACCAAAGTATTTTTATATAAATGAATGAACAGTTAGAAAACTGTTAAACACACAGCCCTCAAGCATGAAAAATATATTCGTTTAACTGTTTTATTCTTTTATCGCTAATTTACCACAGAGATTTTGCACTTACATCATTTTAGTTTGTGGCACTGGGGGAAAGAAATCTTATTTCAAAAAGATTAATTCAGATTGAAATTCTCAGGGATCCCTGTGCCACCTGAATTATTCCAGCAACAACGTTATGTATGTGGTGGACAGTGCTGATTGACAGTTGTGATTTTCCCACAACGGCTGGTTTGCGAAAGCAGCCTGTGAAAACTTCCAGTGACCCAGTCCCCGCAACAAAGCACATGCAAAATGTTAAAAAAAACCATGTTGAATTCATAAAAGGACACTGTGCCTGTACAAAGGTGCAAAGCCTGAAGTTTGGGGCGTTAATTGTAATATTCTCTCCTTTCTAGGTGCCTGCGCAAAGCCAGACCCTATCAAGTGATGTAAAGGAGTCTCCTGTACCACTTACTCCTGTTGTGGGATGCTCTGTGGTCGGTGAGTGTCTTGTTCAAACCGTTGATTCCAGCTCCCTAGCAGTTCTGCTAACCGGGATGTGATCCACGCCATCCACGTTGTGATCTACCGCGTAATAACGTGGCAAAAAAGAAATCACGTGATGCAAACATCTCCTGTTTGGTGCCTCAAAATAAACTGAGAAAAACCTGGGGGAGAATGTATGGGGCAGAAAACATACTGTATGCCAAAATACACCACACACTGTACTTATGTGTGCATGTGTATATATGCATATGTATAATTCATGCCTTTATTCTCAAAAATCAACAAAACCTAATTTTATCAACAAGTTATGCTTTAGTAAGGGAGTTTCAGAATTTGCTCAGTTGCAACAGACACTTTTGCAGGTCTCCATACAGTTGCTGTTTTCATTATGCGCCCAAAGCCATTCATAAGTAATATAAAATGGATCAGAATTTATTGATATTTGACAGTCTGGGTACCACATTGTCTTGGAACCTCATCATCTCCAAACAGGCAAGCAAACACATTTTCCCCTCTCGCTGATCTATTCTTATCTTTCCGATAGACCTCTAGTACTCCTTCGCTTCTTACCTCTGTCTCTCTGGTGGGACTGGTGATCAGTTCATGGGCTTTCTTCCACCATCTTCAGTGTCTTGAAAAAAATCCAACCGGCTGTTTTGTTTTCTTTCTTGCTGCCTATAGATGCCGCCTGCCTGCTCTCAGTTCTCATTCTTCTAGCCTGCAGTTGCTCGTTCTACCACCTTCAGAGAATTAATAGACTTTTGCTTAGCTTTAGCTGTCCATAAGAGAGATGTCCCAGATAGAGACAGCATCTAACTAACCCGGAGACATAACTCTAAAAGTTGGGTGTCTCGGTGAGGCTGCTGAGTAGATGTATTCTTCAATCTATTGTACAAAACGATGAGGTGAATTTGGTTCCCGGTCCTTCGTGTGTAAATAAATAAATAATAGTACCTCTGAAACTTGATCAGAGATGAAAGAAGCCGTTTCCTTCAGAGAGCCAGAGAAGTGGTTTCCCATGCCGTGTGCTTTATGATACACACAGAAGCCTTTGTGGCTCATGTTGTTTATCCTTCATATTGTAAGAAGGAGTCAGACGCATGCCTTAAAATGAGATAATGTGTCACTTCTGACATTTCTCTTTTTCTGTAGTTTGTGTTCTTTCTTTTAAATACTGGCTGCTCTTTTAGAAGCCCGTTACGAAGAAAGGCATGTATGTTATTCCTCTCAATTCTTGGTTCATAAAATATCATACACTGTTATATTTTCAGATTATCAGAATGGAATCTAAATTGGAAAATACTTTATTTGTTCTTCTAGCCAAGACTTGGTATGAATTTTCTTAAAAATAAGCTGAGTTTTCTTTGCTTTCTAATCTTAAACCATTTTTTTCATATGAAAGCAAAAGGTGCCAGTGGCACAGCTACCTCGCGTAATGAAACACATAGATTTCTCTTCTACTTATTTTATTTCTCACATTCATCATTCATATTTAATGCCACAGGCATTTGACTTCTTAATTCCCTATATTGAATTTAAGAGGCATGCACAGCATGCGCTCCACTTTAATGACTTGTAATTCTTCTTCATTGATGACATACTTTTTCACCTGAAAAACTTGTGGTGCAAAACTTCCCCTCGCATCTGCGATGTAGTCAGTACCCTTAACAAGGTGGTGATGGCTGAAGAGCTGAATGTCTGGGAAGTGCTAACCTTAAACGCTTCTTGGTTTGAGAGGAGAATGTTTGCCTAAGGGTTTTTTTGTCGGTGTGTATATATATATTTTTGGTAGTTGAACCTCAGCCATTGACTTCTTTCCTGTGGGCTTTAGAACATGTCTCTTTGCTTTGTCATTCTCCTTTTGTGAGCCAAATTTCGTGTAATATAAAACTCTCTTACCCTAAGCTAATTAGCATTAATCTACCAAATAAGTTTGCCAATAATATTTTTCAAGAAAAAGGTTTCATAGACTTCAGCAGGACTGGCAGATCATATGAATGACAAATTACAGTGTCTGACGTCAGTATTTTGATCTAAGATATGATGGTCTAAGTGTTACCTGAACATAATTATTTACTTACAAGTATCTCATAGGAGTGTCACGGTTCGGGTTTGTTGTTTGTAATAGCTTAAGATTTTGGAATAAAATATTCTGTAGAACTGCAAAGCATAAAGGCCGTTATAAAAATATTCCACCTTTCCAGGTTTTCAAAGCACTTTAGAAACATTTACTAACCCTTATAACCCTGAAGCATGGGTAGTTTTATCTTTATTGATTTCCCGGATGGGTAGACTGAGACGTCGAAGAGTTCTGGTTTGCTAACTGTGAACATTGTGATAGCCAAATGCAGCGTCTGCAGGAAAACAAAAATTGACGCTGAATTTCCCCTCTGACTACTACAGAGAAACCTTCTGGAGAGTTTCCCTCTGACACTTTCAGGAAAGCAGAGGAAAAAAGCACAGAGAGAGATGAAGTTGCCTGGTTTTTCAGGGAGAGGACATCTGAATGGAAACAGGAGAGCGTGGAGGCGTTTTACGACACTGGATGCCGTCCTGTGCAACCTGCTCTAGGTGCGCCTGCTCTGGCGTCAGGCGGGTTGGACTAGATGATCTCCAGAGGTCGCTTCCAACCCCTGTGATTCTGTGATTAAACTCAGTTCCAGAGTAGAGGAAGAATATCTTTTCATTCAGAACTTGCTCAAGGCGTGCATCCTTCATGGAGATAGGTGGAGCGTGGATGGGAGGGGCAGAAGATTTTCAGAAGAAGAGGGTCAGGGAGGAGAACAGGTCCAGTTTGGTTTCCCATCTAGGCTTCAGGCTAGGTGCTAGAAGAATGAATGTACAGCTTTTTGAACAGCACTAAAATCTTTGCTGGCTTAGCAGTGTGTTTCCCGGCGTCCTCTTTCTCTCCTGGTATGTGACACTGTGCAACCATTTACTGCCTGGCAGTGACCTCTCTGCAGATGGCTTCTTTGCGTCCGCATGTCCGGCACAGTAAAACCACAGCTGTCCTGCTGTGAAAAAGCTTTATTCATTGTCAGGCATGTAGTGAAGAGGAGGAGAGGTGGCGGTTATCCAGGTACTGGTCCTTTTCAATGTAACATCAAATTTTTAGGAAGCTCCAAGAAGTGAAAGAAGTTATACTCGAGTGAGTGCAACAATCATGAGAAAATGAGAATTATTTTGTTGATGAATTGTGATTTAACCTTAGTATTTGTACTATTGTTGAAGTTTTCGTTTGGAATAGATCCTAAAGTATTAAAAAAAAAAAAGTAACAAAGTTACACATTGCAAAAGATCTTCAAACATTTCAGTATAGAAGTACAAAACTTATGTCTGGGAAGGGACTCAAAGGTCATCTAGTTCCAACTCCCGTCCCAAGGCAGGAGCAGCTCTACCTAAACCATGCTTCGGTTGTCAGGTGTTTTTTTTCCCTTGGAAATTTTCTATTATTTTTTTCAACTTTCCAATAGTTCTTCCCTTCCCCCCTCCCTTCCCCAAAATTCTTAATGTATTTAGTGTTCTGATTTCTCTTTAGTAGTTAGAAATGTCTCAGAAAGTGGTTATTAATAAATCATTAAAGGTTTGCATTTCATTTCATTTCCTTGCTGCTCTACTATGTATTTTCAACCATAGTACAAAGTCGTTCTGAAAATAGAGGAATTTTTTACAACAGTTGAATCTAAATGATGAGGGCAAACCTATATATATTTTTTTTTTTCTTTACCTGTAATACTCTTTATTATGCAAACTATTTGCTTAGATAAGATTTCTTAGCCCGATCTTGTTTTATCTGGCATCTGTGAAGAAGAAACAACCGTGTACGCAGGGCTTTACAAACTGCATATCTGGAAGAGAACATGGAGTCACTTCACCAATAGGGCTTTCCTGGGAATAGGGAATAGCAAGGTTGAATATAACGCTTGATAACTACAGATATTTTCAGTAGCACCAAAGGAGGTATGGGAAGTGATGAAAAAACTTATGAAAGGTAAACGGACTATAATTCATACTAAATATCTCCCCTTGCGCAGAAGCTCTTTTTAAATTACTCAGATAAATGAGCTCATTTATGGAATATTTTGTACTGCATGAACTTATATGGGCACCTGTCATGTATATATATTTTTAATACTGAACTCGTATAGATGGCTTAAAGTCCCCCTTGCCCTTTAGTAAATTTAAATCTCCCACAAAGCTGCTGTACAGTAGTCATAAAGAAACATTTATGGTTCAACATAATTTCCCTTCATTTCTTTTTCTCTTTCTTTAAAAAAAAAAGGCAGTTTAAAAGTAATAAAGCACTTCCTTCTGTAAATCTTTGATCTTTTTTCTTCCTAAGGGAAGATTAATTTGTAAATATGCTAATGGATTTGTATAATATGAAACCTTCATAAGAAAAGCTACATTAGTTCATATGAATGAACACATCTATCTTATTCAATTTATAAACTAATGGCTGAGAGCATCAACACTGCGTTCTGCTTGGTATCATGTCCAAAACAACTCTTTGCATTTCCAAGACAGCACAGAATTTTACAAAAGAATGTGTTAAATGAGACCAAGTTTGTCACCTCTGACACTGGTTGTGCGGGGTTTTTTTTGTGGTTTTTTTTTTTTTTTTTTTTTTTTTTTTTTCTCCCCCTTTTTCTAGNTTTTTTTTTTTTTTTGTATCCCTCCCCTTGGTTGCAATAGTGAGGTTTGCTGCTGTTCCAGGCAGATGAATACCCTGCTTTGAAGAAATCCAACGTGATGGCAGTTGGGCTATGTGGACGTAAGGCACCCAGCCACATGCCCTCCTAATGAATCCCGTTGTTTTCCAGCAAGACACTTGAGCGTGCCAGCTCAGTGATCGCTCAGGTGGACACCCCCAGAAGCTGCAGGACCGAGGCTGCCGTGATAGCTCAGTGTTCATCCAGGTTGCTTACACGAGCTGAGAAGCTGACCCTAGCCAGGACCTCGCTAGGATAGTGATGTTACCGCTTTTCCTTCCAGCTAGAAATCTGGGAGGACTTTGGTCCCACCAGCCTCTCCCTACGTCCCCAGCTGTTGTGGCTGCAGTAGGGGCAAAACAGACCTCCCTGCTCCATGGCAGGAGGGGAAGGGATGTGGGCAGGGTCTTCAAGTTGGGGTTGTTCAGCCTGGAGAAGAGAAGGCTCGGGGAGACCATATAACGACCTTACAATACTTAAAGGGGTCCTAAAGGAAAGATGGGGACAGACTTTTTAGCAGGGCTTGTTGTGATAGGACAAGGGGTAATGGCTTTAAACTAAAAGAGGGAAGATTTAGACTAGATATAAGGAAGAAATTTTTTACACTGGGGGTGGGAAAACACTGGCCCAGGTTGCCCAGAGAGGTGGTAGATGCCCCATCCCTGGAAACATTCAAGGTCAGGTTGGACGGGGCTCTGAACAACCTGATCTAGTTGAAGATGTCCCTGCTCATTGCAAGGGCGTTGGACTAGATGGCCTTTAAAGGTCCCTTCCAACCCAAACTATTCTATGATTCTGTGATTCACTGGGAGGTTCACCCCCAATGGAGGTGCAGTGAAAAGTGGTTCACTGGAACCTCCTGTTGCTCTCGTCCTGTGTACCTTCAGGCACTGCAGAGCTCCCTCCTCATTCCCTTTTGCTCCTCGTGCCCACAGTTCACCTCCTTCCTTGTTGTTTCCTTTCTTTGATTTATTCCAGTGTTTAGCTGAGAAGCCAGGGAGGGCTGGGGCTTGCTGCCAGCCCTGCCTGCCAGTGAGGCTGTGGCATCTCTGCCACGTTTCCTCCAAAGAGAGAGAGTGGAGACGAGTAGGACATGGAAAGGATGGGTAAAGTCTTTCTTTTCTGCCCCTGTCTCTTTGTTATTTAATTTTCTCCATGCTCTTTCTCTCCTGGTTTCCCTTTGCCTCTTTCCTTTCCTGAACCCAACAACACTAACAGAAACTTGGCACTGCGTTAAATCAAGCAGATCTAAAAACTAAAGTGTGCGCATTGATCCAGTGGGGCTCTACTGTATGGGCACCCAAGCCCACAGGGAAATACTCTTCCTAGCCATGGGCTCATCCTCTGCCTCTCCACAAGGAAGAAGTCCGTGTGTTTTGGTTTTGAGCCCTTACATGTATGGCGTATATTTTAACAAAAAGAGTGTGGGGAGGATTTAAATTGATTTTGAAGTTAGCCCTAATTTTGATCCAATTTTGTTTGCAGAATGAAGCTTGGTGCCGGAGGAGTCTAAGTGGTGACCCTGAACCTCTAAGCTTTATACGGGGATTTTTCAGCGTCGTAGGCCTGGTTTATTAAGGTAAGGATGGATATCTTGAACTTCAAGCCAGCATAGTCAATGAAGGACTTGTTTGATGTGCTTGCGGTACGCAGTGCCGAGGAGGCGCGTCGTTAGCGGCTTCAGCAGTGGTGTTTTCCCAAGGGCTGACAGATTTGTGTCCGACTCCATCGCGTGGCTTTCATCCTGCTAGCCATAAACAAAAGGTGTGCATATCTTCAGGCGTGGAGCTTACCAAGACGCCTGCCTGCCGTCATCCGGCTGCTTTCCTCGTTTGATGCTATCGCGCTCTGGATAAGAATGGAATCGTAATGTGTACCTTAAGGCTGGAGAAGAAGGAGCACAAGAAGGCAATCTACAGCTGATTCTTAATGGGGGTGGGTGGGAAGGAAGTGTCAAACACTGCTCAGAATAGATGAATATTATAAAGGGGCCTGGAAAGATCAGAAATAAGAGAGATTCAGATCTCTTTCCTATTTTTTTTTTTTTTTTTTTCTTCCCTCTTCTCTCCAGGAAATTCTTTCCAGTGCTTCTCAATAATAGCGGGGATAGAGGGCGAGCAGAGCAAAACTGGTGGGAGCGACTTAGCGGTTGTAATGAACAGAGCTTCAGACATGAGCTTGCAATGTGATATAGTCTGTTCTCTTTCTAAAAGAAAAGGCGGGGGGCGGGGGGGGAGAAGGGAGGTTGAGGCTTTTCTCTAGCAAAGTTTTCTTCCTAACAGTCAAAAATAATAGAAAGTAGACATAGAAGAGATCTGTTAATTGATCTTGTCCATTTCTTGCCCAACACAGGGTTATTCCCTGCAGCATATTTACTAGTGCTGAGTTCAGCTTTGTTTTTAAAACCTCCACAGTGACAATCTCCCGAGGGAAGTGGTGAAAGCCTGACTCTACAGCCTGCTACATCTCCTTGTCGATCTGCTTTGCAGAGGGAAACTCTCACAACCAGGAAATATTTTCTGACGTTTAGCGTACACCCCCCTCCCTTTTTTTTAAAAAAAAATTCTGTCTTATTAATTCTATTTATACTCTTCTGTATCATCCAAAACGATGTCCTTCCAGGGGCACCACGAGTTAGCTTATAACACCAAAAGGCTGCATTGTCAAGAAAGAAGAGCTTTGCCTCATGCTGACGCTCTCTCAAAGTAAATGCATAATTTCAGCTACCTGGCCCATCACTGGCCCATAAGTGGTTGATAAATAAGCACCTTAACTGCAGGTAGAAGTTTTGAGTTGGCTACCTGCGTTTTCCCTGCTTCTAAAATGGAGATATTCTGCATGAAACAGATCCAAGAAATAGGTAGTATGAATCCTTAGGATTTTTTCAAAATCTGTTTTCTGATCTGGATCTTTTTTTCTTGCTTCACATTATCAATAGATGCCTGTCTGCAAAGCATGTCCTTTTTCATTGCCTTTCCCCCCCCCCTCCTAATCTTAGCACTAGATCGTGATTTGGTCAGGGTCCTGTTTAAATAGTTTTGGGGTTGCCAACATGGTGTGTTCTGATATTCAGATCTCATAATCCAATTTTGAAATTAAAGAGCTTGGGGCAAAAACACTTGCACAACTGAAATGCATGTTTTTGAGCACAGAGCCAGTGTTTTCTTAAGAAAAATATACCAAATCTCCTCTTTCTTTTTCCAATTAATATAACAAATGTCATGCACAAAATCTTCCTTTTTAACTTGTGCCCCATATGAGGACAACAGCAGAAATTTAAGCTGGACTATGATTTCAGGCAAGGTATCTGAATTCCAGCTGAATACAGAAAATATGCAGAATAGCAACTGATTTATAGTGTCTCATTTGCTGTCTTAACAGAATGATGTTCTCTGTATTCCCAACAATAAAAGCAACAGCAAGGAAAAAATAAGTCCTCTTTTTTTCCCCACCCCCCCAAGGTTTTTCTCCCCTCTGCCCAAGTCATTATTTTAAGTTTCTCAGTATTAAATCTAAAGGTTCATCAACTCACATCTTTACAGCTCTGTCTTTCTGTATACAGGACCCTGTCTGCCTGTTTCCTCTATTGCACTATTTTGTTTGTACTACTGTAATCATTTTGCTGGCCCAGATCTGTGTGGGTGTGCTGGCAGCTTTACAACAAAGTTACATGGGAACTGAGTTAAGGTTGAATATTTATTAGAAGAAGCCATCTGGCGTCAGGCTGTCTGTACAGGGGGGCTTATTTCTTTAGTAGTCTCTCCTTTTTCTTTCTAGCTCTTCCTCCCTCTCTCTCCGTTTCTCATTTATGCGCCGCATATACGTGAAAAGTGGAACACACATCTTGACATATTGATTTGATTCTTGATATTTATAGCAATTAACCCTGCTCGTGTGATTATCCTTGTCCCCTCACCCCATACCTCTCTCTCTCTCCCTCTCTCCCCGTGGTGGGGGATGCTCGGGGCCGGTTCCCGCGGTGGCAGCCCCACGGATGCTGCAGGGCTCCCGCCGCAGACCCTTCCCGCTCGCACCGTTTCCCATAGGCTCGGGGCAGCTATAGCTTTGCTTAAACATCCCTCTCCTGCTCCTTCCACACTTTCCCTCCTCCAGCTCGTGAGCTCATAAAAAAGTGCTGCGCTCCGAAAATTCCCGACTCACCATATTAAACAAACTAGCCAGCAGAAGGGTGTCCGTGCTATTTCACCATTTGTATGACATAGCCAGGCTTCAAAGTGCAGCACTAAATTGCCAAAAGATGTTTACTTTACTTGCTTAAGAGCTCCTCGTAATTCAATTGTTCTCTCTCCCGCAGTAGAAACACACATGCATCCTGAGAGCCGTGCTCTTGTGAGCTCCCACTAGTTATTTACCCACGGGGTTTCCTCTGTTGTTTTTTTGCAGAGTGGTTGATTTTTTTTTTTTATTTTTTATTTTTTTCTCCAGGGGCTTATGGCTCAAGGTAATTTGTTTTTTCTGGGGTGCTCAACTGCAAGGACCTTGAAAGATACAGCTGTCTGGCTGCCTTTTGTTTTTTTCCCCCATGATAGACATTTAGTGGTTTTTCCAAAATATTTTTTTTTTCCTTTTTTTATAAACACGCATGAAGTTGGACATCCAAAATTGATGGTCACCTTGGAAAACCTTGACCTATTTTTCCAAGCAGGCCAGGGAAGCTGATGCAGTCTAGCTGGCAGCCCTTTCCCACCATTCCTGACTTTTGTAAGTTAATATTCCGACCTCGCAGCCTTGCGCAACCTCCTTGTTCGTCGGTGTGGTGGTTTTGGTGGCGATGCCAGGTGGGAGAAGGGGAGCACTTGGGCAGCAGAGATTCTTTCCACTGACAGAAATAGTGAGTCACTACTGTCCTGTGATTATTCCCTGGCCTTTTTGCAAAAGCCTGCCTGCAGAGATGAAAGGAAAGTCCTTTCTCTATGACCTACGCTGGGGGTTCGCAGCCTACCAAGCTCCGGCAGAGCATAACACGTGGGCTGATTTTGAGCAGCGTAAAGCAGGGAACGAGGGCTGTGAGCCATGGTATCTTGAAGGACGCAAGCTGGGAGAGATGGTGGTTCCCAGCTTCAGCCTCCCACTACTTTTCCAGCCCCATGATACCACTGGTTGGATGATTGGCAGCATGTTATCTCCTCCCCCAGGTAGTGTCTCTTGGCTTGTCGTGTCTTTTTGTATGTTTAATCTGGGAAAATAAAAATAAGGATTTTTCCATCCAGTGAGCAAGGATGGCTGGTTAACTGTGCTGCTTGTGGGAAAGGGAACGGGGAGTGGACCATGGAGGTGGTCCAATGTGGGAGCAATGCAAAGAGGAGGAAGTTGCTGTGAGGGACGGGCGATAAAGGAGGCTGGAAAGAGGTAGCTGCTGAGCTGACCTTTCTCTTTTCTAAGTTTAAATGAAAGAGGCTGCTCATCTTCACTAACCTACAGTTACTCTTCCATCCACGGTATGGAGAGGGGCAAGAGAAGTCCTGTGGTGAGCATCAGTGATCTTGGCTCCTGACTGTCTAGCAAAATGAGGGAGGAAGAAGGTGAATCACGTAGGCTTTGTTTTATGTGCCCTATGCACAACGAAGCGAGCCAGCCCTGGATCTGAAGCTTACTGAGACTTCTGTTGCCCAGCAGACTGGAAGAGCTGTGTTTAAGTCACTGGGCAAGAGACGTTGACTTTATTACGGCTCTTATTCTGTTTGTCCTTTGGCAAGATGCTTAAGTCACCTTGTCTCACTTGTAAAAGCATAACAATGATTACCTGCTCCTAGAAGTATTGTAAGTTAAAGGTCGTTATTGGTAGTAAAATTCTCTGAGATGCTTAGAAGAAATATTGTGCCAAGGTGTATAGCTTAGCCTCCCTTGTCAGACCTAGACGTCTGGCAGCTATACTTTTTCACGGATACAAAATCTATTTTATGCACCAAAGAACAGGCTGAACCGTTAGCTACTGGTTTGAACAAAATAATTAAAAGGGTTTTGAATTCAGTTTTGCTTTAAAGCTCGTTGCACTTATCAACTTCCCATGCTCTCTGGACAGGCAGTGTAAGTATTAATCTCCCATGAAGTATGCCAGCGCTCGCCCCGGGTTGGCGTTACACAGACCAGAGCAGATAATGCCGGAGCAAGGACAATAACGGGGCAGCAGTTTCTGACAAGGGCGAGAAAGCAGCCGTGAGACAGGGATGAGTGTTCAGGATGGAGCAGGACATGGGAGAACATTGGTGCCAGATTGAGTATGTTAAGCACTGTGAGTACTGTCACCAATTAAAATAACCATAAAAAGCCAGACATTCCTCGCTGAAATAACTCGTAACAGATCCCCGAGCCCTGCGCTACCTTTCAGTGGAGCTCTGCGAGGGAGCCGTGGCCTCGGCAACGTGTAGATCTGATCTGGAGGAGGGACAGAGGAAACCTTGTTCCCATCTCCCCTCCCAGACCACGCCATCTCGTTATTGTTACTCCTTGTGATGGCCCTTCTGGGGCTCTTTCCCCGCCTCTAAACCCTGCGCAGCTTTTCGGCCATCCCTTTCCTGGTGTCCCCCTCCCTCTCTGTTAGCACAGGTGCTCCTGGACTTATAACCCTTCTGGCTGATTTGGGGGTAACTCTTGAAGCTGGCGGCTGGCAGCTTCACCTTCTAGCTCTTCTGTCCTATTGAAATGCAATATAAAAATATAATATTATATAATATATAATATTAAAATTTGGCCCACTGTGCTCCAGGCATGGATTGGGAACTCCTCCAGAGCAGAGGTGAGGGGAGATAGAAATGCAAACCAAGAAAGCAGGACACCTGAGGTCCTCTGCTTGTCTCCTCCGAGAAGCCCCGTAGTCCTTTGCTTAAAAAAAATCACCCTCAGAAAAGCCCAGAGCAGTTAATCTAACGTGTAAGCACAAGGTAAGGGAGGACGTGTTCTGATGTGTGCCTTCAAGCTGACAAGTAGCTTGGTTTTCAGAACCAGAAATGAGCAAATGCTCTCATCTTTCCAGGTAGTCATTAAAAAGTTTCAGTTCAGCCTTTTTTGTGTCTGAGAACAGCGATCAAATTTACCTGTAGCCAAATTTATTATGTTAGTTTTTAAACATAGAAGTATAAAAGTGGTGGCGGCATGTATTTGAATGAAAAATACAAGTTGAAGAATAATAACAAAGTAAAACATAGACTTCAAAATACGAATCCAAACACTGTGATTTATCTTGGAAGAGGAGATGAGTATCTGAACACTAGTAGGAACACGTGGCCCCTGTGGTGGAGCAAACTCGTCCTCCCAGCCCAACGGTTACTCAGAGAAAGAGCCAAGCGACACAATTTAAATAACAACTATGCTAAAATCCTCATTGGTTTAGGTTTTTTTTTTTTTTTCGTAAAAGGAGGATGAGGCTGTGACAAAAATGCATGCAGTTTGAATTTTTAAATATGAAATATATTGATACTGAATCCAGCACATACAGTATCCATATTCTGTTCTAGTGAATATTTTTTTACAGCAGTGAAACACCCTTAGGACCCTAAAATTAAACTTTTTTAGGTGTCAGTGAGGATCTGACCATTCACTCATTCTGCAGGCTTGATCCACACAACATTTTTTTTTTTATTTTTTAATTTTTTTTTGCGGGGGGGTATGTGGGACAGGTTAATGTGGGGTTTTCTGGGTAGGTTTG